>CM068371.1:474185692-474785692 GCA_034769895.1 Magicicada septendecula | reverse complement strand
AAGTCTGGTTGTTAATTGAAATATAGTTATAAATGTAGTAGCAGAGACCACGTGCTGGTCAGTCAATCATAATGTGAAGTTAAACATACAAGGTAACCCATCAAAATGGTTTAAGCTTAAAGTGTAGTGATTTCTTTGTGACAAGGTGACATTTAAAATTCAAATTAAAAGCCTGAAGGGTGATTTTGACTGGAGTTAATGACCGGCATTTGCGGTATTGAAATTATAGTGGCGTGTGTGATCTGAGTGCACTGACGAAGGAATGTTGGGGTGGTATGTGTATATATCTGAATCGAATATACAAGTTAAAGTTTTCACAGGTTTCCCCGCTTTAGTCGGGAGGAAAGGGGTCGACGAGATGGGCACTCTACATCTTCGACCATCCGCAGAGCCTGCGTAAGATGCCCCAACGCCGTCACGCCATCTGACATCGCTCTTCACACCCCACCGAAAATGCAGGAACATTCTTAGTGCAATCCGAAAGATCAGGTGGGAACTTTCCTTTTATTTTATAAACTTCACACACGAAATACTCCGCAGGTTATCGGGTGACACACATGCAGAAACCTATTTATAGAAAGTAGACTCATGGTTCAGAGTTAACATTACTGAACATGTTTTGTGAAGACATGCTAAAGTGTGGGCAGTGATGACTGTGTTATGAATAACTTATAAGTAGTTGTGTATTGAATTGCATAAAGTCAAGGGTTACCATTGTATAGTATAAATATTTAATTCTATTACTGCAAAAGAGAAAACCAAATTTAAAATTCATTTATTGACAAAATCCAGACCTTAAGAAAATGTAATATCCGGAGAGTACTTTCATCTGCCTGTCATATGACTTGTGATCCTGCTACAATGTTACAATGTGATCCTGTGATGTTACAATTTTGTTTCTTATATTCTAAATTTAAAACTCCTGTGGATTTAGTTATTTATCATTCGGTTCTGCTTGACTATTCAATTTATAATAGTACTATAATATTCTTATACTTATTTAACAAAAAACAAAAAAATGAAGCGACATATTTCAATATTTAATGTTAAACTTCAACCTCGGTTTACTGTGATCACTGGTTTCGATTTAATGCGATTAATCCTAGTGCTGGGGAACAGGTAGATGAAAGTACTGCAACACACTTAGTAATCAGTTTTCTTTGAATTTAATTATTATCAATGATCGTGGATTGTCAGCTCCAGATACTTATAATTATCGTATGTTAATGAATGGGTCATGCATTACTATGCAATAAAAACAATTCTTTTGAAAGTAAAATACAGAAATACAAGTTTATAATAAATTCAGTAGTTTGGCATGTCATTTAATTGTTGGAAATACTTTGAAATATTCTTGTTGTAATTAAACCACCATGTGGCTTTAAAGAGATATTAGAATTTTTGAATTGATGTTAAGAATTAAGGAAAACTCAAACCAGAGATGATTGTAAAAGCAATTGTTTAAAATTAAAGCTGCATAAATAAAATCTTGTTATTGTTGATCAAGTGTTTTCTTGCAAGACCTGTCACTACGGGCTCAGCACATTTTATTTCCATCTAGGCCACGTGCCTAGTCTTAAATATTAAGTGACGCCTTCCCAGGAAAAAAAAAATATATATATTAAATTTTTTTTGGAGGTTAGAAAAAGGGTGTTAAGAAAAATTCTGGGACCAAGGGGGCGTTGCAAGACTATCAGTTATCTGAATCTTCTACTGCACAGAAAAAATAATTTCATGTATAAAAATGAAACTTATTAAACTCACCATTAAACCAGATATGCTGGTTTTCACTTAACTTAAATGTAAAGCTGTCACAAATATTTCATAAATAAATCAAAGTATTACACTGAATTATGAAAGTAAAAAATTTAAATGAACTGTTTTTTATTTTCTAGCTAAAAATCATTAACTATGAAGTGACATTCTTAATTACAAAAAAAGTCGTTTCAAAGTAAATTTTTTAGTGGTCATGAGCCTGATTCTCTTTGAAATGTTGGATAATGGACAAGAATTGCAGTTTCAATTTTATCAAAGCATTGACATGTCAAAGTCCAGCATTAGCTTCAACAGTGATTTCTTCACTTGCATCAGTTTCACTACCATGCGGCTCAGCTATTTCTAGTTCATAAAAATTATATTTTCATAATTTTTATTGTTCTTGATATACTGGGATATAGAATTTTATTACCACTATAGTAAATTTTTGAAAAAGATTTTCTGTGTATGAGCTTGGATGTTTGATGCTCTAATTCTTTAAAGATCAAATTTCTGATGTTATCCAAATTAATGTTACTACACTGAACTGCATTATCACTTGTAATATAACACTGGCGTAATCCCTAAAAATTTCATAAAGAATCCCTTGCAAATGGTATAAAACGATTTGAAACACAAACTCACCCTGTCTACCCACCAGTTCATGAACATCCTTAGGTCATCAAATGTTATAAGTTTTACACTGCTATGTTGAGACTGCTTCAGAGTCGGATATAAGTGGTGTTTGTACCACATTCTGTGAATCTGCGGGGATGCAAGCATACTATTGATTATATAAGTTGGCTGAAAGACTGGAGAAGTTGGTTCATTGGCGGTTGTTATCGCCCAAAATGTAAGTCCATTCTTTTTGTATTCGTCCAGGAATCTGCAAAAATACACAGATTGTAGTACAATAATAAAATCCATATTTTTTAACACTCTTTACAGTACTTTAGAAAGATCAGAACAAAGAAATAACTTTTTCACACAGACTTTGTTCATGCAGTAACATAATCTTCCCGACAAGACTCCATGTTCATTCATAAACTTGTGACTGTGAGGGGTAGATAGTAGCACTATCAAACAAAAATAGATGCAAGTACAATTGTTGAAGTTTATATTTTACTTTTTCAATATTAATTAACTGTATTAGAAATAATAGCCTACATATTTTGTAAAACCAAAGTAAGACAATTAACTTCACAGTGAAAGGTCTATTCTAGCAGGGCCCCATAAATTTTATGAGCCCACAGACAAATTTTCTGTTAGGCTAGTAGTGTGAGGGAGTAACTAATAAAATAACTGTAATAAATACTGAATCTTGCATGAAATCAAAATTAGCTTACAAAGCACAACTACAAGCAGATCATTCTCTGATTGGAATTACACATTTTTAATTATGATTACAAAACAAAGTTAAGATTTGTTGGTAATTTTTTTACTAACACAATTATGAAAGTAGTTTACACAAACATAACTTATTTTTGTTTGTTTACATTTACAGTGGGACAAGATAGTTTCTTATTGGTGCTATTGCTTCTTACTCATTATATAGTCGTAATTACCACACACACTTAAGTAATCACACGCTCAATTAACAAAGATCATTATAAGCTCAACGTTTGTAGAGCTGGATACTCTAACCTCCAAATGACAGTAGACAAAATGTCAACACAGTAGATGGGAGCTCAGTTGAGATAGTTTGCACATGTTGTGAAACACATTGGCAACCTACCATATAAAACTATCATGTGTGACATTATTTCTTCAACTTAATAACTGAAATGATGCATGCATTTTTTTCTTGCATTCTGGAGGTGGGTGAATGAGCACCCAAAGCACCCCCCCCCCCTGGGTAAACCAGTCTACACACATACTCACACAAAGTAATACATTTTAGTAAGTCTGTTAATGAAAATTTTACACATCTCTCAATGCTAATTGAAACTAAGAAAATAACACATTTCTCAGCATACTTCATGTGCAAGTACATAAAAAAACAACAACATACAGTTAGTGTCTGTTTCAAGCATAGATTGCAGAGTGTAACAGATACAATTCAATGTTTATATCTCTTACAGCACTCACTTTGGTTTTCCAAACTTAAAATGCTGAAAAAAAATTTGGAAAAGTTTAAAGTTATCTTGATTAGCATCGTTGTTGGAGTCCCAGACTGATAAACAGCACTGTAGTAATTTTAAACTTAACAAAACAATAAGTAAAAGTGACCACAGGTCCTCCTAAGGAGGTTGGAACATTGCTCAGAATGTGTGTCTTATCAACGAGATGATAAAATATGCACGCACACACACACACACACACACATGACATAGGTATATACTAAATAAACAAGTACTTTGTCTCCTTCATTATTCCAGCCCTATTTAATTAATGAATAGAGAAAGTTTGAATCTTACAAGGATTCTGATTTTCCCACAAATGTGTAGGTTATATAATGCTAAATTCTATTCTAGGTGTGCGTGCTTCTTCAACTACGATGTTCTAGTACGATTGCCTGTATTATCAGTTTAAACTTGCTTACTTACTTGTTGGTACACCTGAGAAGTTCTCATGGGTTAAGCCTTCATATCAGAGCATCAAAATTAGACTAATATTGTGTGTGTGTGTGTGTGTGTGTGTGTGTGTGTGTGTGCTGCACATGCACGCATGCATAATATACTTGATATTACAATAATAGCTGCAATGAAGTAATAATGAAATGATAATAATAATAACAAATACTAATGATGCGTTTGATGATAATAGTAATAGTTCTAATAAAATAATGCACATAATTAACTAAATCATATAATTAAATGTAATAAGATTCAATAATTTTAATTAGTATAATTAATAATATCCATAAAAATATGTGAGGTTTTGGCACAGAGAATTTGGTCAGGCTGACAAAAAACTGCAAATATAAGTTGTTTTTAATTTGACTGTTGTCAATATGAATGTTAACTGTTTTTTTTTTGTTTTTTTAATTAACTGTTAGATGTTGGGTTTATGTAGATAGGTTCCCCATGTAACAGTTTTTAAAACGCATTGTTGGCTTCTGTGCAAATGTAACTGCATAATACGATACTACGCTTCCTGGAATCGTTATGAATTTCCTAGAACCATTGTTTCTCCAAGCAAATATCACTACAATTGGTCTCTGAGCAAGTGTCACAACTTCCTTCCTAAGACCCAGGGCCCTCGTCTCACAATAGTTGACAGGCATGTAGGGCCTACTTCTTATGTTTAGTTATTGACACTTAACAATAAATACAATTTATGAAACATTAAAAATAGAAATATAATTACTTGATTATATAGTCAGCCCATAGCTGATAGTACTTAGGAAACAGATAGCCTGGTGTAATAGCATTGTTACTTTTCATCCAAACAGGGCCACTCCATGGAGAAGCTAGTAGCGTTATACCTCGGCTACTCAGTTCCATTGCCCTTTTCATAACTGGAATCTGAGAAAACATATTTTAAATTTATTCAGTGTAGTTCTTGCAGTTTCAAGTCTACATAATGATATTACATTCTACCAGAAAGGATTATGAGTGCAGTGTGGCAGATCTCAAGTAATGGCAATACCCAGTATTTTCCCACTCCTGGGAAGTTGTGTTATAGACCAAGATTTGGCCGTGGTAAGAGGTTATTGTTAATCAGTTGGAGCAAGAGGTTTTGGTGCTAGTAGGGGACTTGTCAGTTTAGCATACTGTGTATGTTACATGTGTATCAAGACCACTAGTGAGCTGGTATACAAGGTTTGATCAAAAAGGTTTGTGCATGAATTGCCCATGCTACAAGTGTCCGATTAAAAAACTGTTAATGTTGGTACATGTACATGTCTTAATAACAATTGTCTAAAGTATTAGCCCTGTTAGAGACATAATTTAGTTTTAACATCTACTTAAGTATGTTGTTTTTGTGTATTTTATGATTTTTTGGCATTCTACAATGTAAGAATAAAGAAAATTGATTAAATTTTGTGTCAAGATTGAGACATACCACTCTATTGTGCTGAAAATTTCAGAAAGCTTTTGTTAAGCCTATTTTGTATTAACAAGCAGTTTAAAAATGCTACTAAAGATTCAAAGACTGCCATAAATGAGTTGACTGTGATAGTCAGATGAAGGCTGTACTTTTGTGTTCCATGAGTTTTCATCACTACATCCAATGGTAATTTCGGTATTTTGGGCATATAATTTATTTCATAGTCATTATCAATCATTGCATATGTAGATCGACTTGTGTGCCCCACCAAAGGTTTCCACCGTGCGTTTGTATGCATGTCTTGTAAGTCTTGTCTGAACCTTTGAGTTAGCAGCATGTGGTTGGGACTTTCTCATGGCCAGCACACAAGCAGTTTAAGAAATCAGGGTTCATACGTTCCCCCCCCCCCAGACCATCTATAAACGTTTATTATTGTACAATGTAGGTAATCCCTATTTTTCATTCAATCCTTTCTTCGTAAAGCGGCCTGCTTCCCCCTTTCAGACTTTCTTTGAAGATTGGGGAACTTTTAAAGAGGAAAGCCGAATCTACATATTTTGTATTTTTTAACAACTTAACATTTCCTCGAGCCTTCCAAGAGGATTAGATAAATTAAAACATAAAATTCTATATTCCATGGGGTCAGCATAATTTTTCTCATAACCAAACAACCTCACAGATAAATAAAGAGTACTATTCAGACAATTTATGCCACTTGTATGAAGCTATTTGTAGAAAATAGATTTCCAGAAGGGTAATTTATGGAAATTGCACTCCAATAGTGCACTAGGATGCACGCATTACCTGTTCAAACATTTTAGAAAAAACATTGTACAACATCAGATCCACCATATTGACCAAACATGTCCAGGCTACACCAAACATTTATTCTAGAGATGCTTTTAACACTGAAAAACATGTTGGCATAATCATGTTATATCTGTCTAAGACTCTTTTGAAAGGGGAGGGGGGATATAAATGTAGCTGATCAATGCATAATTATTTTTCAGTTACACAAAAACTACCACCATGAGAGTCAAAATGTACTGGGGAACTATCACGCAGGTAAAGAACATAATACAATGATTTCTATATCTAAGTCTAAAGCACGTACTATTGCTGCAACACCAGTGAGGTGCAAGTTAGTACTAGACAACAAAACTGTGCAGCAGATAATGGAGGTCAATGATAACAAGCTGTGGTTCAATAGACAAAGAAATAAGCTGTCAGATTACAAAAGCAAACAGGGTTTCAGGACATATGAATAATGTTATCTAGAACAATAAATCTTTTAAGTTTAGAAATGAAAACAGTTACCTAAAGTAGCCTATAGGTATTTGGAACAAGGGATGTAGGAAGATCAAGAGCAAGATGGTGAGATATACTGTGAAGATGGAACATGTACCAACTCTGTAAAGTGAAGAAAAACAAGAAGAAAATGAAAGCTAAGATAAATAAAATATAATGAGACCTAGCCTTGTTTATGGACCAGAGGCAAGTCCAATAACCATAACAACTAAAAGGTAAACATAACTTGCTAGATGAAGTAACTGAAAAGAATGATGGGCAGAATGTTTTGAGATAGAATAACAAATGTCAATAGTTGAGAAACATGCCATTGACAAACATAATGGACTGAATACAGGAAAGGTGACAACTCTAGAATGACCATGTCAACAGGATGAATATATTGATAATCATTCATAACAGATTAGTCAAGAGGGACATTGGACAATCATCCAAAATTCAAAAGATTAATTGAACAGGGCAATTGTGTTGAGTAATGTTGGTGGTTATAAACAGGAGAATCTCCTAAATTAAGACATGAAGAAGAAGACAAAGTAAAAAACTAAGTATCTTATTACTAGAAATTTATTTTAGAATTCCAGTGAACATTACACTAAGGAGAATAGCTATTCACATAGTTGAAGTAAGGTCACCAAAACTTTCTTCTGACTATGTGTCAATACACAGAAACAGATTTGGGACTTCCATCATTAATGGCATCAATGTGTATAGTTTTTGGTAATTATTACAACTTATATACTCACATTTTATTTATAAATTTCAACTTACAAATAAATACATAATTTAGGAAGTCAATTCCATATTTACAGTGGAAAACACATTCTTTTTAGTTATATTGTTTTTTGAAACAATTGAAGCTTGTGTGAACAACAAATTTTATGTCAAATTCAAATAATTAAAATCACATTGATAATGCTAATTACTTACTCTGAAATCGTAATCATATGATGTCAAATTAAACTCCGACAGATCTACATCATCAAGATGATCATCATAAGTATATATATCAGGTGAACAATCACTACTGGCTATTGGTACTCGACCAAGCGTGTATTCTATTCCGCTGGTAGAGAAATATGTCCTGCAAACAGTTTAACTGTCACATAAACTGTTACATTTAATTATGATTATTTAACAAACATCTGCTTGATCAAACAAGTATACGTATGTTTCAGATAGACAAATGAATTTTCTTTTCACTTAATTGTAAGTTTTTTCTGCACAACTTTTTTCCAGTTTGTGTTTTGAATAACAGTTCACTAAAGTGTTCTTAGCTAACAAAGATCTACGCGTATGTAGTGTTTCACTAAATTGATTCAGTAATTAATTAAAATTGCATCCAACTTTGTACTGACAGATTCATTTCTCAAAATTGCAAATTAATGAATTTCACAGAAATTCACACATATTATGTTGATAACATGTGGACATTCTGTTGTATTAATAACGTGTGTGTGTGTGTGTGTGTGTGTGTGTGTGTGTGTGTGTGTGTGTGTGTGTGTGTGTGTGTGTGTGTGTGTGTGTGTGTGTGCTGTCGTTCAGATAAGTATATCTTAAAATATGACTTACTTGAGCAAATTTTCTTGTGTTTCAATGCTGAGATTTTTCAAATTTATTGAAAAGGCATCTGAGAAACCACCACCAATGCCCTTCATTGTTTGAAATCTTACACTGGAATTTACAAAGATTGTAATGTCTGAAACAATACCATTACAATTAGTAATTAATGAAGATGAGTGTACTACTGGAACTTTCTAATGGTATCTATTCAAATTCTGTTAAGTACATTACCAATCTGCTCCTTTTTTTCATATACGTTTATTAAACCACTTTTTAAAAATAAAATTGTCTTCAAAATTTGTAATACCAAAAGTCTTTGATTCTCTAGAACAAAAATCTAAACAATTTTCTATATATAGTGAAGATAGTTGTGTTAGTGGTTAAAATCACAAGCAGTATGGTCACTGTTGCACACCACTATATAAAAAATTATTCCGATTAGCGCTTTCAAGCTTCACAGCTCATCGTCAGATCGGAAAAATCATTTGAAAGTGTTAATCGGAATAATTTTTTATATAGTTGTGTGCAACAGTGATCATTCTACTTGTAATTTTCTATATAATTAACAATCATATTAAAAGGGATTATTTCTTGAGAATTCAGATATAATTTATAAATGAATGGCAGAGATTTAAGAAGTACACTTAGTGATAAGTGTAGCAATAAATCATTTTACAATTTTAACAAGAATTTAATGTGGTTGTAGAAAACATTTTCTGAAAATTGTATCAGGCACACCCAGAGCACTTTAACTTTATCAGTGTTATTCCAAAACACTATACATCAAGTGTCAGGAAGTTTCTTATGGGAACACTCAGAAATACTGAGTCAACTTTTAGCCATTTTGCAAAGATTTATTCATACCTGCTATATTTTTGTTATTTAAAAAAATTATTTTCTTACTTAATGTTATTTAAATAATGTTTGTTTGTTATTTTATTAGGTATTGTAAAGCAAAAACCTAATTTTAATAGGCACATAAACAATTTGTGAAACTAAAAATTATGCTTATTAAAAGCATTTTATTTTCTAATTTTAAAAGTTTGACAGCGTAAATTACAAATATAAATGTAAATATTTATAGTCATGTATAAATACAGAGGGACGACTTATTCAGATTTCAAAATCTGTACAATTTGTTTCGCTACCATCAATACATATTGGTATTGATACCATCAATAGCAATATACCATCCGTATGCTACAAAGATACATACTGGAAACAAAAAAGATCACTTCTGATGCTGTTGATGCAAATAAAATATCTGTAATTTATTTGTTTTAATTATGAGTATACTTGATAGGATTGCCAAATATCGGCTAAAAGGGTTGGAACATATTATCTGAATGGATGATTACCACATTCCCAAGTAACTATTTAATTGTAAGCTAAAGGGATGGAGAGGTGTGGGACTCAGTAGAAAGGCTGGAGTGACCAGCTCTGGTATATTTGCTTAGGACTGAAATACATGCATTTTTGGTTGAATAGTTGTAGAAGGTGATATAATTATCGATTTTTACTTTGAATAATATTTTTCTAGACTTTCAACAAAATCAAATGCCAACATTTTATATGTCACCTGAATAACTTTTTTTTTGTATATAGACACATTAAGCAGATACTATAAATGGCAGATGCTAACTCTAAAAAGTTAAACTCTAACAAAGTAGTTTAAACTTTTAAACAGAAGTTTAGTGAAGAAAGTTGTGTTAGTGGTTGAAATCACAAGCAGAATGATCACTGTTGCACACCACTATATAAAAATTATCCCGCTTAGCGCTTTCAAGCTTCACAGCTCATCGTCAGATCGGAATTGAAAGAAATAATGTGAAAACAAACCCTTCACCCCACCCTGCTCACACACAACTAGCTATAATTCAAATGTCCCTACCCCACCCCCTGAGCCCTGTCCCTCTATCTGGACAGTGTGTGAGCAGGGTGGGGCGAGATGGGGGTGAAGGGTTTGTTTTCACATTATTTCTTTCAATTCCGATCTGACGATGAGCTGTGAAGCTTGAAAGCACTAATCGGGATAATTTTTATATAGTGGTGTGCAACAGTGATCGTTCTGGTTGTAAACTTTTAAAGCTATGCACTGGATAACTAGCATTCAAGTTAATTGACTTTTGGTAGTTCAATATTTGACTGTACTTATCGTTAAGTGCGGCATACTGCTGATCATCCATGGAAGAAGCCAAGGATCAGTCATGAAAATAATAATTAATTTTGTACTGCCTACATCTCTGTGCTATACTTCCCTAGACTGCCTGATGACATTAAAAACTCAGTATATAGTCCAGTCGGGATCTGTATTGGATTGCTTTTTTTCCGTCGGAACTCAAATTTTTATTGGAATGTCTCCCGAAGGATGCCTATAATGAGAATTTCGGTTTGCACCAGAAAAAAAAAGTTGTGCTAAACTCAGGAAAAATCGTAGAGTGAAAAAATAGACATTTTGGGTCCTGTTTTATGGCCTTTTCGTTCGAATATCTCGGTAAGTATCGTATCTATGTAGAAAATGAATAGAAGTTAATTTGTTCACAATAAAATTTCCTATAGGAATATACTTTTGTAATTTGGAAAAGTCAATTTTCCGCGTCACAGGAGTGAAAATTCGCAAAAAAAAGTCGAAAAAATGTCGCTTTGGAAAACTGCTTATCGGAAAATGAAGAAAACTCTTAATGCTTCTAATAATGTAGCTAGAAAAACTTTGAGTTATAACAAAAACAATCGCGCAAGAAAAAACGCGATATCTTTTTTCGTTTTTGCACAATAATTTTGCAATCTAGCTCTCTCCGGAAAATCTGAAAATTTTGAAAATATTGGCGATTGAAAAATACAGTCTTGTATGAATCGCTGATTTTTTTACTCATAGAAGAGCATTCAAACATTTAAACCCATTTTGAAAATTCAAATCGGTTAATTAGGAGAGCCTAGGGAATTTTTAGAAATTGTAATTAATTTTTTTACTTATAAACAAATAGAATATTTTTGCGAATTTTCAACCTGTCAAATTCAAAAATTACAGGATGAAAGTACTCAGCAAGACACTTTATTACAAAAAAAAAGTTGAAATTCGTTAATTCGTTCCCAAGATATTGCCCGTCAAAGTTCACCAGTGTTTACTAGTAAACAATTAATGCTATGAGCCTCATTCTTGAACAGAAGCCTTCGTTTTTCCAAGTACTTTTCATGTGAACATTTTCAAAACTTGCACCCTTCAGCAACATAGAGAAAATACCGAAGAAAGTTTCACCTACCGCACGAAAAGTTGCTGGCAGGTGGTGGTGGGGGAAGTCAAAACTGGCTCGCTTCAAAACTGAACTCGCGAGTTCAAAATAGCAGCGCGCTCTAAAATTGACAATATCTCGGCTTCTAACCAATCGATTTAAATGATTTTTTTTTAAATCGAGGTCTCGTTTGATAAGGAGTCCAATTACGGCAATCGAAATAACAAATTTTAATAACAATTTGTTGTAACAATATAACAATTTTTAAGGGGTCTAAAAGTCGAATTTTATCCTTGATTTGATTGCAAGTCGGCAGACAGATTTTTGTACTCCCACCGCTCATTCCTATATTTAGTCCTTTTCAGTTTCCCACACTGCACAGAACGTCGCTGGAGGGGCAAAAACATGTGCAAAAGTGCGAAGGAAATGCCTTCTATCGGTGCACGAAAAGCATATTCCGATAGGAAATTTTATTGCGAACAAATTAACCTCTATTCATTTTCCACGTAGATACTATACTTACCGAAATATTCGAACGAAAAAGCCATAAAACAGGACCCAAAATGTCTATTTTTTCACTCTACGATTTTTCCTGAGTTTACCACAACTTTTTTTTCTGGTGCAAACCGAAATTCTCATTATAGGCATCCTTCGGGGGACATTCCAATAAAAATTTGCGCTCCGACGAGTACAGTCAACCAAAGCATTTTTTTTACAGATCCCAACTGGACTAGTATTCCTAGGAGAGTGAATCATCTTTTAACATTTCTATCAACTGTTAAAATTATTAAATCTTCTTATCAAAGTTGAAATTTATTCTTCAAAATAATATGTTATTTGAATATTTGTAATGTTTGTTTGTATACATCATTTGTAGATAAATACAAACACTTCAGAACAGTAAGACATGTGAATAATATTATATAACACCAATTACTCTATAAAATGTTGTATTATCTTAACAGTTTGGATGGACACAGTATCCTGTGTGTGAATAATTTTTCTTTCTGTGATCAATGAATATGTGCTGGTGACCACAGACTGTAAAGTTGATTGTTTTTCTCCTGCGTTTGATTGACTCGCCTATCATATGAGAAACTAACAAATTAGTATTCAACTTCATATCACCTAAAATCTAAACCTAAGCGTGCATTTTATGGTCTAAAAATTGATTGAAAGCTGAGTATATGCCCTAAAAAAATAAAGGGTCATATGTTTTTGTATGAACAAAGCATGTGCCGTATTTAAGTTGACAAACTTGAAAAGTGTTAAATCATTGGGGAATCATTAGGTTAAATCATCTGTTCCTTCCAATTCAGAAATAATTTGAAAAAGTTTACACTTTCTATAATATTCAGACTTCTTTCAGGTACACTCATAATTTTGCTCTGATTTTTTCAGTTATCAACTTTTGAATACTTTCTATTGTAGTTAAATCTTCCCATCAAATAGGGTTGCCAGACGTACGGTTTTAGCCGGAACAATACGGAATTTTCCCGTTTTGTTCCGCGTACGGTGCGAATCTTTAACCGTACGCCAAATGTTCCGATTTTGAACATGAAGCATAATGACTTGTATTTTTGAATCTAGTGGCAAATTATACGTTGATGCAGTTTTTGTTGTTCACGCTAGGGCGAGCATCGGAGCATGTTATGATTATGATGGCAGTTAAGTGAGATGGATGACATCAGATCAGAACTGCGTTGCATGCCGCTGAGCGAGGCACGTGGCTTCACTCGTTCGTTGGAGGCTTGGAGCGCGTGCGTGACCAACTCATTCATTACTCAACTCTTTCACTTTATCGCAAACCATCGTTCAGCCTGACGGTTCAGGGTGTATTTTACGTTTTGAAAGTGATTCTTTTTGTATTAGTAGTGTGTTCAAAATGGATGGGAGTGAGACAAACCCCACGAAAATAAAACTAGGTATTGAAACCAGCACAAACCAGAAGAGAAGACTGCAAGTGTATCGCCCGGTTTGGGAAAAAGATTTTCCAGAACTGCGGCCAGTTTCAGGAAATGCATATTGTAGCGTGACAGATGTATGCATAATATTGAATGGCAATTGATCATTAGAATAATGAAGTTATAATATTTAAATTTGGAAGAAAGCACTAAGTTGAATATAAAAAGATTAATTCATAGCAACTGTGGAAAGAAATCATTATTATAAAGAAAATACAAGTTAAAATAAAAGGAGTTACTAGTGATGAGTCATCCAAAACCAGTCTCATAACCAAAGGTTTTCAAGGTATAACCCAGGAAGGTAAAATAGTAAATAACAAAGCAGTACACAATATGACCAAACCCACAACGAGGGAGAATAAATAGAATAGAAACCCTAAAATAAGCCAAGATCAACCAATACAGGTTGTGTATTTCTGAATTAAAGAAGACGATGGAGAAGATCCCAAGAAACCTGATGGCATCAAGAAGAAGATGGAGAAGATACCAGGCCCAGAAGGCAGGAGAAAAGAAGACTGAAGAAAGAAGAAGAGGGCAGCATCCTGAAGAAGATGTCATGCTCTTATAAAAGACACCCAAATCCCTATATCCCCAAAATAAATATCTAAAAATAAAAGTATAACGAAATAAAAACCACATGTATACAAATTTAAGAGAGAGGAGTGTATAAAGTAAAAGTTTCCTGTGAACTAAGATGAAACAATAATATAGTACCCATGGAACAAATCTCCATTGAAAAAACGCTAACCAATTTATTATGTTAATAAGACTATACGACCATTTAGCATTAACATAATATATAAGTGAAAGTGAACCAGTGATAGTTTTGGGTATTATAAAAAATGAACCTTGTGTTTCATTCTTGGCAATCACAAACATTGGATGCAATGAAATATGCATTTTTCAATGACTTAAAATATGTACTGTGACAATATGTTGTTCATAAGACATGAATCTGTTTAAAATAACATTTTGTTTTACATGAAAAAAGGAAAACAGAGTTCATAATACCTTTTGAACAATTAATACTATTTATTTGTTAATGACAGGGTACAATTCCCCAAAGACAATGTAAAAGACAGTATAAAAACTGTAGAATCCTACTTATAATAATGTTTAGAAATAAGAATATAAATATAAGGTTTTTATGTATATAGTACAAGAATGTTTAAAAATGTATTAGATATAAGGCCATTTGTTTGGGTCTGAAACAACTAACATCAGAACTATAAAAATAGTTACCACTTGTAAATAGTAGAGAGTAATTAAGATGTTAGTTAGTAAAAAAACCTTTTTTGTAAGCCATATTTCCATGTTTAGAAATAAGGATTGTGTTGCAAAATGTCTGACTTGAAGACAACCATTTATTTTAAAAAAAAAATATTCTTTATTTGTTTTAACTATTGTTTGTATTGTAACCAATACTAATTGTTTTTGTGTAATTTAAAAACATGTTTAATTTATAATACTATTTGTAAAAGTCAGAGAGGGTATCACACATCATATATTGTTTGTAAATTATTTTGTAAGAAAAATTGTTAAAAAATCATAGGCCAAAAGAATGGAAACCAAACTTCATCAAAACAGAGAAATTGCTCAATTAAATGCAAATAAACAAAAGGGGTTTAGACAAAATAAACTTGAGATCATGCCATATAATTGCACATACCATTTAGAGAGATTTTAATAAATTATATTCAGAATTATGAATAAAAACGAAAATGACTAAACTCAGAAATTTAGACATGGGAGTCATATATTTCAGAATAATGTTTCAGAATACAACTAATTCAATTAATTACCAGAAAATAAGGGAATAGGAACCTTTTAATACAATATAGGATTATTAATATTAAATATAACTGATAAAATGGCTGAATTTATATAATGACAGGAAGTAAATTTTGATGTTTTGGACTCTTCAGAGTATACCCAAACTGAAAGTAAAATTACTATTTTTTTGGACAGAAAACACTATAAAATGGCATTATTTAATCTGAAAATAACCAGAATGAACTGAAAGATTAATTTAAATCAAATCTAGTGAATAAAATTGACAAATAACCAAAGTATAGGCATTCATATAGTGAAAATGTAAAAGTGCATACAGGATGTGAAAAATATTTGAACAATGTTAAGGATAATATTATATGGGCTAAGAGTTTAATTGAAACTGGAGGAAACAGTTAGTTAATTATTGGTAGTTGAACGGTTAACATGACATACGTAGAATAACGTGGATAACCTAACCTATAATCGTCATACAAGCGAGTGTATAGTGAGTTATTGTGAAATCGCGAGTGACTTGTAAAATACTTCTGAAACTATCATATTATAACAGAAACGATCAAGTAACACTCCATAACACAGAACAATATAAATCTACTCCGAAAAACACCATAAAACACTAGAAAACTGTATAATACATTAAACCAAATTAGTGACGGAATCGGAGAAAGTGTTTGACTTATAATTACACAGACATACTAAATACAACCCAGAATCACTACACCAGTCACTACACAACATATAACAAGAGATTTGCAGACACAAGAACAGGAATATTGCGTCAAAAATACATTATTTGGAATGCAGCAGTAACGAGCAACATTTTCATCGACTTGACGGCAGCCATCTTTCTTTGACGATTTCAGTGCCTTCTTCTTGGTTCAGCACAGCTGTTTGGTGAAAACAATTATTATATTTACAATTTATTATTCAATGTCTGTGTTTATTAATAACTATTAATTTGATTGTAACGTTATACTTTTTAAATATAAGCCCGATTTCTCTGACTTTGGTAATAACTGGCTGTTTAAAGAACCCTATATAATTTTTATAACATATACTTGTAACTTTTTTCGATATCCTGAGAATCGATACTAATCGATAAGAGTCAATATTGCTGTTACTTAATAAAACATTAATACTTTTCAATACTTAATAGTTCTTTATTTCTTCAATAATACTAATTACCAATAATATAATTCTAATTGATAATCTACAAGGACTTTACCACCCGTAAGTGAAGATAACCTAAAAAAATAGAAAGGTAAACAAATATCGATTGGTTTACAGACAGTCTTATGAGTGGTGATAGATTATTTAAATTATACTAAAACTTTAATAAAAATTTTCAGAAGAGCATTACACTGTTTAAAACTTCACAGCCCTATATTAATTAATTGATCCTAATTAATTAATTAATAAAATTAAAATTTTTTTTTATTATTTTTTTTTATAAACATAATTTTTTTTTTAATTTTCTTCAAAACAATAATTTTTGTTTTGAAACTTTCGGTGAAGCTGAGCATATCTATTTCTTCATCAACTTTACGCTACTCGACCGGTCTTGCTACCATTGGGACTCGACCAGCTGGGAAACTTAAGGAAGTGTTTCAGGCCAGTAAGACGTCGAGAGCCACACCAACTACACACCAATTAAACACCTTACAACTTACAACTTATTTATTAATTTATTACAAATTGGCTAGCCCAAACAGTGCGGCTTGATTGCATCGGAGTCTCATACTCCATAATAAGTATATCATCAACACACATACACTTATTTAAAATTATTACAAATTGGCGCCCAACGTGGGGCTTTAATTAGCGATTGGAAGGCCAATACTTTCTGTCCAATCACTAGTTGGAGCTAGGCAACAGCTACAAAGCCAGAGAATTTCAAGGGAAAATGCAACGACGTGCAACATCTAAGAAACGGGCGGCGGAGGCCGAGAAAGAAATAGAAGTTGACATGGACAACAAGGAGGCGACGCCAGTAGAGGCGGAAGAGGTATTACCACCGGTGTTGTCCAAACAAACTGAACAACTGGAGATACCCACACAGACAGGGGAAGTCAATGTCCAGGAGGAACGATTGGAAAAACCAAAACGGACGGAGGATGAGAGATTACATGAAATGCTCAGAAGAATGATGATGGACATGAGTAAAGAAATAAATAAAAACATGGACAAGAAAATGGACGAAAATAACAAGAAAATGGAATCCACAAGTAAGGAATTAAAGGAAGACTTGAGTAAGAAAATGGGGAGTGATAACCAGTCCTTGAAAGAAGATTTAGGAAATAAAATCGAAACAACAAACAAGAAGATGGAAGAAGAGATGGGGAAGAAGTTAGAAGAATTGAAGGAAGACAATCAGTCCCTGACGAAGAAGATGGAAGAAAACAGCGAGAAGATGGAAGAAAACAGCAAGAAGATGGAAGAGAGGATGGGAGGAAAGTTAGAAGAATTGAAGAAGGATAATCAATCCACAAAAGAAGAGTTGACTGGGATGAACAAGAACATAGAAGATTTGAAGGAAGACAACCAAGCGTTCAAGGAAGAATTCAAGTCAACTAAAGAAGAATTGATTAATAAAATTGAGAACACCAATCAGAAAATCGATGAAACCAGAAAGAAGATAGAGAAGAACAACCGGCAATTGAAGGAAGAGTTGAAAGAAGATAACAGGAAGTTGGAAGAGAAGATGGGGGAGAAATTGGAAGAATTGAGAGAAGACAATCAAATCCTAAGAGAAGAGTTAAGGGAGGTAAATCAGGAGAATTTGGATAAACTGGACGAAAGAATGGAATTGTTGCGAGAAGAACTGAATAAAGAAATCACTGTTAACAAAAAAGCGATGAATAAGAAGATGGAAGAAGAAAATATAATGGTCAATCGACAGATTCGAGAAATTGATGGAAAGTGCAACCAGACCGAAAAGGAGGTGCATGAGTTTAAAGAAGTGGTGAACATCAAGTTCACAAATATTGAAGAACATAGTCGTAGGAAGGTAGAAGAACAGAGGAAGGAAAATCAAGAAGAATTCGGAAAAGTACGCAACCAGGTCACAGAACGATGTAATGATATACAAGAGACCATGGCCAATATCACCGGTCAGGTGCGACAAAGCCGAGAGGAGATGGAAGCAATAAGGAACAGACCGACTCATTTCACCGGATTGCCTGTCAACGAAAGCCGAGAGTGGCTCAACTTCCGGCAATACAAACGCAAGCCGATGGAGTTCCTGGCTAGGGTAGAAGAATATTTAACCAAGCATAAAATTACCCAATGGAGCCATAGCAGGGAGATATTCGACGAGTCTTTCCGAGACATAACAGATAATTGGTGGATGGCCAACCGGAGTGAAATTTCCGACTACCAACAGTTCCGGAAAATGTTTAAAACAAAATACTGGTCTGAGACTACCCAGAACTTGATACGTGACAATATTTGTAACGGAAGATACAGGTCACAATTAGGTAGCAGTATGACGGCATATTTCTTGGGGAAGGTGTGTATGGCAAAGCACCTTGAGCCAGCAATCCCAGAAGAATGTTTAGTGAATAAGATATCTTATCACTATGATGAGGACATTATCAGGGCCCGGAGAGGTAGTCAGATCAAGACGATCCAGGGAATGACTGAGTTATTGGAGGGATACGAGAATGAAGAGTATTATCGGCAGAGCAGGAAGAGAAATGAGAGACCAGAAGCAAGGCCGACTACTTACCCCAATAACGGCAATAACCATACAAATAACCGGAACCAGCCCAGTAATTACGACGGCCCTAACAACCAGCCACGTAATAACCAGTTTAACGGAAATTTTAACGGCGTGAGAAATAACAACCCCTACCCAAATAATCGAAACCACTTTTATCAACAAAATAATAATGTTCCATACAGTCAGAGAAATCCATATCCCAACAATAATGGTGACAGACCTTACCCACCTAACCGAAATTACTATAATAATAATATTAGTAATAATAATAATAGCAATAGTAATAACCGAGTGTCGCGCCCTAGGGTAAATTTTATAAGAGCAGAAGATCGAGGACCCAGGAGATACTATCAACCGAGGAGGAGCAGCTTCCACGGCGCTGACCGAAGATGGCAGAGTGCGGAACGAGACGGCCCAAGATACGAACAGGAAAGACGAAGTACCAGCCTGGAAGATCTTGGCAGACAACCGAACAGGGCGTTAAACATCAACCAGGGTACAGAACGTCAGGAGACAAACCAGAGTTTCCCGAACGATGCCTCGGTCAATAATAACTCAAACAATGACCAAAATACTTTAAACGAGAGGAGGCAGTAATCAACAACGATGCCCCGTTACTGCTT
The DNA here is from genome assembly GCA_034769895.1 of Magicicada septendecula. NCBI lineage: Eukaryota > Metazoa > Arthropoda > Insecta > Hemiptera > Cicadidae > Magicicada > Magicicada septendecula. The sequence continues at coordinate 474,765,747 of CM068371.1, read as the reverse complement.
ATACTTCCTGGGTTAGAAAAGGATGAATTGCGACAAGAAAACCAGAATAAAAACATCACTATTATCAGTAACCATTATCTGAAAGACATACGAACCGAACTTTTGGAAGAAAACGAGAAGAGTCTCAGCAACAGTAATAATGAGATAATTTATATAACAGCGGAGGTGGAAGGAGTTCCCGCTAAAATAATGATAGACACAGGAGCTAATATTTCAATAATAAACTCCAATGAGTTGGAGAGAATACAATGTACATGTGGAAAAACTTTGCCAATGTTACCAGTCAACAACATTGTGTTGGTAGGTGCAACTGGCCGCCAGAATGAAACCATTAGGAAGCAAGTTTCCTTAAGTGTCGTTAGCCGTGATATAGCTTTAGACATGGAATTTTTAATCGCCACCGGATTACCATTTGACATCTTAGTCGGTTGCGATATTCTTCGTAGATATTCGGCAGTAATCGATCTTAATTTAAATAAAGTATCACTTTTCCCAGACGGAGTAACATGGACCGCAGATCTGGTAGGAGGCACAACTATACTTCCCAGCCCTATACATCAACAACTTCGTAAAATAAATGTTATTAGAAACAGCCCTCTTTCTAAACCCATAATATACAATAATGGAGGAGAGGATTTATGGTCAGTTAAGATCCAAGAAATACGGAATTTCCAGTGCGGAAGCGATAACAAGAAAATACCAACACTTCTGGCTGATCGTCTAATCGCAATATATGAGAAATACAAGGCGGTGTTTTCTGATGAACCAGGGAAGGTAAAAAACTACCAGTGCCAACTTCGTTTTAAAGAAAACGTAGAGTTTAACCGGAGGTCATATCCAATAGCGCAGTCGCTCAAAGAAGCCGTGAGAACAGAGATAAACAAGATGATAGAAAACGACATAATTGAGATTAGTCAATCACCTTACACTAGTCCAATTATTGCTGTTCCGAAGAAAGACGGACAAGTCCGGCTCTGTTTAGATGCACGTGAGTTGAATAAGACAATTGTGAATGACAGAACTTCTCCCGGTGAAATAGAAGAAATCTTAAAGCGTTTTCATGGTACTAGATTTATTAGCACCTGGGATACGGTCTGTGGTTATTGGCAGGTAGAGCTGCATCCACAAAGCCGCCAGTATGTAGCGTTCATTTTCGAAGGGCGCAATTACCAGTTCAAGAGACTGCCCTTCGGACTTGTCAATTCTGTCGCCATATTTGTGGCATGCATGGACCAGATTTTGGGACCAGAAGCGCTCCAATTTACCACCGTCTATGTTGACGATTTACTAATTACATCCGGAACCTGGGAAGAGCACTGTTACAGAGTGGAATTTGTACTAAACAAACTAGCGCAGAACAACATAACACTGAAGTTGGAGAAATCCAAGTTCATAGCGCGCGAGGTACAATTCTTAGGCTTCAACCTAGACGACAGAGGTATTACCCCATCAGCAGAAAAAGTGGAGGCAATTCAGAGGTTCCCGCAACCAAGAAACAGGAAACAATTGCAATCTTTCCTCGGACTCTGTAACTATTACAGGAAGTTTCAGAGCCGATATTCCGAGTTGACCGCCAAGTTTCAACCACAGTTATCTGCCAAAAACAAATGGACTTGGGGTGAAGGTCAAGATATTACTTTCCGATTAATAAAAGAGAAATTTCTGGAGAGTGTGATACTTCGTCACCCAGATTTTAAGAAACCGTTCTTTCTAAACTGTGACGCTAGCGATCTAAGCTTAGGAACGACATTATACCAGGAAGATGAGGAGGGACAACATCTGGTAATAAGCTTCGCTAGTCGCACATTGAACCAGTGCGAAAAGAACTACAGTGTGACAGAAAAGGAATTGTTGAGCGTGGTGTTCGCGTGCAGCAAGTTCCGGACGTACATTCTCGGATATCAAGTCACGGTACGAGCTGATCATAAATCCATCTCGTTCCTTCGTAGGTGCAAATTGAGTCACGGCCGATTGGCTAGGTGGGTACTCGCCCTACAAGAATATGACCTGAAATGGGAATACATTCCAGGAAAGAAGAACGTGGTAGCAGATGTGTTGTCACGTATAAATCTGGAAGATCAGACTTTCGAGGGAGAGAAGGAGAGCTTAGTAAAAATTTATAACATATTCACGACCAGAGCCGATTTACAAGCTTTGTTAATAAATATCCGAATCCATCAGCAGTCTGATCCTAAGCTGAAAAACATTGTGAGTCGTTTGGAAGCCAATGATGAAACCATTTCTAAATACTACCACCTTAACAAGGGAATTTTATTCATAAAAACCGCATTGGACGATGAGACATGGAAGGTGATAATCCCACACCAAATCGAAAAGGAGGTCATCATCGATTACCATGTCAGGTATGGTCACATGGGAGCGTTAAAAGTGATACAAGCTCTAGAGGAAAATTGTAAGATAAAGAATATCAACCGCAAGGTGAGGACATACATCAAGTCCTGTAAGATCTGCCAATGTGCAAAAATAAACAATGAAAAGACAGAGAGTATCATGATACCGATAACTTCCAACGCAAAACTGGAAAAAGTGTTTTTGGATATATGCGGGCCATTTCCCCGTAGCGGTGGTCGACACAGATATAAATACTTGGTAATCATAATGGATCACTACACCAAGTATATAAAGCTATATCCGGTTAATCGGGCAACGACAGCAAAGGTTTTGGCGGTGATTATTGATTTGTATATCCCAGAGATCGGTAGACCATTTTCTATTATTACCGACCATGGTACACAGTTTAAGGGGAGGAGATGGCGAGACACTTTATTAGCACTTGGGGTCAAAACATATAAGACATCAGTCTACCACCCAAGTAGCAATCCGGCTGAGAGAGTACTAAGAGAAGTGGGTAGGATATTGCGCACGTACTGTCACAACCAACAGAAAAAGTGGCAAGAGTACCTAGCAGCGACAGAAACATTCCTAAATTACGCCCACCATCCAGCTATAGGAATTCCACCGTACTCAGCCATGTATGAGAAGCCGACTCCCCGAGACATTGAACAAATCATTGAATTTCCAACGAACAACAATAGGAAATTCAACCAGTTGAAGTTTTACAATAAGGTAGCAGAAGATCAGGAAAAACGGCAAGCCAAATACCAGAAGGCAATAGGGCGAATTGTAACATATAAAGAGGGTGAGAAAGTCCTCCTAAAAAATAGAGAGCTGCCTAGCACCTTAGAAGGCATAACCAAAAAATTATTATTACTTTACACCGGACCATATGTTGTGGTAAATGATAAGCATAACAATACATATGAGTTGAAGGAAATCGTTTCAGGAAAGATCAAAGGAGTGTACAATCAAGCTTCTATGAAGAAATATTATGAAGAATGAGTTGTGAGTTATAGAATTTTGAATTTTTAATTTAAAAAATTCAAAAAATAATGTAAGTACATCTTACAACCTAATATTTTGAGAAGAACATTCTGGAGAATTAAAAGAAGAAGAATTTTTTAATTTATTTTTAAAAATTCGGAAATAATGTAAGTACATCTTACAACCTAATAATTTTGAGAACATTCTGGAGAATTATAAGAAGAAGAATTTTTTAATTAATTTTAAAAAATTCAAAAATAATGTAAGTACATCTTACAACCTAATATTTTGAAAAGAAAATTCTAGAGAATTATAAGAAGAAGGAATTTAGAATTTTTATTATAAAAATTCGAAAATAATGTAAGTACATCTTACAACCTAATATTTTGAGAAGAACATTTTGGAGAATTATAAGAAGAAGGAATTTAATTTTTAAAAATTCGGAAATAATGTAAGTACATCTTACAACCTAATATTTTGAGAAGAACATTCTGGAGAATTAAAAGAATTTTTTAATTAATTTTAAAAATTTTAAAATAATGTAAGTACATCTTACAACCTAATATTTTGAGACAAACTTTATGGAAGAAAGGAAAAGAAAGACTTTTGAATTGAAATATAATTATAAAAATTTAAAATTTAGTAAGTAATTCTTACTACAACCTAATAATTTAGAACAAAACTTTATGGAAGAAAGAGAAAGAGAGAGAATTTTGAACTTAATTTTTTTATGAAAATTTAAAACTGAGTAAGTACATCTTACTACCACTGAATTATGAGAAAAACATTTTGGAAGAATTAAGAAGAAAGGAATTTTGAAGTTAATATACAAAAAATTTAAAAATAAAGTAAGACCAACTTACTATAACTAAGTTTATGAGAAAACTTTATGGTAAATAATTAAGAAGAATTTGAATTTGGAGAAATACCAAAACATTCAGAAATAATAGTAAAATCACAATACTATAAACAATTCTGAATGAGACAATTCTGGGAATAAATGAATTAAACAGAATTTGAATGTTGATAGAACGTCAGTACTTTGAAACAAGATAAGATCAACATATTACAAGGATTTATGAGAAATATTTTTCAATTAATTAAAAAGAATAGTTTGAATTTATATATTAAAACTAACCAAGTTCCAAAAAATAATTATGGGTCAATTATAATTGAATTGAGAAGAAAATAAAGTGGTTAATTCAGAAAAGAGAATTAACGTTAATCCAGAATAAATGCTAGACATTCACAATAGCATTTGAAGGAGTAGAGAAGACTAACAAAAAAAGGGTGTAATATGCCAGAGAAGGAAAAAATTTGGAAGCAAAGAGACTAATTACCTATGAAACGATAATGAAAACAGTTAATTAAGAGCAAAGAAGAACAACTCATACCAAACAGCTGGAGAAGATGATTTTGAACAAATGATAATAATAAAACCTATATGAAATGCAAAGAGAAGAAATACCACATGAAATATGATATAAATGAATTAATGTTAATGAATGCGAAGGCGGATTAATAACTTTCTAAGAGAAAGGAAAGAACCAAAATGTTTAAATAAAATGATCAATATAACAACCTGTATATCTAATGTAAAGATACAATGTTAAAAAATTAAATTTAATATATTAAGACCATTCAAATAATGAATACGAAAGACTATTTATAAAGACCATGCTAATACTATGAATAACCAGAAGAAAGTATAAAGAGAATTCAGATGAAGAAGAAAGAGAGTTACACTGTAAACAGTAACCAGAATTATTAAAAGAAAGGTTTTCAACCATAATTAAATTAAATATATCAGACAAGTTAAGAGTTTTGAAAAAATATATATGTAATGAGTATAATAATGATTATGAAGATTTATTAAGATAGAAAATGTGAGATAATCTGAGAGACTACGAAGTGGAGAATCCAAAGATATTTTTATTAGTCGAAAATGAGACTACTTTTTATTTATTTATTCGATGACTGACTGAAGATAATTCCAGCAGCATTATGTTTTTTGAGCAGGGATGGATATGCCTCTATTCATTTTCCACGTAGATACTATACTTACCGAAATATTCGAACGAAAAAGCCATAAAACAGGACCCAAAATGTCTATTTTTTCACTCTACGATTTTTCCTGAGTTTACCACAACTTTTTTTTCTGGTGCAAACCGAAATTCTCATTATAGGCATCCTTCGGGGGACATTCCAATAAAAATTTGCGCTCCGACGAGTACAGTCAACCAAAGCATTTTTTTTACAGATCCCAACTGGACTAGTATTCCTAGGAGAGTGAATCATCTTTTAACATTTCTATCAACTGTTAAAATTATTAAATCTTCTTATCAAAGTTGAAATTTATTCTTCAAAATAATATGTTATTTGAATATTTGTAATGTTTGTTTGTATACATCATTTGTAGATAAATACAAACACTTCAGAACAGTAAGACATGTGAATAATATTATATAACACCAATTACTCTATAAAATGTTGTATTATCTTAACAGTTTGGATGGACACAGTATCCTGTGTGTGAATAATTTTTCTTTCTGTGATCAATGAATATGTGCTGGTGACCACAGACTGTAAAGTTGATTGTTTTTCTCCTGCGTTTGATTGACTCGCCTATCATATGAGAAACTAACAAATTAGTATTCAACTTCATATCACCTAAAATCTAAACCTAAGCGTGCATTTTATGGTCTAAAAATTGATTGAAAGCTGAGTATATGCCCTAAAAAAATAAAGGGCCATATGTTTTTGTATGAACAAAGCATGTGCCGTATTTAAGTTGACAAACTTGAAAAGTGTTAAATCATTGGGGAATCATTAGGTTAAATCATCTGTTCCTTCCAATTCAGAAATAATTTGAAAAAGTTTACACTTTCTATAATATTCAGACTTCTTTCAGGTACACTCATAATTTTGCTCTGATTTTTTCAGTTATCAACTTTTGAATACTTTCTATTGTAGTTAAATCTTCCCATCAAATAGGGTTGCCAGACGTACGGTTTTAGCCGGAACAATACGGAATTTTCCCGTTTTGTTCCGCGTACGGTGCGAATCTTTAACCGTACGCCAAATGTTCCGATTTTGAACATGAAGCATAATGACTTGTATTTTTGAATCTAGTGGCAAATTATACGTTGATGCAGTTTTTGTTGTTCACGCTAGGGCGAGCATCGGAGCATGTTATGATTATGATGGCAGTTAAGTGAGATGGATGACATCAGATCAGAACTGCGTTGCATGCCGCTGAGCGAGGCACGTGGCTTCACTCGTTCGTTGGAGGCTTGGAGCGCGTGCGTGACCAACTCATTCATTACTCAACTCTTTCACTTTATCGCAAACCATCGTTCAGCCTGACGGTTCAGGGTGTATTTTACGTTTTGAAAGTGATTCTTTTTGTATTAGTAGTGTGTTCAAAATGGATGGGAGTGAGACAAACCCCACGAAAATAAAACTAGGTATTGAAACCAGCACAAACCAGAAGAGAAGACTGCAAGTGTATCGCCCGGTTTGGGAAAAAGATTTTCCAGAACTGCGGCCAGTTTCAGGAAATGCATATTGTAGCGTGACAGATGTATGCATAATATTGAATGGCAATTGATCATTAGAATAATGAAGTTATAATATTTAAATTTGGAAGAAAGCACTAAGTTGAATATAAAAAGATTAATTCATAGCAACTGTGGAAAGAAATCATTATTATAAAGAAAATACAAGTTAAAATAAAAGGAGTTACTAGTGATGAGTCATCCAAAACCAGTCTCATAACCAAAGGTTTTCAAGGTATAACCCAGGAAGGTAAAATAGTAAATAACAAAGCAGTACACAATATGACCAAACCCACAACGAGGGAGAATAAATAGAATAGAAACCCTAAAATAAGCCAAGATCAACCAATACAGGTTGTGTATTTCTGAATTAAAGAAGACGATGGAGAAGATCCCAAGAAACCTGATGGCATCAAGAAGAAGATGGAGAAGATACCAGGCCCAGAAGGCAGGAGAAAAGAAGACTGAAGAAAGAAGAAGAGGGCAGCATCCTGAAGAAGATGTCATGCTCTTATAAAAGACACCCAAATCCCTATATCCCCAAAATAAATATCTAAAAATAAAAGTATAACGAAATAAAAACCACATGTATACAAATTTAAGAGAGAGGAGTGTATAAAGTAAAAGTTTCCTGTGAACTAAGATGAAACAATAATATAGTACCCATGGAACAAATCTCCATTGAAAAAACGCTAACCAATTTATTATGTTAATAAGACTATACGACCATTTAGCATTAACATAATATATAAGTGAAAGTGAACCAGTGATAGTTTTGGGTATTATAAAAAATGAACCTTGTGTTTCATTCTTGGCAATCACAAACATTGGATGCAATGAAATATGCATTTTTCAATGACTTAAAATATGTACTGTGACAATATGTTGTTCATAAGACATGAATCTGTTTAAAATAACATTTTGTTTTACATGAAAAAAGGAAAACAGAGTTCATAATACCTTTTGAACAATTAATACTATTTATTTGTTAATGACAGGGTACAATTCCCCAAAGACAATGTAAAAGACAGTATAAAAACTGTAGAATCCTACTTATAATAATGTTTAGAAATAAGAATATAAATATAAGGTTTTTATGTATATAGTACAAGAATGTTTAAAAATGTATTAGATATAAGGCCATTTGTTTGGGTCTGAAACAACTAACATCAGAACTATAAAAATAGTTACCACTTGTAAATAGTAGAGAGTAATTAAGATGTTAGTTAGTAAAAAAACCTTTTTTGTAAGCCATATTTCCATGTTTAGAAATAAGGATTGTGTTGCAAAATGTCTGACTTGAAGACAACCATTTATTTAAAAAAAAAAATATTCTTTATTTGTTTTAACTATTGTTTGTATTGTAACCAATACTAATTGTTTTTGTGTAATTTAAAAACATGTTTAATTTATAATACTATTTGTAAAAGTCAGAGAGGGTATCACACATCATATATTGTTTGTAAATTATTTTGTAAGAAAAATTGTTAAAAAATCATAGGCCAAAAGAATGGAAACCAAACTTCATCAAAACAGAGAAATTGCTCAATTAAATGCAAATAAACAAAAGGGGTTTAGACAAAATAAACTTGAGATCATGCCATATAATTGCACATACCATTTAGAGAGATTTTAATAAATTATATTCAGAATTATGAATAAAAACGAAAATGACTAAACTCAGAAATTTAGACATGGGAGTCATATATTTCAGAATAATGTTTCAGAATACAACTAATTCAATTAATTACCAGAAAATAAGGGAATAGGAACCTTTTAATACAATATAGGATTATTAATATTAAATATAACTGATAAAATGGCTGAATTTATATAATGACAGGAAGTAAATTTTGATGTTTTGGACTCTTCAGAGTATACCCAAACTGAAAGTAAAATTACTATTTTTTTGGACAGAAAACACTATAAAATGGCATTATTTAATCTGAAAATAACCAGAATGAACTGAAAGATTAATTTAAATCAAATCTAGTGAATAAAATTGACAAATAACCAAAGTATAGGCATTCATATAGTGAAAATGTAAAAGTGCATACAGGATGTGAAAAATATTTGAACAATGTTAAGGATAATATTATATGGGCTAAGAGTTTAATTGAAACTGGAGGAAACAGTTAGTTAATTATTGGTAGTTGAACGGTTAACATGACATACGTAGAATAACGTGGATAACCTAACCTATAATCGTCATACAAGCGAGTGTATAGTGAGTTATTGTGAAATCGCGAGTGACTTGTAAAATACTTCTGAAACTATCATATTATAACAGAAACGATCAAGTAACACTCCATAACACAGAACAATATAAATCTACTCCGAAAAACACCATAAAACACTAGAAAACTGTATAATACATTAAACCAAATTAGTGACGGAATCGGAGAAAGTGTTTGACTTATAATTACACAGACATACTAAATACAACCCAGAATCACTACACCAGTCACTACACAACATATAACAAGAGATTTGCAGACACAAGAACAGGAATATTGCGTCAAAAATACATTATTTGGAATGCAGCAGTAACGAGCAACATTTTCATCGACTTGACGGCAGCCATCTTTCTTTGACGATTTCAGTGCCTTCTTCTTGGTTCAGCACAGCTGTTTGGTGAAAACAATTATTATATTTACAATTTATTATTCAATGTCTGTGTTTATTAATAACTATTAATTTGATTGTAACGTTATACTTTTTAAATATAAGCCCGATTTCTCTGACTTTGGTAATAACTGGCTGTTTAAAGAACCCTATATAATTTTTATAACATATACTTGTAACTTTTTTCGATATCCTGAGAATCGATACTAATCGATAAGAGTCAATATTGCTGTTACTTAATAAAACATTAATACTTTTCAATACTTAATAGTTCTTTATTTCTTCAATAATACTAATTACCAATAATATAATTCTAATTGATAATCTACAAGGACTTTACCACCCGTAAGTGAAGATAACCTAAAAAAATAGAAAGGTAAACAAATATCGATTGGTTTACAGACAGTCTTATGAGTGGTGATAGATTATTTAAATTATACTAAAACTTTAATAAAAATTTTCAGAAGAGCATTACACTGTTTAAAACTTCACAGCCCTATATTAATTAATTGATCCTAATTAATTAATTAATAAAATTAAAATTTTTTTTTATTATTTTTTTTTATAAACATAATTTTTTTTTTAATTTTCTTCAAAACAATAATTTTTGTTTTGAAACTTTCGGTGAAGCTGAGCATATCTATTTCTTCATCAACTTTACGCTACTCGACCGGTCTTGCTACCATTGGGACTCGACCAGCTGGGAAACTTAAGGAAGTGTTTCAGGCCAGTAAGACGTCGAGAGCCACACCAATTACACACCAATTAAACACCTTACAACTTACAACTTATTTATTAATTTATTACAAATTGGCTAGCCCAAACATTGCGGCTTGATTGCATCGGAGTCTCATACTCCATAATAAGTATATCATCAACACACATACACTTATTTAAAATTATTACAATATAAAGCAAAGTGTACTTTATGCGTTGGAAAAGCTGGAGAGGGATTTTCCACTTCACACGGTGGCGTAACCGATGTTAGGCATCATTTTAACAGTGCAAGCCATAAACAAAGACGCTTAACCTTAACATCAGTACAAACTACGCTGATGAAAAGTTTCTACAAGGTGGACTCCGTTGAATCAGACAAGGTATGTAAGTGCATGACAATTTTAACATTTAGAATTTTCAAGATAATAATAGGTTTATTTAGGATTTTTTTAAGAAAAGGCGCTATTAAGGTGCTTTTATTCGTTTCAGATAACTGCTTCTGAGCTTACATTTGTGTATCACACGGTTAAACATCACCTTAGCTACGCCAGCACTGACTGCAATGTGAAAATATCTCAGTTATTCGCAGATTCGACAATTGCAAATAAAATTACATGTGGTAAAACAAAATGTGAGGCATTAGTTACGGGTGTTTTAGGGCCAAATAGCGTGAATAATTTAACTCAAACGTTAAAGGATAAGTTTTTTGGTGTGGGGTTTGATGCTTCCAACAAAGGAAATCAAAAGTGTTATCCTATTTGTGTAAGGTACTTTGATGTGCAAGCAGGTGTGTGCCACAGAATTCTCGATTTTTATGAGGACTCTCGTGAATCTGCATCTGCAATGTCTGAGCAAATCTTGAACAGGTTCCCAAAACACGAGTTGAATTTGTCCCAGGTTTCAAGCTTTACTGCGGACAATACGAATGCAAACTTTGGGAAGAAAAACTCTGTTTATGTTCACTTAAAAAAGGAAAATCCTGGTATAATAAAATCAAACTGCTGTGCACATATAGTCCATAATTGCTGTAAATCTGGTATGAATGCTATGTCCATAGATGTTGAAATGTTAGTAATTAAGACTTTCAATTATTTCTCAAATTCAGCTAAAAGAGTATCTCAATTGAAAGATTTCTTTCTATTTGTTGATATGGAATACAGTAGTTTGTTAAGACATGTACCTACAAGGTGGTTAAGCCTAAAGCCTGCCATAGAAAGATTGCTGAAAAATCTTCCTGCAATTATATCGTACTTTGCTAGTATAGATGATTGCCCCAACTTCATTAAAAAGAACTTGATGGGTGACTCTGGTTCAGAAAAACAAATTATAATAGTGGAATTATATCTCCAGTTTTCTCTGCATTTAACTGAAATTTTTTCCACGGGTGTACTCAACTTAGAAAAAAACGAACTGACAATTTGTGAAGTATTTTGTGTGATGGAGAAAATAAAAACAGAGTTAGAGCATAGGATAAATGATCTGTTTTTTGGTTATAAGGTGCAACAGTTGTTAGATAAATTGGAGGACCTTTTCCCAGGTGAAAAGGAAAGAGAATTGGGAGAATGTAGATATTGAAATAATATAAATAAAAGATGTTGTAGTAAGAAGTATGGATTCTGATGTAATCAAGCCCCACTCTTTGGGCTAGCCAATTTGTAATAATATAAATAAGATTGATGTGTGTTGATGATATACTTATTATGGAGTATGAGACTCCGATGCAATCAAGCCGCACTGTTTGGGCTAGCCAATTTGTAATAAATTAATAAATAAGTTGTAAGTTGTAAGGTGTTTAATTGGTGTGGCTCTCGACGTCTTACTGGCCTGAAACACTTCCTTAAGTTTCCCAGCTGGTCGAGTCCCAATGGTAGCAAGACCAGTCGAGTAGCGTAAAGTTGATGAAGAAATAGATATGCTCAGCTTCACCGAAAGTTTCAAAACAAAAATTATTGTTTTGAAGAAAATTAAAAAAAAAATTATGTTTATAAAAAAAAATAATAAAAAAAAATTTTAATTTTATTAATTAATTAATTAGGATCAATTAATTAATATAGGGCTGTGAAGTTTTAAACAGTGTAATGCTCTTCTGAAAATTTTTATTAAAGTTTTAGTATAATTTAAATAATCTATCACCACTCATAAGACTGTCTGTAAACCAATCGATATTTGTTTACCTTTCTATTTTTTTAGGTTATCTTCACTTACGGGTGGTAAAGTCCTTGTAGATTATCAATTAGAATTATATTATTGGTAATTAGTATTATTGAAGAAATAAAGAACTATTAAGTATTGAAAAGTATTAATGTTTTATTAAGTAACAGCAATATTGACTCTTATCGATTAGTATCGATTCTCAGGATATCGAAAAAAGTTACAAGTATATGTTATAAAAATTATATAGGGTTCTTTAAACAGCCAGTTATTACCAAAGTCAGAGAAATCGGGCTAATATTTAAAAAGTATAACGTTACAATCAAATTAATAGTTATTAATAAACACAGACATTGAATAATAAATTGTAAATATAATAATCGTTTTCACCAAACAGCTGTGCTGAACCAAGAAGAGGCACTGGAATTGTCAAAGCAAATGGCTGCCGTCAAGTTGATGAAAATGTTGCTCGTTGCTGCTGCATTCCAAATAATGTATTTTGACGCAATATTTCTGTTCTCGTGTCCGCAAATCTCTTGTTATATGTTGTGTAGTGACTGGTGTAGTGATTCTGGGTTGTATTTAGTGTATCTGTATAATTATTAGTTCAAACACTTTCTCCGATTCCGTCACTAATTTGGTTTAATGTATTATACAGTTTTCTAGTGTTTTATGGTGTTTTTCGGAGTAGATTTATATTGTTCTGTGTTATGGAGTGTTACTTGATCGTTTCTGTTATAATATGATAGTTTCAGAAGTATTTTACAAGTCACTCGCGATTTCACAATAACTCACTATACACTCGCTTTGTATGACGATTATAGGTTAGGTTATCCACGTAATTAAACGTATGTCATGTTAACCGTTCAACTACCAATAATTAACTAACTGTTTCCTTCAGTTTCAATTAAACTCTTAGCCCATATAATATTATCCTTAACATTGTTCAAAAATATTTTCACATCCTGTGTACATTTTACTATTTCACTATATGAATGCCTAAACTTTGGTTATTTGTCAATTTTATTCACTAGATTTGATTTAAATTAATCTTTCAGTTCATTCTGGTTATTTTCAGATTAAATAATGCCATTTTATAGTGTTTTCTGTCCAAAAAATAGTAATTTTACTTTCAGTTTGGGTATACTCTGAAGAGTCCAAAACATCAAAATTTACTTCCTGTCATTATATAAATTCAGCCATTTTATCAGTTATATTTAATATTAATAATCCTATATTGTATTAAAAGGTTCCTATTCCCTTATTTTCTGGTAATTAATTGAATTAGTTGTATTCTGAAACATTATTCTGAAATATATGACTCCCATGTCTAAATTTCTGAGTTTAGTCATTTTATTTTTATTTATAATTCTGAATATAATTTATTAAAATCTCTCTAAATGGTATGTGCAATTATATGGCATGATCTCAAGTTTATTTTGTCTAAACCCCTTTTGTTTATTTGCTTTTAAATGAGTAATTTCTCTGTTTTGATGAAGTTTGGTTTCCATTCTTTTGGCCTATGATTTTTTTTAACAATTTTTCTTACAAAATAATTTACAAACAATATATGACGTGTGATACCCTCTCTGACTTTTTACAAATAGTATTATAAATTAAACATGTTTTCAAATTACACAAAAACAATTAGTATTGGTTACAATACAAACAATAGTTAACACAAAATAAAGAACATTTTTTTTTTAAATAAATGGTTGTCTTCAAATCAGAAATTTTGCAACAAAATTCCCATTTCCAACATGGAAATATGGTTTACAACAAAGGTTTTGTACTAACTAACATCTTAATTACTCTCTACTATTTACAAGTGGTAATTATTTTTATAGTTCTGATGTTAGTTGTTTCAGACCCAAACAAATGGCCTTATATCTAAAACATTTTTAAACATTCTTGTACTATATACATTAAAACCTTATATTTATATTCTTATTTCTAACTATTATTATAAGTAGGATTCTACAGTTTTTATACAGTCTTTTATACCTTGTCTTTGGGGAATTGTACCCTGTCATTAACAAATAAATAGTATGAACCGTTCACAAAGGACTATGAAATCTGTTTTTCTTTTTTCATGTAAAACAAAAATGTTATTTTAAACAGATTCATGTCTTATGAACAACATATTGTCACAGTACACATTTTAAGTCATTGAAAAATGCATATTTCATTGCATCCAATGTTTGTGATTGCCAAGAATGAAACACAAGGTTCATTTTTTATAATACCCAAAACTATCACTGGTTCACTTTCACTTATATATTATGTTAATGCTAAATGGTCGTATAGTCTTATTAACATAATAAATTGGTTAGCGTTTTTTCAATGGAGATTTGTTCCATGGGTACTATATTATTGTTTCATCTTAGTTCACAGGAAACTTTTACTTTGTTCACTTCTCTTTCTTAAATTTATATACATGTGGTTTTTATTTCGTTATACTTTTGTTTTTAGATATTTATTTTGGGGATATAGGGATTTGGGTGTCTTTTATAAGAGCATGACATCTTCTTCAGGATGCTGCCCTCTTCTTCTTTCTTCAGTCTTCTTTTCTCCTGCCTTCTGGGACTGGTATCTTCTCCATCTTCTTCTTGAATTCAGAAATACACAACCTGTATTGGTTGATCTTGGCTTATTTTAGGGTTTCTATTCTATTTATTCTCCCTCGTTGTGGGTTTGGTCATATTGTGTACTGCTTTGTTATTTACTATTTTACCTTCCTGGGTTATACCTTGAAAACCTTTGGTTATGAGACTGGTCTTGGATGACTCATCACTAGTAACTCCTTTTACTTGAACTTGGATTTTCTTTATAATAATGATTTCTTTCCACAGTTGCTATGAATTAATCTATTTATATTAAACTTAATGCTTTCTTCCAAATTCTAATGAAGAACTTCATTATTCTAATGATCAATTGCCATTCAATATTATGCATACATCTGTCACGCTACAATATATATATGAAGTGTGTCTGAAATATTTAAATAAGTGGTTTGATTTTGGTGATGGCAACATTTTGTCCTTAATGGACTGCATATCACTTGAAAAAAAACCCGAGTTTCAAAATATTTTAAAATTAGCAGAGTCACTTTGTATTGTTATCACTTTAGTGTAGATAGTATGTATTCAGAGATCACTAGGGTTTCTGATTTGTTTTGTGGGGAAGGAAATGAACAGTTGAAAGCAAAATTAACTACTATGACAATACTACAGAGATGGTTGTACATTATTGAACTGATTGGTGCATCAAATCTGTGCAATGTTTTAGTTTTAGATAAATTTGTTTTGAGTATATTTCCATCAAATGCATTTACAGAGAGAGTTTTCTCCATTATGAACATTAAATGGAGGGATGAGCGAAACAGATGTTCAGTTGATCTAATAAAAAATGAGTTGTATACTTACTTCAATTATGATGAAAGTTGCAGTGATTTCTATAAGAATGTACTTTCTAATGAAAAAGTGTTGAGAATTGCACGTTCAAGTGAAAAGTACTCATGTTAATTGTGTTGAGTATAGTATATTTCCATAAAATGTGCTGTAAATAAAATCAATAAATTCAATGTCGATTGTCGATACATGTGTTCCTATTTGTTCCTATTTCTCATCTCTGAAATCTGGCAGTGTTCCTATTTCTCATCTCTGAAATCTGGCAACCCTACCATCAAACCTGTTTAAAGTCTTCTCTACCTAACAGCAATTTGTACAACAATAGTTTACAACATCAATTCAAGTCCCTCAGTATGTTATCATGGATTGTGGGGGAAAGCGTAGAAACGGCACCTCTTATTTTAACTTAATTGAATCAGAGTTTTAATAATATCATCTTGTTATTTTTAGTGAGTGCAACTACTTCAGGATACTGCTCTAGAACTTCTTCAGTAACTCTGTGAAGGGTAAGTGCGAGGCAAGTAATATGCATCATTTTAGAATACACATGTAGTCCTTTTGCTGGCCTTACCATATAAGGGACCATGTCTGTTACATTGAAGAGCATACTCTCTTGTTACACTTTATTTACTCACAACAATTTAATTGCACTCTTGGGTTTTGTTCTCCATGACGTATCCAAGTATCACTAATTATTTTTCAAACACTATCCTGATGTAGAACGCTAGGTGTAGATACAAATTTTTGCCTTATTCCTGAGTCAGCTTTCATTCAGCATGAGCTTCATCAGAGGCTGCCACTAGGAGCACTGTCAGTTCTGTTGAAAGTTCCTTATTGTGTAATGTGTTCAAATAGTATATGTGATTTAAATTGTTCTGTTCGTTTAGATTGTTGTTTCCATGTGTTCTGTGTGTTTGTATAGTTCCAGTTGTTTGAATGTATTTAGTTGTTGGCACTTTTTGTTTACATGTAGGATTCTCATGTTGTTAATCTTTGTGCATGTGAGATCTGCTTCAATGAGATGGTTTGTAAAGGTGTATTCAGTGGTGTAGTGTAATGCTTTCATGTGTTCAGTATAACATTACGTGGCACTTAGAAACTAAACTGCTTACTATGCAACAAATTCTACATAGGCCAGACTGTAGATT
Organism: Magicicada septendecula; assembly: GCA_034769895.1. Lineage (NCBI taxonomy): Eukaryota > Metazoa > Arthropoda > Insecta > Hemiptera > Cicadidae > Magicicada > Magicicada septendecula. Next base: position 474,748,797 of record CM068371.1, on the reverse strand, counting down.
ACAACTTCAAACAAAGGAACTTGGTTTTCTTTGAACCACTTATTCATCATTGATATTAAGTAGTGATGCCTTGTTTTATAGTGACAGATGAATATTCCCAGTCCATAATGCTGGACATGCCTGTTTTTTCAATGTGGGCTTAAAATCCACTATAGAATGTTCTGCCACAAATCTGTCAAATTACATAAACAGATGGGAAGCTGAATGAAGAGGCACCTTGGTAACATCACTCTCCCACTATCTCAGCTGTAATATACAAGTTATGAAAAATAAAATACAGAAATTTTCCCATTTTGACACTCTGTTTCAGGACAGACGATGCACAGCCTTCCTTGACTGTTGCAATCATATGAGTTCCTTCAACTGTTAGAGATATAAAAGTAGATTAGAATACCAAAATTTGAAGCTTAGAGACTTACTTGATACAAATAATGGCTCTGTGTCAACAATAAATTTGCCAGTAGAAGAAGTAAAGCCAGGAACAGTGCTGCTGGTAGAATACACAATGTATGCATCAGGCGCTATTGGTGATGGTCTCTCGATTGTGTCGCAGTAGGTACTGTTACACACGCACACATAGCCATCGTCTGTCTGCCTCTTGACACATGGCAAGTCAGTTGCCAACGTTACTGGAAACATAACATTGTTTATCTATTTAAATCACTGTAAAGTTAATAAGTAATGAAAAACATTTACCTTCATTGAGATTTACATAAAATTACAATAATAATGAGAATTTGGAATACATCAGTTGTAGAACAAACATTAAATAGAAGCGAAAACAAAACCAATAATAATTTTGTATTATATTTAATGCAACGACAACAACAAAATTATGGTATAAGTATTTTGTTGATAATTAAATAAATACATTTGAAAATTTGCAAAATATGTAAATACTCATATTTCAGTAGCAGTATTAATCATTTATCTTTATTGATATTTTGAAATTCAACTTTCCAAATTAAATGTGAAACTGAAACAAGCAACATAAAAAATGATAAAAAGGAACAAATAACGGATGTGTGGAAAGATTAAGTAAGAGGGTAATCATTCACTTCTTGTTTCTGTTAATACACGTGTTCCAGCACACAAATGATGGAAACATTTATTTATGGGAACCTTATTTTATAACTGATTTATTTATGTACTATATAATGCACTTTTCAAATACATAATACTAATTTTTAGATAAAATCTTAATGAAATTTCAACTCTGCTCCTGTCTGTCAGTTGTGTAAGCTTCATCAGAGGCCATTTATGGCAAAACTTAATTATAGGATTTTGTTGTCCATGACGTGTCTGAGTAATAATGTGTATACACTTCTCTGTCATGCAATATGGTACTAATACTTCAGCAATTTTGATTTTAGTGTTTATTCATTTTGCTCATTGTGAGCTTCATCATAGGTGGTTGTTGATACTGAACATAAATTAGTATTTTTGTGTGGCAAAAGACCTACATATTATTAGTAGCGTGTCTTAAATAGCTGTCAAAGGTCCTGATATGTTTATTCAAACTCTATAAAAACAGGCAAACACGGATGATGATGGTCACAATGGTTTACTGATAAGTTCATAACATGATAGTTTCCTGAACAAGGGTAGATAATGTACCCGTAGTTTTCATTTTATTTATTTTTTATGTATACAATATAAGTTAAAATTAAGTTAAGAAGTGTCTATAATGACTCTGACTTGGTGGGAAGTATTAAATGAAAAATGATTTAGTGGCTTGGGGATGTTCTGAGGATGATAGACAGAAGAGTCCTGAGAAAGGTTTATGCTGAGCAACCTTTGCATGTAGTGGAGAGCGACCTCAGACAACTGGGTGTTGCAAGATGGAGACAACAGGCACAAAACAGGGAAGAGTGGAAAGCTATTGTTGTGGAGTCCGAGGTTCTGTAATGACCATAGTGCCATGGAATAAATGAATAAGTTTGAATACCGACAGTTTAGTTGTATTTATATTTGTATGGTATCTATTGCCAGTAAATAAAATCATGTTCTATTAGTAGTGTTATTGATAATATTGTATTAACTGTTAGTTAATGTGATAATATTAATGGAAAGTAAATTTTTGATTATTTCTACTATAAAAAATGTTTATTTTAAGAACTGCACTACAATGTCACATTGCATCTTATTAGAAGCCAAATATTTTGAAATATTAAGCAGAAGATTGTTTGACAACATGTCTTCTCTTTATTTTTTATAAAATATAAATTCTGTTGAGTACTGTAGAAATCTTAATAATGGGGTATCAAACAACAGCTCTTTAATAATTTGACACTTTGGTAGTCAACTCCAGAAATAAACGCTAAAAAGTTGTTCTTACAAACGATCATAAAGTACACACATCCTCCTTGGAGTCAAGATAAATGATAAGTAGTGTGTAATGAAAATAACAATATAAAATGACGACTCGGAACACTAAGTTTTTTATAAGTAAAAACGTAAAGTTTTACCTTACAGCCTAAACCGGCTTTCACCTATAGAAGGCTTCATCAGAGGCTGTCGTTAGTAGCACTGTTCATCTTGTTGTTGGCGACGAGATAGTGTTTCGAAAGATCGAAGCTGTGTGTGTGTGGTGAGATGTGTTCGAATAATGCGTGCGATTTGAATTGTGTCTGTTCGTTTAGGATGTCGAACAGACACAATTCAAATCACACGCATTATTCGAACACATCTCACCACACACACACAGCTTCGATCTTTCGAAACACTATCTCGTCGCCAACAACAAGATGAACAGCGCTACTAACGACAGCCTCTGATGAAGCCTTCTATAGGTGAAAGCCGGTTTAGGCTGTAAGGTAAAACTATACGTTTTTACTTATAAAAAACTTAGTGTTCCGAGTCGTCAATATTATAGTGATATTTAGTTAAGTAACGGACATGTCATGGACAACGAAATCCAAGAATATAAAATGATAATACTGGAATCCAATGTTACCTTCGAGTAATGCTTGCAGACAGAGTGTGGTGAAAAGTATAAAATAACTGGAGATCTTCATAGCTGCAGGAACCCTAAAACTGAGAATTAAGTATGCGTTACTTCTCTTTATTGTGGAATCTAATGAGCACACACTAATTATAGTATCTAGTGTTGAAAATATGATTAAGTAACATTTTGAAAAATGTTGTTGTTGTTGCTTCTATGGCTGCATGGAAAGCTGTTCCATTTGTTTTGAATAATATGTATATTTTTCAAAATGTATTACAGTTCATTTATTTTTTTGATGCATGAACTCCTAATTTTATTTGTGATGTTAAAGCCAAGATTATTGTCAGTAACTTAGGCATACATTGTGCATTACACTGTTTTACTATCATTGGCCATATACATTCATTCTCTTCTGCAGCTAACCATACACATAGTCTAATCCCTCAAGTACATATTTTAAATCTGTATAAAAATAATATATCAATCAGCATACATGTACACTATTTAGTTCTAATAAATAAACAAAATAGTATCCTTAATTTATATAAACCAAATCACAAATCAATCATGGCAGTATTTTAAAACTTAATCATAAACATACAATTCTGCATACAGGTAAAAACTACAATAAATAATACAGAAATGACACAAAATACCAACATTCATAACCAAAACTCTTATTACTAAATCTGTTAGCTCTGGCTTGTCTCAGGCGAATGCTACATTTGTAATTTTATCAAATAATCCCCAATCTTGTTTATCTGTTTAATATTAGCAGGCAGTAAATTACAAAATTTTGGTCCAAGAAATAAAAACGAGCATAAGAATTTTAACTTATTTAGTGTAGGTCTAGTGAAGTTACTTTGTTGATGGTTTCAAGTTCTATAATATTGCTTTGGGACTGTTCGTCAGACTCTGCATAAAAATTTCTCAGTACTTAATAAATGAATAAGTACATAAAGTGAACAACAATGTAAATTATTTACTCGTAAAAAGTGTGTGTGTGTGTGTGTGTGTGTGTGTGTGTGTGTGTGTGTGTGTGTGTGTGTGTGTGTGTGTGTGTGTGTGTGTGTGTGTGTGTGTGTGTGTGTGTGTGTGTGTGTGTGTGTGTGTGTGTGTGTGTGTGTGTGTGTGTGTGTGTGTGTGTGTGTGTGTGTGTGTGTGTGTGTGTGTGTGTGTGTGTGTGTGTGTGTGTGTGTGTGTGTGTGTGTGTGTGTGTGTGTGTGTGTGTGTGTGTGTGTGTGTGTGTGTGTGTGTGTGTGTGAATTAAACATATGCTAATGACAATTTTGTATAGTTACCAGTATTTACTCTGTACTTACAACAAGTAAAGAGTTCTATCTTTTAGTTTTGTTTTTATTTAAGAGATTGGCATTCAGCGACTGTCAGATATAATCTCCACAATACAAAATGTCACACACTAAATAAGCTAGACTTTAATCATCTGGTATTTATAAGAATTTAAAGTTTGTCAGCAACAAAATTAGAATTAAACTCAACTTGAAGTACCTCTTTGATGTTATTTGAGAGAACACGAGTACCATACTAATAAACACATTTTTTTTAATATGTTGTGTATGTAATTGGACAAAACATGCTATCTTGTTACATTCATATATGACAGCGAGATTTGTGTAAATTATTAATAACAGTTGACCACACTACATCAAATAAAAAATAATTAATTTGCACTCAAGTCAAAAAGTTAAAACCCAATTTTTTAAAATAAAATACATTTGATTCAATCAAGTACTCAATTACAATAATTCATTAATTATATCAAACACTGTGTTGCATTAAAAAATATAATTAAAATAAAAAATAATCTATGTGGAGTTGAGTATTCTGCCCTTGTACTCCGAATATCTTTACAAATTCCTCTCATCTGTTGCTAGGATAATAGTATTTTAATAATATTACCCTCAGACCTAATTACGAGTATTTGATTCCTATTGTTTTAAAGTCACACAAGTATGAACAGCAGAATATCTTCTCCAAAATAACCGATGCTGAAGGTAGTTTGGCTATGTGGAAATTCAAATATTCAAGCAAACAAGAAGTTTGTACGATTGTATGTGTTTTTGTGTGTTCATAAAAACAACATCCTAAACAGACACAATTCAAATCACACATATTATTCGAACATATCACACCCCACACACACAACATCAATCCTTCAAAAGTTGACACCGTTGCCAACAACAAGACGGACAGTGCTCCCAGTGGCAGCCTCTGATGAAGCTTATAATAAGCGAAAACTGGTTCAGGCTATAAGGTAAAACTTTTACGTTTTTACCAATAAAAAACTTTTTTTCTGAGTCAATAGTGATATACTTATATTTAGTTAATCGACAGACACGTCATGGGCAACAAAATCCAAGATCAAAAAGGACGCATCTTCTAGAAACATGATGTCGTCGACGATGCCATGCGTGGGACCTCTCGTAGAGACGTATTTCTTGGGTACCCTCACAAAGTGTCAGCCTCCGTCTCTATAAGCATGTGCAGGTTACATCAGCTAACGATAGCTTCTTGAAGAAAATCAAAAACTGACGGTACTCTTTGACCAAGCCAATGCTGAAAGTCCCAGATGAGTTTTAGTACAAAGGAGACTAGTTACGGGATATGCGTATTCACTCTCACAGCACATAATTACAAATGTTATAAAATTACAGTATCAAATTAACAATAACAAATTAATATTTTTTCTGACTGACTGCAGAGCAATTTAAATTAAGAGAACTTACGCTACAAACAAGTTACATCTGGTTACTATAACTGAGTACAGCATTGTACATCAAAAGACACACACTTTTCACTACATACACACAATTGACAAATACGAATTTGGCACTGCCATTGATTTATGCAGGTTAAGTATTCATAGTTACCTTGGTATGACAAGTTCCCAGCACAAAGGGCAGATTTGAAGAAAATTGGGTTCCTGACTCTGCTCACCCAATTGTAAGGTTGGACCCCAGTAGCTGACTGAGCAAAAAAGGTCGACTGGCTAAGTACTGAATTAGTTTTGTAAAGAAAAGGTGGGGGCATGATGTCGAACAACAGCAAAAACAAACCTCAGAAGTTACACTACCAACCCGATACAGTACGTCACGGATGCATCATTGTTTGGATTAATAATGACACGCGGTGGGGGTGCCAAATAAATGCAACAACATGAAGAGATAGACCCTACAGTGAAGACATATGAAAATGTTGGAAAATATCCAAGATCACATTGCAGAAAACAAACGAGATGGATTACTCATCTGAATAGAATGGTGGATGGTAGGTCCTAAGGAAGTCTGGCAACACAGGCCACTAGGCAGAGAAATGTAGGAAGGGCTGGTGAAGTCAATGTATAGAACAGGTGATTTGAATATTCCCTGACAAAAGAAAAAGAATACAAGACATATTTGGCCAATAACTGATTTAGGCATGATAAGAAATCTGTTATGTTTGTTAGGTAGCCTATCCAGGCCTGGCTGTAGGCACGGGCGAACCGTGCCACCGACCAGGGCAGCAAATTTTAAAGGTCGGCAGATTCCGGGATGTTAAATTTTGAAATTGAGGGAAAAAATAAAATTATTCACTTAATTTCATCACAATATGTAAAATCAGTAAGAATTACTTTATGTATAAAGTCAGCGGAGTTTAACAAAGAGTCGAAAACTCATGAACAAGAGAGCGTAAACCTGACAATGAGTGCTGCCTTGCATGAGCCATCAGCAGATAATACTGCCCCACTACGTTAACGGCTGTGCCACGCCATCAGTATGTGCAAATGATAACTTTTCTTATGGGTCTCAGTACCGTTGTTTTCTCTGCCGGGTAAACAACCTGTTCGTAATATTATTGTAGTTATTTGTGATTAGCATTTGTGTTTCCAGTGTCAAAATAGTGTGCACTATACACACTTACTTTTTTTACAAAAAAAGTTCTCGTAGACCTATTAGTAATATGGTATTATGGGAGTTATGTGTGAGTAGTGTTCGTGTTTCCACTTTTGAAGAATCAGTGTTTACTGTATATACTTGCTTTTTATTACAAAAACAGTCTTCTAGATCTATTTTACAATCATGTAGGATAATAGAAAACATCTCTCTGGGAGTCAGTATTGTAAAAGAAGGGCAGAAAAAGAAACTGAAGCAAAAAAATTAAAATTTTTGTTAGGAACATTTTTGCAACCTAAAGAAGCTGAACATAAACCAGCCGAAATGAAAAGCAAGGGGCAACATTATATACTACCGGGCCAAATGCCGCTGACGACGATGCCGCCAACGGCGACCCTGTGGGTAAAGATAAAGTTGATTTCGGGGAAAACTGCTCATCCAACACTGAGGTCAGTGATAATGTCACTGATTCTGATCCCGCAAAGTGGCCCGAAAAAATTGATGATTTTGTTAGAACAACCTTAGTAAAAAGAGGTCCTCCAAAACAAATTACCAAGCCTGACTCTGACATATTTCCTAAAGACGATACAAACCATCAGTTTAATGTTAACCATTATAGCTACACTTTGTGCAATGGTGAAACTGTTAAAAGAATATGGTTAGTTTATTCTAAAACTAGTAATGCAGTTTTTTTTGTTTTTGCTGTAAACTCTTGTTAACTGTTAAAATATCATTTACATCGAGTTGTTATAATGACTGACGGCATATTTCTGAGGCGTTATCTAGTGTCTAAAGTTACATCAGAAGTGGGTGGAACTGTCAACTAGATTGGGGTCTGGCAACACTATTGATGCAGAAACTCAACGGATAATAAATTCTGAAACTCGGCATTGGACAAGTGTAATTGAACAGCTTATTGCAGTAATAAAATTTTTAGCCCAACAATGTCTGCCCTTAAGAGATCAATCAGACAAATTATTCGAATGTAATAATGGACAATTTTTTAAGCTAGTAGAATTCTTGGATTTCGTTGTCCATGACGTGTCCGTTACTTAACTAAATATCACTATAATATTGACGACTCGGAACACAAAGTTTTTTATAAGTAAAAACGTAAAGTCTGTAAGGTAAAACTTTACGTTTTTACTTATAAAAAACTTTGTGTTCCGAGTCGTCAATATTATAGTGATATTTGGCTAGTAGAATTATTTGGAAAATTTGATTTAATGTTAGGTGTACATAGTAGAAGAACAATGAGTGGTGAAAATAAGCATCACCATTATTTGGGGAAAAATATACAAAATGAAGTGATAAAGTTCCTTCAAGACCAAATCAAAAATAAAATTTTGTCATCATTGAAATCTGCCAAGTATCACAGCATAATTTTAGACTGTACATCAGACATTTCCGGAGTAGAACAGATGACGATCATTGCACGTTTTGTGGATCTAAACTTTAAAGTTGTGAAGATAAGTGAGAATTTTCTTGGCTTTGGACCAGTATTAGATACGACTGGGTTAGGATTAGCAGAAGTATTAAAACAACTACAGGAAATGGAAATACCCATAGAAGATATGAAAGATAAGGATATGACAATGGCCCAATATGAAAGGAAAAACGTAGGAATGCAGAAGAGAATTTTAGATATTAATCCAAGGGCATTTTATGTTCCATGTAGCAGCCATTCCCTAAACCTAGTTGTTAATGATGCTGCAAAGGCATTTGAATACGCAGTTTTATTTTTTAGTTTGGTGGAAAAAATGTATAACTTCTTCTATGGGCCAACTCGCTGTTGGGATGTACTAAAAAATCACATTTCTAACCTTACGTTGAAACCTTTATGTGAAACAAGGTGGGAAAGTAGAATAGAAGCTGACACTCCACTTAGATATCAAATAGGAGATATCTACGATGTGTTTGTTGACATCAATAAAATGGTGGTATCAGCAAATGTTTGCTGACAGTCTGGCGAGTTATGTACTTTACTTCACATTTTTGTGTTCCATAGTAATATGGTACGACATATTACTCCATATTAATATCGTCAGCAAAACACTGCAAAGTATTGACGTGGATGTAACAAAAGCTGTCAGTTTACTTGAAAATACAAGCATTTATTTCATGTCTGTCAGAAGTGACTTAAAATTTCAAAGCTACATAGTTGACATGAAGGAACTAGCCACTAAATTGGACATTGAAAATCCAATAATCAGAGGTTCAGAAAAGATAATATGATTATATGGGAAAGACGAATTCATTGAAGATCCAGAGTTGCGGTACAAAGTCGATTTTTATTTTAAAGTCACAGATATTACCATCTGTGTTTTCAAGTGAAAGATTCCAACATTTTAAGTCATAGTAAACTTTTTGACTTCCTGTATGACGTGAGTAAAGTCAAAGACATGTCACCTGAAGTCTTGTCGGATAAGTGTACTAAACTGTGCAATGGTTTAACTCATGGTGAAATTAAAGACATCAGTGCTATTGATTTACAGGATGAACTTAAACTTCTTTCAACAAATTGTAAAACCTAAAAGTATGCCTGTCGAGACTTAAAATTTATTCAAGAGAGTGTGTTCGTGCCAAATGTTGATGTTGCTCTAAGAATTTTGCTAACATTACCTGTTACAGTGGCAAGCGGAGAAAGGACTTTTTTGAAGCTCAAACGTATTAAAATTTATCTCAGATCGAGTATGTCCGAGACTCGCCTGAGTGGTCTGGCGACTATATCTATAGAACATCAGTTAGCAGAATCACTTGATTAGAATGAAGTCATAAAGAAGTTTCCAGTGCAAAAGCTGGACGAGTATTTTTTAACTAAGGTATATTATACATTACTTTTGTTATATTTCAATCAAAATGAATTTTAGTTAGTATTTTAATTTTAAGTCATCACATAGGCATATATTTTTGTTGTCTCACGATTCCTTGTATTGTCTCTATAATTTTTATTGTAGCCGTTCGCTGCACATCGTAAACAGGAAAAAGTTCTAGTTATTTGATAAACACAACAATGCAAACATTCCTAGTCATCATTTGAAGGCAATCTTTAGAGTAGGTCTAGTGTGCGTGAATATGTTCAGAGTTAAAATAGGGAGGGGGTGGCACTCATAAATACTGCACAGGGTGGAAGAAGCGCTTGGGCCGACCCTGTAGGTATCTTCCAAACAATTTTTTTTTTTTGTAGCAAGAACTTACACCATTTTAACAAGACGACTGTAATGTTTTCAAGTTCACTTAAAATAATGAAAAGGTGATGATTATTATTGAACGTTGTATTGTGGCAGTGATTTATTCCAATCTCTAATACTACCAGTATGACTATTCTTACTGCCACTGATACATATTACCACTTATCATTTTCAGTGTATATGTTCAAAGTTATTACATATTTCAGATTAAAAAAATGATAATGACTCCTTTTTTATTAACAAAAGCGTTTTGGGCAGGGTAGTGTGTGTGTGCGCGAGCGCACGCGAGCGTGCAAAGTTTGATGGGGTGGTGGATAACGGAATTTCTTCCAATATTAAAATGCAATTGGTTACTTGCAACAAAATATAATAACTTAAGCTACTTCCAAGAAATCCACTTCTCCAAAATTTCTGTTTAAATCCACCACCCGTTGTCCTGTTTTCAATTGGGGTCTACAGTTTACAAACAATTTGAGTTACTATTTTGCCAAACATTATGCCACTGACTTGTTATAATATTATTATATACACACCACCAAAATCAGTAAAATTCCATTTTCAAATCAACGAATAAGGCCTTTTCGAAATATTAAACTTTCATCCTCAGTTCGTATACAGAACATGTAACATACCTAACTTACAAATACACATATCAAGATCTACAATACATTATAAAGAATACAAAATTGGATAAACATAAATATAAATATGCATACAAACCAAATAAAAGTATATATAATATAATAATGAATAGAAAAGACTGTGATATATACAAATTAAGTGGAATATACAGAATAAAATGTAATAACTGTGACTACATATACATCGGAAGAACATATAGAAATTTCAAACAGAGATTTATGGAACATTTCAGAGCTTTTAATAATAAAAAAACGGGAATCTCCAACATAGCAGATCACCTTATTAGTATGAATCATAGTATAACAAATATAACCAACAATATGGAAATAAACAATAATAAATATGATATTATACAGTTAGAAAAATTATATATATACCTTCATAAAAAATATGACAAATTGATGAATCAACAGACAATATTTGAAAATGATCAATTGTTTCAATACATATCTGGCTTGGTTTCACCCAATAATGATGGCAGTGGAAAGTTCAAAATGAAGTACAGTGAGAGGTAGTAGACACAGTTAACAGCAATTATAAATTTACAGAATAACATCATAACAGGAACATTACAGTATATGAACTGAGGATGAAAGTTTAATATTTCGAAAAGGCCTTATTCGTTGATTTGAAAATGGAATTTTACTGATTTTGGTGGTGTGTATATAATAATAATTTGAGTTACCTCCAAGAAATTGTCTCCTCCAAAATTTCTCTTACAATCCACCACTGGCGTATGTTCTAATGTGACCTACAGTTCATCAGTTGAACCCACCTCTATTGTACATGACTTTTACATGTCTTCTACATGACTTTTTTCTGAGAATTACAGTAAAAAAATATCCCCTGTATCATAACTTAAATCAGTGGTACAACCAGGATTTTGTATGAGGGGGTTATAGATTTTTGTGAATAAAACTACAAAGATTAAAAGAAAATAACTCTTAATTATTTTGTTATAATAAAGATGGTAAGTGTAGAAAGGAATACTTTATTTGGCATCTAAAAATTAACAAAATGATGAAACAATGAAGACGAGTTCATTCATTAAAATAGAAATAAAATAAATGGTATGAGAAAACTGGCACAAACGTTTTGCTAATCTCTGCAGATGCTGTTGGTAATAACTATTTTAAACAATTTTTTTTTTAAAGTTTACTTAGTAAGTACATGTACATATGTAAGTATGTGAAGAATTATTTTGAATTATATTACTCTACTCATATGTATTCATATGGAATATACATCTTTTTCCTGTTCAAGTTTTCTTCCTTCCTTCTTGCTTTTTCAATGTAGTCAATTAGCTTTTCTTACCAAATCTTTTGCTCTTTTTAAAAGTCCTTTCTGTCAAATTTGTGTTAGATAATAAACCCCAAAATTGAATACATATAATAATTCTAAGTACATAAAGCTTTACAAAACATGTTAAATTATATTTCAAGAAAATTAATAACTAAACAATCTTAAGAGCATAAAATGATCAATTTAGAGTACTGGGGTTTTTATTGGTTATGACTAGAAGTTACTTTTAAAATGACATAACAGCACAAACCATTTGTCAATTATCTTGGTAACAGACAGACAAATGTCAGTATATCAATTAATTGAATATGTATACAAATATATAGTGTATCAATATGTGGAGCAGTGATCCTCGTGATTCAAAACAGATATTTTATTGAAAACTGTATGCCCAATTTGGACAGCGACAGCAGATGCTGTAAACCGATCAATGATGATGATGTATACCCATAATTTTCATGATACTATTGACTTTCTTTACTTATTCAATTCGACAACTAAAATCATTTTAAGTAAAAATATACAACTTCTGTCTAGAAAGTATCCAGCCATTTTGAAAATCCTTATAATGTGCCACAGGACCTTCATGAAACTGCTTAGCCAATGGCAGGAGATCGTACTGTACATGCACGCAATACTTCTGTCTGACTCACAATTTGGCAGAAAGATGCCATTAAGTATGCTTATGTTTTGTGTGACTGTCGCTTTCACAGTGACTGATCAAGTAGACCAGTGAATCTGCATCAAGTTTTGCTTCATCAACTTCATCTGTGTAAACTACTCTGATGATTGACAAGGTCTTTGCAGAGGATTTCATGAGTGATGCTCAAATTGAAGTGCGGAATTGACTTGCAAGGTAGTTAGGAATCAGCAGGAAGCAATCCATGTTCTGGAAGCAACATCAAGGGCGTTTTCTGTTGTTTTTTTTAACCATAATGGTGTCCTCCAGGTCAGACAATATAGTCGTTCTGGAAAATAACAATGGAGAACTACACAAAAACTTTCTGTAAGGTGATGGACGCAATGAAGAGAAAATTGAAGCAGCTTTGGGCAAATGGTTAGTGACTCCTTTACCACAACAATGCATCTGCACTTTCTTAGAACCTTGTAGAGGTTTTTTGGCAGAATGTTAACATCATACAGGTTGCTAGCTATCCTACAGTCGTGATTTGGCTCCCTTTGACTTCTGGCTCTTTCTAAAACTAAATTACCTCTGAAAGTGAGGACCAGTGGACAGTGGGAGATTACAGGAAAATGAGATGAGGTAAACAGATAGTGATTCCGAGAATTTTGCTGTTTTGAGAAGTCAAAGAGACATTGAGATAAGTGTGTGAAGTCCCAAGGGCAATACTTTGAAGAAGACTGCACCCCCATTGTGATAGGTTACCGATTTTCTTAATGGCTTAATATTTTCTGGACATAACTTATTCTTTATGTAAACAAAATACTACAACCTTCAAGTTTGTATGGTCTAAAATTTTCAATTCAACATTTTCCAGCTAATTATTTTACTGATATTATTATTAACACAAAATTTTTCCCATTTTTGTGGGTCTGAGTCTCAGGTTTACCACTGAGGATACCAAATCATACAACGGATGCACCGTTTGGTGTTAATAATATCAATGAGACATAGTTGTCAACTGAGGAAAGTCAGCTGGGTGTTTATAATCCAATTTACTTTTAAGTAATACATAGTAAAAACACTTTACTGTTATATATTTATTGTCTAATTACTGTATTGATACATCTAGTTAGAAAACTTTATAAGGAGCTGTAGTAATGTTTGAAATGAAAATGCACTTACATATTGTAAATTCAAAGTTTAAAGAAATAATAGAAGTAGTATTATTTATAGACTGGATTAAATTTGTTATAGTATTTTATAATATATAATAAACTTGTATACTCCAAGACAAATTTATCATTGCTGCAAACAATACTTGACAATTCTTTTTTCAAGTCTGCAGTTTTAGCGCAAATAAGGTGAACTTTCTAAAATAGCCATTTTTTAGTTTTGCCGTTGGAAACTTTTCTTATTGTATCATCAAAGCTTATTTTTCTTGCTAACTTGTATTCGATCGATAAAATTGCTACTTCATTTAGTCCGATTTGGCTCATGGTTGTGCGCAAATAATTTTTAAGTTCCAGTTTAGAGAAGTTCCTTTCACAAGTAGAAACTGAAATACAAATTGTTAAAAACAATTTAAAGGACAAAGACAAGTATGGAACCAATTCTTGAAAGTCCATCCCAATAATAAATTGTAAAACTTGAAGAGCTGACTAGTTTTTAGCTTCTTCTGTAGTGATTCCTGTTGCTTAAATCTGGTGTCTCAGCCTTTTTATTTCTGCTGTAATCTCATCTTTAGAAATTCGTCATAACATTCAGACAGACTAAAAAATTTACCAAAAAAACTTAATTTTCCAAATATGGAGGCCCCCTACTAAGTGGGGCAAGGGGCGGTTCCCCCACCCCCAAATTAGTTTGCTAATGTCAGGATGTGCTGTTACTTTTCAGTTCTTTCCATTCGAGGACAGTGCCAACTTTGTATCAACATGTTTAACCAGGAGAATATAAAAAATTCAATTTCTTAAGAGCATTCATATGCAGTGTCATAGGAAATGAAATATCACCACTTCTCATTTGCTTTCTTGACAAAGTTGATTAGCATCAGACTAGCGAGGTTTTAATGCCAGCAACAAGTTTTTGTCAGCTTTATGACATGATCTGTATATTTTGACTGAGACAAAACCAGAAAAGCATTGTGCCTCAAAATTTATATTTTTGTAGCCACCTCAACTGTATTGTTTTAACAGTGAACTATGATTGCTCAAAGAGAGATTAAAAACTATTGACCACTGAAGTGCACTATGTACAACACAGATTATCATCTCATGAGTGGCACTGACGTGTTCATAGGAAACAGCCCCAACTTGATTACTGATATTAATTGGATTTAATAATGGAATAATAGTAAACAAAATTACTATTGGTACACTATTCATAAGATTTAAACATGTAAATCTGGGAATGTAAATTAAAACAAATACTCTTGATGACAATACCACTACGCTGTTGAAGATGTCAATATAACTCACTTAAAGTATCAATGACAGATTTTAGATAAAATTCAATTGTGGGGAGCGTGACAAAAAACTTCAAATATATGTAATATTAAGACTATTTATAAGCATTAGACAATGAATTTTAAGAGAACAGAGAGATGAATTATGTAACGTAATTTTACGACCTCACTCACTTTGAAGTACTAGAAATTGTAATATTTAAGGTTAAAGTGTTGATACAAAACATTTTAAAACACTCAGATATTTAAACATATTAGTTAGTTTATAGGAACATATATCTTTAACTCCTAGAGTTGACCTTATCAATTGCAGAGTGTGACAAGATTGTCGATTATCACCTTCTCTTTTTAATTTATACATTGATGATATCATACAAAACTGGCAGATGTGCCTTCCAGAGCATTTTATGATTTACCACTCTGCAATTGACACTTTGTTGTTTGTGGATGATCAGGCTATTCTGTCGGACTCGGAAAACAGGTTGCAGATGGGTATACATTTGTTAAATTGAATCTCCAGAGACTCTGGATTACAAATATCCACACTTAAAACCAAGGTGGAACTGATCCCTTATGGGCAAAAATTGTTATAGATGGTAGTGTCCTGGAACAAGTCAACAATTTTAAATCCTGGGCTACAGTGTGTCTTATAATACAAGCAACGATGTTATGAATAAGTTGCATACGTTCAACCTTATGTGCAGGACCATCACGTGAACTCTCAAGTCAGCAAGTAAAGAAACACACATAAAATTCTACAAGGTGATGGCATTTCCCACACTTTTTTATGATTGTTTTGATTGTTCATCATCTTTTTTCACAGCACTAAACTTCATAGAATATTGAAACTTTCAACTTGTGAAACTTACTTGTCTTTTCTTCTCGTACGCGTTTCGGCGTGGTGTTTGCCTTCGTCAGCTTTGAAACAGACTGCCATTAACTTGTAACGGTTTTTATTTTGTGGGGGTGGTGTGTGGAGGAAGGGGATTGGCGCGGGGATCCAAATTATTGTTAGTGTTATGTATAATTGTGTCAAAAAGTGTGTGTGATTTATACTGTAATTGGTCGTTAAGTATGTTGTTTGGTTGAGTTGTGTGGTGTTTGTATATTTCATATTGTTCTGCTGTGTTAAGTTTTCGACCTTTGGGTAAGTAGTGTAATATTTTATTTCAAGATTAGTATCTATGTTGGTGTACCTGTGGTTTTTTGTGTGTATGTGTGTGGCAAACGCGGAATGTATATTGTTGTTGGATAAAGCTTTTAGGTGTTCAGAGTAACGAGATGAAAAAGATCTTCCCGTCTGGTTATGTAGAAACTATTGCAGTCATTACAATTTAATTTGTAAACACCCGTTTTGTTATATTTGTCTATGTCTGTGTTTGTATCAGTGATGTGTTTTTTGATGGTATTGTTTGTTCTGTATGCTATTTTGTACTTGTGTTTTCTGAATGTGTTGGCGAGTTTGTGTGTGTTGGAGTTATGGTATGTGAGTGTGATGTATTTATTTTGTAATGTGTTGTTGGTATTTTGTGTTTTGTTGTTTTTGTTTATGATGTGTTGTGTAGTTTGTTTATTAAATTAGGGTTGTATCCGTTTTTTATTGCTATGTATTTGATTGTGTTGAGTTCATCATTATAGTCCTGTTTACTTAATGGTATTTTAGTTAGTCTATGGAGCATATGGTTGAAGGCTGCATGTTTATGTTGTGTTGGGTGGTTTGATGTGTTGTGTATAAACATGTCGGTTGTGGTTGGTTTTCTGTATATTTTATACATGTGTGTATTGTTAGTTTTGTTAATTGTTAGGTCCAGAAAATTTATACTATTGTTTTGTTCAATTTCCACTGTAAATTTTAGTTTGTGGTGTATTATGTTTATGTATTTGTGGAAGTTTTCAACCTGTCTTGTGTTGCCATTGAATAAAAGTAATATATCATCTACATACCTGTGCCAATAAATGATTTTGTTGGTGTATTTGTTGTTGTTTATTATGTGGTTCTGTTCTATGTTGTGTATATAGATTTCAGCCAGTATTCCTGATATAGGGGATCCAATCGGGAGACCATCTGTTTGTGTGTATATCTTGTTATTGTATGTAAAGTAATTTTGCTCAGTTATTATTTTGGTGAGTGTGATGATCTCATGTATGCAGTGGCGTCGCCAGATGTAGTGGCACCCGGGGCGGGCCGTCCTCGTTACACCCCCCCTCCCACACACTTAACTATAAAAAGCTGAAAATACTGTAATTAGCTAACGTGTTGCAAAGAACGAATTTGAATTAAATTAAATAAAACATTTATAACTTATGGAACTGTTTATTTTTAGGCTAAATACATTTTACAAACTAAATACAGGTAATTAGGCCTACTAATTCAAAAGAATTAGCACATCAATATCTTAAAACCTGCTTTTACGTGCTTTATATGAAGCAAATTTTGAAATTACACTATCAAAATCAATACTTTTGCCACTTCATGTTCAATGGATAACATAGCTAGGTTCGTCAATCTAACCTGACTCATTGTGGATCTGAGGTAACTTTTGATTAATTTTAGTTTCGAAAAACTTCTCTCGCATGAAGCAACTGATACACATATTGTGAGGAAAAACCTTAAAGCTAATGTTACATTTGGTATAGTATCTGAAAAGTCATATTCGGTAATAAATTCTAAGAAGTTCAAACTGGTCCACTTCTTCGTTTTTTCATTTGAAATGCCTGCTGCCTGAAGATGCCTTCTCAACCGCAGGATTTCTTTGGGGACGTCTACGTCTTCTTGAGAAAATTCATCATATGTCTTAGTCAAACTTTTGAGAAGAGTCCGAAGGTCTGGTTCGTTTGCATTCATCAAATTATTAGGCTGCAAAATAGCGAAGTGGGAGAGGACTTGTTCCATACCCTCACAGCGTGTCACCATCTCCTGGTAAAACGTATCTATGCATTCGAGCATTGCCCGTTGTAGCTCTTGCGCCCAAGTGAGTCCTTCATCCCTGGAATTTTCACCAGGTAGCATCTTTTTCACTCTTTTTCTTTTTTCTGTGGGGATGTCCAATTTTTGACACATTTTTTGCAAACTGAAGAGCACCTTCAACAATATCTCTACGTTTGTTCTTCAAGAACAGCTTAAGATCATTCATTTTAACTACACATTTTTCGAGGTTGATTCCTTCCAATTGCAAATATTTTTGTGTGTAGTTTACTTCCTCTAACACTTGCCCCCACAATGAAAGGTATCATAAAAATGAGAAGTCGCTGATTGCAGGCAGTACGATATGTGCAGCTCCTCTAGTTTCGACTGTCTCGTCGGGCTGGCATAGTTCTTCAACAGCTTCGATTAGCTTTTCAAAGTTACCCATGACGGGTTTTATTGCTTCGTGATGGGCACTCCATCTAGTCTCAGACAGACGTTTTACAGAAATGCCAACTTGTTGCATTAGTGTAAATTCCACCAATTTTAATATTTAAAAATTTCATCTTATTTTCACTATTTCAAATCATTTGGGCTTCATAATTATTAATTTAATAATTATATTATTTTAACGTTTGTTTATTTACTTTTACAGTAGACCAATGAGCTTTCTGCGTTTCGAGGTTGAAAGGCTCGTTTCGTACTTTTGAAACTGCCGAAGGCCGCATTAAAAGTTATTTGGTCGATAACACCTTCGTCACTGTTTATATAAAAGGCCTACATACGGTATTTACAAAACCATTTACAATATTTAAAAATGTTGGATTTTTATCCGAGTTTTTTTGTATTGCTAAGCGTGTTTGCTTGCTTGCATTACATTATTTTGCATATAACCTTCTTGAGTCAAGAAGAGGGCCTCCTCCTCGAAATAATACATCACATAAAGAAATAATAAATACATCACAATATTGTCCTAGCTTGAGTGTGTAAAAACGTGGCGGTATTTGCAGAATTCCTATTTAAATATTCATTTACGAAAACAAGTTCGTGGGTCAGATAAACAAACCTGCATACGTTCTATAGCCATATCATATAACCTTTGAACAGTATTTCTCGTCAGATTCGTACCGTGTTTGCTCTAATTTTGTTTGGAATTCAACGCAGAATCAAAAAATGTTATGTTAAATGCTACTAAATTGTAAACCATAAGAAAAGTCGGTCCGAGTAACGGAGTGTCCAATAGTGTCCAGTAGGCATTAAACGCCGAATGAGGGTACCGTCGGGTCGGCTGCATGTGTGTGTTTGTGTTAAGTGAGCCATCGCAGGTAATCCAACCGCCTTCCCTGACTGAACAAAGTATAGAGACCTGTTTAACCCCGTGCCGCAGAAAAAAAATTTAAATTCGCAGGCCTGTGTATCGGTACTCGCTTTTCAAGTCAAGTACTTACCTTCAGTAAATGAATGGTGCACATACAGAAACTCAAAATAATTAAAGGACCATTCTGCACCATGCCACTATAAACAGCAAAAATTGAATTTCTGTTGAACTGAACTGAAACTGTACAACACGCATCACATTCACAACACTGGGCTGAAACAAAGAGTGAGCGGTTCTCCGGCGCGGGAGTCTGGTGCGCCTGCGCAGAATTGGCCAAATCAGGAAACGCAACTATCAAAACACCCTTCGGCTTACGGACGACCGAGCGGTGCGCGAGCTGAACGAGCCATAAGCGAAGAGAGTGTACGCTAACGCACACGATTATATAAGCGTATTGAGGGTTTGCGAGCGGGTCGAGTTTTTGTAGCAAGTGCCGTTCGACGTGGATTGGCATATAAGTCTAACCTATAACAGGGAAACAACGCGACCAAACAAAAATCTAAACTTCAAACGGACAGGACGTTATGCTAGCGAAAGTTTAACCTTCGGAAGTGCAGATAGGCGAGCTAGCGATTCTATCTAAAATGCCAAAAAAGGCATTTTTTTTAAATAAATTATTAATTTAAAACATGCGCAATTCTTTTAAAAAGCAACTTCTACAAAAACAAGGGTAGGTTAGGAGTGCTTACAAAAAATCTCATAATTGATTTTTTTATATACACTGAGAAAATTTTTCACGCAAAAATTACTCGGTCGTTTTATAATCGAAGTACACAAGCAATCAAACTTACGATAATTAAAAGACTGCAATACAAATTTAACTGAACAAAAATTACGTATTTACCGAAACGTTTTAAACTCGTATTACTCTAGTGATACCCACATAATACGCCCCTCTTCCTGGGATTGCACACTTCAATCGAAATGTTGATGTGATTAATTTGTTGATCTAGTAATTCTTTTTTATTTCTAAAATTTTTTTCGCCCTAATTTTGTCACCCCCCTGAGTGTGGCACCCGGGGCGGACCGCCCCCACCGCCCCCCCCTGGCGACGCCACTGCATGTATGTGTGTTTCGGGCGTGTTGTTTTGTCTGAGTAAATGTTCTAGTGTTTGTATGGTTCCACAAATACATAATACTTCCACAAATACATAAACACAATACATCACAAACTAAAATTTACAGTGGAAATTGAACAAAACAATAGTATAAATTTTCTGGACCTAACAATTAACAAACTAACAATACACACGTATAAAATATACTGAAAACCAACCACAACCAACATGGTTATACACAACACATCAAACCACCCAACACAACATAAACATGCAGCCTTCAACCATATGCTCCATAGACTAACTAAAATACCATTAAGTAAACAGGACTATAATGATGAACTCAACACAATCAAATACATAGCAATAAAAAACGGATACAACCCTAATTTAATAAACAAACTACACAACACATCATAAACAAAAACAACAAAACACAAAATACCAACAACACATTACAAAATAAATACATCACACTCACATACCATAACTCCAACACACACAAACTCGCCAACACATTCAGAAAACACAAGTACAAAATAGCATACAGAACAAACAATACCATCAAAAAACACATCACTGATACAAACACAGACATAGACAAATATAACAAAACGGGTGTTTACAAATTAAATTGTAATGACTGCAATAGTTTCTACATAACCAGACGGGAAGATCTTTTTCATCTCGTTACTCTGAACACCTAAAAGCTTTATCCAACAACAATATACATTCCGCGTTTGCCACACACATACACACAAAAAACCACAGGTACACCAACATAGATACTAATCTTGAAATAAAATATTACACTACTTACCCAAAGGTCGAAAACTTAACACAGCAGAACAATATGAAATATACAAACACCACACAATTCAACCAAACAACATACTTAACGACCAATTACAGTATAAATCACACACACTTTTTGACACAATTATACATAACACTAACAATAATTTGGATCCCCGCGCCAATCCCCTTCCTCCACACACCACCCCCACAAAATAAAAACCGTTACAAGTTAATGGCAGTCTGTTTCAAAGCTGACGAAGGCAAACACCACGCCGAAACGCGTACGAGAAGAAAAGACAAGTAAGTTTCACAAGTTGAAAGTTTCAATATTCTATTAAGCTTTTTTATGAGTCTGAGAATTGAATTGGACTTTAACGAAAGTCCAGGCCAGTCATATCCAAGCAGCTGAAATGAGATTTCTCAGGCATGTGCCAGGGTATACTATCCATGATCATAGAAGAAACACAGATATACGGCAGGAACTGAATATTATGAGTATACTTGACAGGATTGCCCAGTATTGACTGAATTGGTGGGAACATTATTACCGAATGGATGACTCCCACATCCCCAAACAACTATGGAAATATAAGCCGAAGGGATGGAGAGGTGTGGGACGTCCAACGAAGTGCTGGAATGACCAGCTCTAGACTTGGCTGTTTGAGACCGAAACAAAACAACCTTGGTTTAATCATTGCAGATGATGATGATGATGATGATAATTATGATATATATTTAACCATTGTTTTATGTAATTCACCGCTTCTTCTGCAAATATTTAGTGATTGTTTAGCCTTTAATAATATGAAGATAGACCTACAGTTTCCAGCACTTTAAAAGGTAATGATATTGTTAACTTAAGACAGATATTGTTATAAATTTTGAATAGAGACATGAAAACTATACAGAACTGCATAAGAACGAAAATCACCTGTTTGGAGTCTACAAGCTCTGACCAAAAAGTATCCAATCACTTTAAATTATTATAGGAACTGGTTGTGCAATTGAATTGTAACTTGGTAGCCAATCAGATGGAACTTTTTGACCCATGTGTGAATATTAATGTATTGGCTTACTCAGTTAGCAATACTTTTGTCACAGAAATACTTTGGTATATTCCAATCATAGATAGAAATCAGTTGTTGTCATACCATAATGTATTATTGTAAATATGATGAATATGTAATGAATAATTAATGTAAATATGTGATGAATGTTGATACAACCAGGATGGTGAAAAACAGGTTAAATTTAGATAAATATGAATTTATGCGATCGTCTATAAAATTTTTAGATTATATTGTATCTGAGGAAGGTATACGACCAGATCCATGCAAAATAAGCAGTATCACCGAGTTCCCAATACTGAGAAATGTGAAAGGGTTAAGAGAGCATTCCTAGGACTATCGGGATACTATAGACGATTTTCACCATTATATGCAGAAGAAATCAAACCACTATTGGAGCTTACAAAGAAGAAAATGAAGTGGAAGTGGGAACAACATCACACCAATGCATTTAATTCAACAAGGTCAAGGCACTGTTTGTGGAAAATATTATGCTACACCATCACAACATGAAGGAAAGTACATCATCTACTCAGACGCCAGCGACTATGCAATAGGGAGCGTACTCTACCAAGAAGATTCAAAATAGAACTTCGAGTGATCAACTATGCAAGCAGAGTGTTCAAAGGTGCCGAGAAACATTACTGTACTTCGGAGAAGGAAATATTGGCCATCATATATGCATTGAAACAATTCTGATATTACATCTATGGAACGCACTTTGAAATTCACACTGATCACCAAGCTCTATCATTCCTACTGAGGTGCAGAATCACAAGTGCGAGACTGATGAGATGGATTCTGGCCATAGAAGAATATTCTTTTACTATTAAATACTGCAGAAGAACCGACAACAAGACAGCAGATACACTAAGTCGATATGTCACGCAGAAGAAGGAAGAGACTCATTTCTCCAATGATAAAAATTTGAAATTACTGCATACCCAGTATAAAGCAAGCAACAAAAACAGCTACTCCAGAACTTAGCAACAGAGCAAGATAAAGATCCAAAGCTTCAGCAATTAAAACAACAACCATCTCACATTAAGTATGCAGTTAAAAATAACATACTATTTAAATTAATGGACCAATACTGGAAAGTAATGTTATCACCAGAAATGTTACAACAGTTAATTACACCATGTCACGAAAGTCTTGCCCATGTGTCAGCATTAAAATGTTACTGGACTATGAGAGAAGATTTCACCATCAATAATATGTTTAGGAGGATTAAAGCCGTCTTAAAAAGGTGTCATGATTGCCAGTCCGCTAGACATCCAAATTTACATACCTATGTATCTACGCAAAGAATCAGAGCAAAGGAGAAAGGGGAGTTGTTAGCTCTGGACTTCTTGGGTCCGCTGCCACGATCAAATCGGAGTGTTAGGCACATTCTTGTATGTGTAGATGTGTTTAGTGTGTTTACCAAGGCTGTCCAGTTATACGCTATTATGAGACCCACCACAAAGACTGTTCTGAAGATAATACTGCAAAGGTAAGTACCCACATATGGTCACATAAACAAGATAATTATGGATCAAGCCAAACAATTTAGGAATAAGCTATGGTCTGAAACGTTAACGCAGCAAGGAATAAAACCCATGCTCACATCAATTAGGCATCCTCAGGATAACCTTGCCGTGCGTGCGTGCGTCCCTCTAATATTTCAACTTCTATCTGTCTGTGAATTTATATTGCACTTTTTGTCTTTTGGGCACCCTAAAGTTTTTTGCAACTCTATGGCCATGCTAATAAATCAGTGTTGTCTGGTTGTCAGTTGCTTGGTTCCACGGCTGTTAAAAGTACGCATGGAACGAACACTTTCTGAAAAGTATGTATTTAATCTCTATGGACAGACAGATTTACTTCACTGCTGTCCTAATACAGACTTATTGTACATCAAAAAATTATTTTCTTCTAACATTTTAATTTTGGAGTTCCTGACAAATGTTATAAAATATACTAATAACTGTGCTTTTTTGTCTTTAGTTTGTTAATGATACCTTGAAGTACACTTGATTTAATTGATTTGATGAAAAACAAAATATTATCTGAAAATAGTATTAGTACTTGATGGTCAAGCAAGCATATAATAAAAACATCATGTCTACACTTGTAAATTCTAGCAAATAAAAAACCAAGAATGGACGACCATATAGTGACTTCTACACTTATGAAGGTAAAGACAAGGCTGAATTTACGGAACAGCACTGGAGGAAGTAATGTTACAAATGCTTTCAGGAAAATAGCTTTTATTAAATGTAACAAACTCACTAACCACATTAAATATTTTACTATTATTCTAGTCCATCAGCCTTCTGGCATTCCAATACTGTAAAGCTACATATAATTTGAAAAATACTAATATCGAATCTCTTGTTCGGAAGCCATTGAGAAGCTACATATTAATTGAAAATACAAATAGATATATAAATAACTTTATTTGCCCCAGTTCCAAACTGCTTACTTTTACGGGTCCAGGATTCTTCACGGAAACTCGTGGCCTGCAAGTGTAATTTTAGGTTCGTATTATTTAATAAATTATACTCTCATTGAATGCGTTAATTAGCTGTTTTATTAAACCTGTTTTTTTGTATTCTCTTTTAATTTCCTTACGTTCTAGTTTCCTTCTTAGGAACAATCACAGACTCTTATGTAACAAAACAGAATTTAATAGATTTACTTATTGTAATATTATATTTTTTTATAAGGCAACCCAGTACCCGGTCACTCTCTCCCTTTCACATGTTTTACCGCCTTAAAAACGAGAGATCTCTTTAACCATCATAACTTTTAGTTTCATATTGATTTTAATTGAAATTATATGTTTACTTCCCTGGTGTCGCCTCAGGCTTGAAATCACTACCGGTTTTTTGTTCACTTAGTTGTTCCGAAAATTAAATTTTGATCACTGGTGTTTATCTGCTCTTTCACTGTTGTTTTAATACTGTTTTACATTTTTATTTGTAGTTGAATCACATTTGTAACAAATATATTAGATTTTGGCTCGCGAGCCTGTTTACACTGAACCGCGCTGCTAGGTGACGCTAAGTGAAGTATTTTCAAGATGGCCAGCATCATCCTGATCGTGGCAACTTGCTTTCTCATTGGACGAGATCATTTACTGCAAAATCTCGCTATTTACAGTCGTCTCGCAGCTGGGGACCAAGGAAATGGTACGTGCTCTTCACGATGTCAAAACGGGCACCCGCGCACTAGGACACATTCCGATGCTCCAGCTTTCGTTGTATGTTGCCTAGCTTACTGGACAAACCGGCAACTGGGTGTTTCAAAAGTGAACTTCGCTTATTAAAACTGAGGCTCTGTGTGGATAACTCCACATTATTATAACCGATAAAAGAATACAATAAATCCCAAACTTCTGTACCGTTACAATACAACTGCATGATGTTTCCTGAAGCTTGCAACCTTGTTTCCAGAATTTTGCAAATGAGGAGGTGTGTACTATCTACATGAGAGTTAATTTCATGGCACAATGTGCAAACTTCAGAGGAGTAGATTTTTATTTGGTTGATACAGACAGGAAGGCGGTCATATCCAGTATTGAGACAAAATGAAGCAACAAAGAATCTCCAGTGTTTATTATTGTTTTCCTCCCAACTTACAGCTATATTTTTACAGATTTTGTCATTGACATTGTTCTTGTTGTTTTCTTGATAAGAAAAACAATAAAATATTTCTTGTCCATTTTAGATAAATAAGATTTTCATTAATTTTCAAGTACGTCTATTCAAATTTTAAAAACCCTGGATCAAACTTGATAATCAGTGAATGAGGAATTGAAACAGGTGCTCTTGAAGACAATAATACTACACTCTTGTGTTCTGTCAATACAACACACTTGACAAAAGCAGTGATGAGTGATTGATAAAATGTAATGACAGGAAGATTAATGAAACAATTTGGAACCTTATTTAAATAATATTATTAGCCATTACACAATAATTCTTGAGAAAACAGGTGTTTCACTATGTAACATGTAGGCAAGTACTATAATCATATGAAGTACTGTAAGATAATTGTGGTGGTTGAGGTCAGTGTGTCAATAAAAAAGTTCAAATCGTTGAGAGTTGTTCTTCAAATATTTTATGTTTTTTTTTCCTGATCTGCCTTCAATAAGCTTAAGGTCAGTTCCAAACACAGCAAGTATGAGGTATGTTGTTTTATTTTTGAGTGAATGATGTAGCTGTATATGAAACAAACCTATTTCAGTTGGTTTTCTTGTATGTGTAAATATTTCAAAAACAGAGGTGAACTTGACAAGTTTTCTGGCTTTCCCTCTAATAATTTTTAAGTATAATAAGGCCACATGGCTTCTAACTGATAATGTCTGATGGTTAACTTTCAGGCCAGTCTGTCACTTCCACTCTTGGTGAAGTAAATTTACATTTATTGATATTGTTGTCTTCTAGGCAGCAATTGAAATAAAACACTTGCATCACTCTCGACACCTTGTTTATTTACCAGTATCACAAATAAAAATAACACACAAAATACAATTTCAATCCATGACTGTGATATTGATTATTAACACAACCATAATTTGTATAAGCAAAAAGATAATAAACAAATATAATACTGATCCACAAATGTGGTACTAGTACTAATATTAACACATGCACCAACTCTGCTACATAATCCACTATTCTCAGAATTGAGACTGACTTACTCTCGCTGTCTCTACTCCTATATATATATATATATATATATATATATATACATATGTGTGTGTGTGTGTGTGTGTGTATATATATATATATATTGTAACAAACAACACTGGTTACGTTATTAATTATATTTGAGAATGTTTGAAAGGCCCCACTGTTGGGTTCGCCAATTTGTAACAAACAACAACGTTGTTACTTATTGAATTAGATAGTGTTCGAAAGCTCCACTGTGGAATGCGTCAATTTGTAATATTTTACTGTAGATGAGATCTCCTGCAAATCAATGTTAATTTATTTATAAAGAAACTTATTTATTATGTTGTTGATATTATTCGGTTCTTGATAATAGATCTGTATTAAATAGTTATCAAGTGTTTTACAAGAGAAAAACGCTATATTCCAGTTATTATATTGAATAATTCAATATTTTTCTCCAACCCTAGTCGGTGTATACTATCGAGATTGTAAAGAGAAGAGAGCGGAGAGAGTAAGTTAGTTCTCTATTCTCCCGTATTCACCAGCTGTCAACAAACGAGTGCTGTGGTTGGCAATTGACCAGTTAATATAGGTTAAGTCGTTCCGTTTGATTCGTTTCTCACGTTCCTTTCTCTGTAAATTACACCCTATTCGGAATACACTAATTATTCTACAAATAACAAGAAATCGTCAAATTCAAGAAGGATTCTTTATTTTATATATGTTTTAATTCCAACAGCTGCTTCCTCTTGCTACTAATACACCATATCGATTATACAATACATAATCGATTTGTTATTGAATTCGGGTTTTAGATGTGTTACAATTTAATTATAATTTTCAGTCTGTTTTTTATCTCAGGGTACATGTAGTTCTTTTAACTATTAGTAAGGTCAGGTGATGCAATTTTAAGGTTACTAAGTATTACAATATTGTTATAAAATCTTATTATATTGTGACGTCTCCCTTGTTAAGACAACACAAAAGTCGGAAACTAGTTCAATTCGTTACCAGTTAATTAAACTAGCTGCCGTTGTTAGTAAAACTTCCTTACCAACAAATTACAACACAATTTTTACATAGGAAATAGACAAGGATTGCACAAATTTATTCACTCACTTGGTGTTAGCAAAAACATCTCTTTATTACTATTCAAATCTCATGATTTACTTTGTTTTTCAAAAAAATTACTCTAGCGATTTCTGCTTTTAATGCTTTAAAAATATTCAGTGTATTATTCCTTTTATCTCAAAAGTACTCATCTAGATGTTGTTTTAAGTACCTCGGATCCGGGTCTGAACTTTGTTAAAAATTAATTTATCACAATTTTAACCAAATTATTGAAAGAATAATATTGGTTGAAAACTACAGAATTACCTTACATTTAGATCTAGTGCTGTTACTACTACTTCATTACAAAAATTACAAATCTGATAAGTTATTCTTTACATTATTAAAAGTTCTTTAGTATTGTTTTGTTACTTCTCTTATTGAAACGAATATGTACAAATGTTACTTACTTTAGCCAACGCCCGTACGTGGTTCTTCAACCATTCGACGTCGAGCCTCCCGGTAGCGATTGGTTATGTCGTCGGTTGGGTATGTGAGTGCTTGGCAGTCCCGTAAGTGTTCTCCGTCCATTCTTCCGGAGTTGCAAAGCGGACAGGTTTCGTTCTCAGCTAGGCCGATGCGGTGTAGATGAGCTTGCAAGTAGTCATGTCCGGTAGTAAGGCGGAAATGGGCGACGGCCTCAGCTCTGTCCAGGTGTCTCGGTATTGGTCCTACGGTGGCAAGACTTTCCCACTTTTTACCAGTACCCAGGGTTTTTAGAGTTCTTTGTGTGGAGGTGTTTATAACTGAGGTGATGAGGTTATTGGCTCTACTAAGAGTAAGCGGCACGTCCGGCTACTCCGATTCTGCTCCTTCTTTGGCTTTGACGTCGGCTCTTTCGTTGCCAGGAATTCCTACATGGCTTGGCACCCACTGTAGGGTAACGATCCATCCGGTTGACATCAGCTCTGCAAGTTTCGCGCGGCACTGAATTGTTCTCAGGCAGTCGGTGGGAGCGTTGCTGGTGAGCGCAAGAATTGTGGACTGGGAGTCGATTAAAAATACCACTTTTCCTGGTGCTAAGGTCTTGGCTAGTAGCTGGTTGGAAGCTTCGTAGACTGCGCACACCTCACCATCGAAGTTACTAGCGTTTCTTCCCACAGCTGTTGAATTCTCAAAGAGGCTACAAAACCATCCCGCCCCTGCTCCCCTCGTTTCAGGTAGGAATGAGCCGTCAGTGTATATGTGGAGCCAATCATTTGCAGGGTACCTAAGGTTGATGGTTTCTATGGCGTACGACTTGAGCTCGATAGGGTTGGCTTCGGCCTTGTTGGTTGTTAGGCTGATTAGGTCAAGCCGCTTTGCAGGTAAAGCGTTTGCCACTGCATTGTAGTACTGTATGGGAGCCCGACGGTCCAATGATAGTTGGTACTTGCTTATAAGAGCTTCAGCGTGAGTTAGAGGCGAAGTTTGGGTTTTGAGTCGTTGGGTTGCACTTCTGTATCCATTCCAGTGATTCCCATCCACTCTCTTAGCCCTTTCCCAAAACTTAAGTGTGCATTTATCCCTCCGGCTATCTAGAGGCTCGATGCCAGTTTGAAGTTGCATGGCCGCTATTGGGGTTGATTTTGCTCCTCCGGTTATAATTCTTAGAGCGTTATTCTGGACAACGTCGTATTTATTTAGGTTGGTTTTACTAGCAAGTGAGGTGACTTCTGAGCCATATTCAAGTACTGGACGGACGTATGTTTTGTAGGCCGTGGATAGAACATCTTGAGTGGCTCCCCACTTGGTAGCAGTTAGTCTCTTGAGAAGATTGATACGAATGTTGTGTTTGGGTATCACCTGAATTTAACATGAGGTTGTGGCTGGGTCCTTGGTGGTCATCTTCTGTCGTCTTTTAGGGTGGTGTACGTGGTTCCTCTTGAAGCTACATCAGGTTGATTATATCTGGTCTCGACGATCGGATTTTTACTTGAAGTTCATACTGTTGTATCTTGATTTTTCTACGTCTGGAGTTTGTAGTTCACATTTTACACCTTAATTATAGTTCTTACTTTGCAGTACTAAAGTCTGGTATGTTACATATCTTACAACTTACAGTTTTATTTTTTAAAAGAGATGTGTCGGCTAAGTTTTCCTTTCTTTATATTTTTTATAACTCTACACACACTACATTATTTATTTTTATTATTATTTTCCACACTACATTCTTCAAAATAAAATCACCTTAAACTGGATACCTTTTTAAACGGCATACACCTACGTGTATGTGGACAACACAAAACTCACATCTTTACATGTCGAAGTTCTACTGGCGACTGCGTGCATAGTTTAGGGGCGGGGGGTCAGTAAGCTGGCGCGTATTTACGCACTGAGAAAATAGTTCGTTCTTTTATTTATTATTAATTACTCATCAATTAGAATGTAAATACTTTACGTTAACTTTGTTACGAATTAGAGATTTCCTTATTTATATAGTCGTATTTTAAATAATAAATGTCATTATTATTATTATTATTTAATTAACACCTTTCTTTGCGTGTTGGTACGGGACAATTTCAAGTTGATTCAGGAATCTGGGTATAGGTAAGGGTGGATAATACTCTTACTTGTTAGAAATTAAAATTTTTTATTTGTGCAATTTACTATATTTTTTAAAATCATCACATCCTTCTGCACCTAACTATGAAAACGGGGTGGTGGGGTAATCATAGAAAATCTAATAAACACAATTATATTTGGACACAGAATCTCATACTGAAATTTCTCTCTCTCAGATTATTTCTATTCAGCAATTGATTATCTTACACTTACTCAAAATATTTAAATTCTAATACATCTACTACACATAAAATACACAAAACGTAAATCTACCTTATTTTAATTCTTACATCTACTACCGGTTTTTTCTTTGAATTCATCACTCGTTTTACAGAGTTCTACTCATGAGTATATTACTAATAATAATCACGTATTGTAATAACAATCGAATTACTTTTAGTTTACTGCGCTAGGGATTATTTTTCTTTCTTTGTCTCTCTCGTCATCTTCATTATCATCGTCAACTGACTTCTCATGTATTATATCATTCTCGCAGGACATTAGCTAAGGTTGATCAGGCCTCGCTAGTATTCGTACGAGGGGTTTTGAGTTTATACTCACTTATGGTATAGGATGTTGCAAAATCTTATCGTATTTCGGTATAAGTATATACAACATATTATTCTCAATACTTAAATAGTATTCTCGGTTTTCTATCTTTCTCGTAGTCGTTCTTCTGTATTTTGACACGAAAAACATTTTTTTATTTGAGACAGATGGCTTCTGCGAACGTAGTTTTCTGTATTGGGTTCATACAGAGCTACAGTAACGGGGGTGATGAACTTATGAATTTGGTAGGGGCCACACCATCGATATGATAGTTTCGAAGTGGTCCTATCAACGGCTTTACTCATAGGATGAGTTTTATACATTACTAAATCACCTACTTTATACTCTATTTGCCTATTATTCTGCTCATGCTACTTCCTTGATTTTTGTAAATTCGCTCTCAAATTTGCACGAGCTTCGTTCCATATTTTTCGTATGTTATTCCCATTTATGTCGCGGGGTAATAACTCATGGATTTTCCACTTTGTGGTTAAAGGATGGTTGGGTTTATACTTGTACAGTAAATCAAATGGTGTTGATTTATGTCCTTCATGATACGCTGAGTTGAACGCAAATTGTATCCATGAAATATTTTGATCCCAGGTTGTCTGGTCTTTAGCATGATAAGATATTAATGCTGATTTTAAGTTACGCAAGTATCTTTCTGCTAGGTTTCCTTGCGGTCTGTACTCGCTCACGGTAATATGATTTATCCCTAATTTAAAACACATGTCGTTAAATTCTTTCGACTTAAACTGGGATCCATTGTCAGATATTAGGTTTAAAGGTGTACTTTAAATAGTCTTTCTTGTAGAATTTTAATTGTCGTAGATGCTAATGGACGTCGCATAGGATACATCCACACGAATTTAGTGAAGGAGTCTACACAAATTAATAGCATAGTATTTCCGGATTTAGAACGGGGATAAGGTCCAGAATAGTCTATGTATATCTTCGAGAAGGGGGTGGTAGGTATTTCGGAGATTAATTTTCCAACTTGACTGATCCTTGCTGGCTTGCTCAGGGCACAGATTTCGCATTCTTTCACGAACTTTTTTATTTCACTGTTCATGTTTTCCCAGTGGTATTCCTTGCGAATACGATGTATAGTTTTCCTAATTCCCATATGAGCTCCAATTGTCGATGAATGGTAGTAGTCCATTAACATGGGTTTGATTATTTCCGGGGCGATTATTCTCAGTAATTTTCCGTTTGCCTTTTTAAAACAAAGTACTCTTTTACTCAAGGTATATTTGTCAGAATGGTTTCCTTTTTCTATTTGTTCTATTATTTTGCACAATTTCGGATCTTGTTGTTGGTGATATGCTATATCCTTAAATGCAAGGGGAAAGTTAGTAATTAGCGTATTAACGGTAGTGGTTTCAATATTGTCTTCTCCAGATCTTGTATTGGGTAGTTGGAACATGCGGGATAGAGTATCGGCTACTACATTTTGAGTACCACGAATATGTTGCACTTTGAACTTGTAGCAATTTAATCTTAACACCCATCTTCCGATACGACCTAATTGTTTTGGGTGATTCAATAACCATGATAAAGCTTGATTATCGGTTTCTAGTAGAAATTCTTTGTGTTCCAAAAATGATTTGAATTTATCAAAGGCGAATACTACGGCTAAACATTCAAGTTCGTAGGCTGAGAACTTCCTTTCTTGCTCGGTCAACGTACGGGATGCATATCTGATCGGGAGTCTAGTATTATTTATTTCCTGATATATTACGGCTCCTAATGCTACACTTGAACTGTCAGTCTGTACGACAAATGGTTTACTGAAATCCGCTAACTGCAATACAGGTGGGGATATTATGCTTTCTTTAAGTGTTTCAAACGCTTCTTGGTGTTGAGTAGTCCACTTGAATTTTGTTCCTTTCTTTCTTAAAGCATTCAATGGGGCTGCTATATCCGCTAAGTGGGGTATGTACTTATGAAAATAATTAATCATACCTAAAAATCGAGCTATACCTTTGGCGTCTCTTGGCGGTAAGAATTCTCGGATTGCGCGTGTACGTTCGGGATCAATGCTAACCTTACCTTCGGCTGATACTATGTGACCTAAGAAGGAGAATTGTTTTACTGCGAAATTAACTTTACTCGGGTTTACGGTCAGTCCAGCTTTCTTTAACCTGGATAATACTTCACGCAAGTGATCAATATGTTGATCCATTGACTCACTATATACTACTATATCGTCAAGATAATGATACACAAATTTAAATTTAACGTCATGGAAAATTTTTGCTAACAGTCTGCTACATACTGAACTTCCTTGTGATATACCGAATGGTACTCTCGTGAATTGATATAGATTAAATGGCACAGCAAAAGCAGTTAAATGTTTTGATTCCTCAGCTAGTGGGATCTGGTGGAATGCTTGGTTGAGGTCCATTATAGTGAAGATTTTCGCTCTTGTAAAATAGTGAAACGCGCTGTGAATGTCGGGCAGTGGTATCGATTCAAATTCTATACTCTTATTTAGCTGTCTATAATCCACGACTAGTCTATGTTTGTCAGTTCCTTTTGGTACTAGGAATGCAGGTGATGAGTATGGAGAAGTTGGCGGTTCTATGATGTGCTGATCAAGGAGTTTGTTAATGTGGTTTCTCATTATTTCCATCTTGGGTGGTGATAATTTGTATGGGTGGAGTCGTCACCTTGTTGTCACTAAGATTTATTTTATATTCGATTAAATGAGTTAATCCTAACTTGGGGGTGAGTACAGTAGAAAATTCTTTTATTAACTTTTGAATTCTTAGTCTCTCATTTCCTTTTAAATGACTCAGACTCGATTCTTGATGCTCTGAATGAATAGTTGCGGTTTCACAAATAGCGTCATTACTTAACTCGGAATCGAACTGATATTTTCGAGTACGATCAAATCTGAAGGAATATTGTTTTGCATATATATCAAGGATTAAGCCAGTTTTCTTATAAAATCCGCTCCTAATATTAAGTTTTGTCCTAACTCTTCAGCTACTAATAGGGGAACATACCAAGTAAAATTCTTTATTTTTAATTTCACCGTAATACTGCGCGATATCTTTAGGTTTTGTTTATTTGCGGTGGTACACTTTATGTTCACGTTTTGGCTACGTTTAATCAGATTATGATTAGCTAATACGGTGACTAACTGTTTACTAATTATACTACGGGTAGATCCGGAATCAATTAAACCAAGGGTATTCGTTGCTCCAAGGTCTATCTGTACATAGGGTAGTTGGCATATACTTGTTTTACATGCACCAATAGAGTTGCACTTCTCGATAAATCTTGTTAAGTAAGGGTCTCTACGTTTATTTCTATTTATTTTTATTCGATTATTATTATTGTTGTTACCTTTCCTTCTGGTGCTTCGGAAGACGTAGGATTTTCGTTCTTCCAGCTTCACATGTTTTTTTGATTGGTCGGTTTTCTGTTGGTAGCGCTTTTGTTTACATACCTTGCTAATGTGTCCAGCCTTTCCACAGTTATAACATCTTCTTTCACCATTTACTTCGCTCGTAGGTTGTCGGGGTTTTGGTCTAGAGTATGAAACATGGGGGTAGCTTTGGGTTTTTGATGTCCTCATGAATCGCTTGTCGCGGTAGGTTCGGGTATCAGTTCCAATTGGTCGAGGTTGGAAAGAATCTCTGTGTTGAGTCTGGGACATAGAAACGCGTCTGTTCTGGTCAGAATACCAGACGTTGGACGAATGTATACAACATAGTTCTAGTTCAGTGAAAGTAGTTGGTCGCTTCATGAGTGCTAGGCGAGATCGCTCCTCGGGAGATAGTCCTACTAAGATAGTGTCTACTAACTGTTGTTCACTCCATTTAACTTGTAGCAATAAAGAAGATTCTCTTACCTCAGATATATAATGAGCTAATCTCTCGTATGTTCCTTGTACACGAAGTACTAAGTTTCGCTTCAATTCTTCGTAGATACCGGTGGGAATGAAATGTCTTATTAGGGTGGTATGAAGTTCTTCTACTGGGTGATTATACCTTAGGGATTCTAACACTCTATCTTTTAAAGGAGGTCTACATTTAGGTAAAATTACTTGTAAAATTTGGTTATCTCTTAGTTGTTGCAGGTCCTTTAATTGTAAAATGTGCTTGAAAAAATCTAGGAGCTTTGTAATATTCAGCCCATCAGTGATTGGTATGTCAGACAAAATACTTTCTACAGGGTGGGTTATCTTTCCATAGAGATCGGTAGTTAGATTTACTTGAGTCATCATTCTAGGTTTTTCCGCAGATTGATTCGTCCGCAAGTGAGGAGGTAAATCGTAGGTACTGGTCATATTTTCTAGTTCATTAGGGAGGAACGTAACGTTTACTGGTTGGATATTTACTTGTCTATCAGTTAACCTTTCTTTAAATGTGTCTATATTCGATTCCTGCAGAAGCTGAAGTTTTGCAGTACCGTTTGGCTGTTCTTGAGTCGGGGATTGGGTAAGGGAAATATTTAGTTTCGTCATTGCTTCTTCAATCTCCTCTAATCTAAACGATTCGGATGTTCGGCGTAATTCGCGCATGATCTCGGGTAATTGTTGTAATGCTTCCTCGGCGAATTTTTGTACATCATGAGGGGTAACTTTATCACCGGGCCAATTCAACAAATTGGTGATACGGCGGGTCAGATGTTCGATTCTTTGGGTGGTGCGTAAAATTACTGCGGGGGATTTTTCATCACGCAGGGTTTGTGCGATCGAAGTTAGTTCTGTATACTTGTGATAACATGTTTCTTTTTCGCTTTCAAAATCTAAAACACTTAAACGATTTAATAATGAGGGTTTGTCCGGTTTATTTTCACGTAACGTCTTGCGAAGTTCCGCGACAGTTACATTTGAGTAGGGAAGACCACGCAATAATGCTTCATAGCTTAATTCGTCTTTCAACAACAAGTCGGGGTTAAATTGAAGCCATTTTTGTTAATAACAACTTTAAATACACGACGTATTACGAACGACAAATCTTATGTCATCTATTTTAAATTCTTATAAAACGTGAATTCATTTAAACACATACATATATATATCTTATTACATATGGAATCTTATATTAATTAATCAACATAAACTTATCTCACAACAATTGAATTTTCTGTACTGTCATATATAATTAGTCAAAACAAAACGCTAATACCATTGTATAGTAGAGAGAAATTTCATATACGAAAAGTTCATTGCTTTAACAATAGCACAAAGGGTCAGCTGTTTTGGGGAGTCGTCTAGTTGCATAGGGTGGTAATTCAGGACAATTCAAAACAGGAAAGAGCATGTCTAAGGTGGTTTGTTTGGTTAGCGAAGGGAGGTTTTGAATGAGATGCGTGCATACAAAAGGGGAGAGTTTACATTCCTCAACACGTATTTAACATGAACAGACTGGTTTCTACCGACAGGTTTAGAATGGAATACTTACCAGCGATGACTTGTTTATTACGGCAAAGTCACGATACTAATATTATTATAAATTAATTAAAATTTTACTCATTTATTTTTTGTTTATTTCAGAGTGAATAAATTTATGTTTGTCAGAGTTATTGTTAACGAATTATAACAATATACAATTATTATTATTTTTACAAAGAACAGTGACGCAATTTTGTAGGCGTCACGATGCTTACAAACCTATTATATAATTAAGCAGAGCAGTTTTTACACAAAAGCAGAGTGGCGCAATTTTGTGACGTCTCCCTTGTTAAGACAACACAAAAGTCGGGAACTAGTTCAATTCGTTACCAGTTAATTAAACTAGCTGCCGTTGTTAGTAAAACTTCCTTACCAACAAATTACAACACAATTTTTACATAGGAAATAGACAAGGATTGCACAAATTTATTCACTCACTTGGTGTTAGCAAAAACATCTCTTTATTACTATTCAAATCTCATGATTTACTTTGTTTTTCAAAAAAATTACTCTAGCAATTTCTGCTTTTAATGCTTTAAAAATATTCAGTGTATTATTCCTTTTATCTCAAAAGTACTCATCTAGATGTTGTTTTAAGTACCTCGGATCCGGGTCTGAACTTTGTTAAAAATTAATTTATCACAATTTTAACCAAATTATTGAAAGAATAATATTGGTTGAAAACTACAGAATTACCTTACATTTAGATCTAGTGCTGTTACTACTACTTCATTACAAAAATTACAAATCTGATAAGTTATTCTTTACATTATTAAAAGTTCTTTAGTGTTCTTTTGTTACTTCTCTTATTGAAACGAATATGTACAAATGTTGTGTTTGGGTATCACCTGAATTTAACATGAGGTTGTGGCTGGGTCCTTGGTGGTCATCTTCTGTCGTCTTCTAGGGTGGTGTACGTGGTTCCTCTTGAAGCTACATCGGGTTGATTATATCTGGTCTCGACGATCGGATTTTTACTTGAACTTCATACTGTTGTATCTTGATTTTTCTACGTCTGGAGTTTGTAGTTCACATTTTACACCTTATTTATAGTTCTTACTTTGCAGTACTAAAGTCTGGTAAGTTACATATCTTACAACTTACAGTTTTATTTTTTAAAAGAGATGTGTCGGCTAAGTTTTCCTTTCTTTATATTTTTTATAACTCTACACACACTACATTATTTATTTTTGTTATTATTTTCCACACTACATTCTTCAAAATAAAATCACCTCAAACTGGATACCTTTTTAAACGGCATACACCTACGTGTATGTGGACAACACAAAACTCACATCTTTACATGTCGAAGTTCTACTGGCGACTGCATGCATAGTTTAGGGGCGGGGGGTCAGTAAGCTGGCGCGTATTTACGCACTGAGAAAATAGTTCATTCTTTTATTTATTATTAATTACTCATCAATTAGAATGTAAATACTTTACGTTAACTTTGTTACGAATTAGAGATTTCCTTATTTATATAGTCGTATTTTAAATAATAAATGTCATTATTATTATTATTTAATTAACACCTTTCTTTGCGTGTTGGTACGGGACAATTTCAAGTTGATTCAGGAATCTGGGTATAGGTAAGGGTGGATAATACTCTTACTTGTTAGAAATTAAAATTTTTTATTTGTGCGATTTACTATATTTTTTAAAATCGTCACAATATAAAATTAAATATAAGCAGGTTTTTTACCAACTTCGATCGGATACTTAATGTGGCCGTGTTTCGCTATGCCGAGACGAGAACAGAATGGCAATTCAGCTCTTGAACGATAACAGCTTCCAGTTTCTCAATAAAGTTTGGTATTGATGTCCCAGGATGTAGTAGAAGTTTCAGTTCTGGTCTTCGTTAATCTTCACGGCTCTGGTAGTTGCAGGTCCCAATGGAATTTGTGTAGTATTAAGATTTCGTTCAGTGGAATTAAGTGAGGTTTAGTACGTTATTTCAAATTTCTTTGTTTTTTTTTAATATATTTTTAATTAATTTGACATTCCTCAGCTATGGATCATCTCTATTTAATTATAGTTCATTTTCATCATTACTCTTTTGCTGTTAGTAGGTTGAATGATTTAGTTTTTTGAATTCATTTAACTTTAATGGTATGTAGAATTATATTTGCTGAGAGATAGATTCAGGAGTTACTACTCAGTCCTTTTTAATGGATTTCCTTTTATGAAATTTGATTTATTTAATTTTATTCATTTAGTTTTTGTTTTCTTTCTGGTTTTAAATTTGTATTAACTTAACTCTACTCATTCACATATAACCATTGAGTGTTGAAAATCAACAAGATATCTTGCATTCAGTCGTCCCTAACAACCATTTATTCTTCTGTTATTGGATAATATTTGTTATCCTAGAGCCGTAATTAGGAAATATTCTTACACTTTTTAATTAAATATTCCCTTATTAAAATTACATTAAATCATACAAAACTTTCACCTAATATGCATTATTAAACCATATACATTTTACTACATTTTCTTCTTGATCGACTTATTTTAAAAGGTATTATTTTCCTTTTACAAAATATTAATTTTAGGCCTATTTGGTTTATTACATCTGTTATAATTTTTTGTTTATAATTTAACTTTTCTGACCTGACCTACTGTACAATGAGTCA
This sequence comes from Magicicada septendecula, assembly GCA_034769895.1. NCBI lineage: Eukaryota > Metazoa > Arthropoda > Insecta > Hemiptera > Cicadidae > Magicicada > Magicicada septendecula. Next base: position 474,709,620 of record CM068371.1, on the reverse strand, counting down.
CTGGCTTATGGCCAATTATTCTAATTTTAATTTCCTGATTTCAATTTATTATTATTATTTATTTTATCATTGAACCCTTCATCTGTTTTTAACATAATTACAATGACCCCTTGACAATTTATTAACAATTATTGTCTTCCTGGCCAAGTTTACAAATATCTTACGATATCTTCATTAATTACTCAAAGTAAATACTCTTAACATGATACAATACATAATAAACACACTTGTATTTAATTACTTAAATACAAGTTTAACATGAATGAAATTAGTATCCATTACTCAATACTTTCTTAAAGCAATGGCTTCACACCTGCTACATACAAAACACAGAATAAATATCATGTAAACAAAATATCATGATAAAGCACAACAACATGTACATCATTATAAAACATTAAATATCAATTAAACAGTCTACTCTTTTCAAACTTGTCTATAGTAAATTCATCTCATTAGACTGTAACGGTACAGAATTGTGTGCCGCCCCAGTTTCAATTTTATTTTATACCAATTCAGTTTTAATTTTCAATTGTCAGCCTCCACCTGTGAGGTGCCCCAGTTTAACCAGCAACACACAGTTAGCCTAAACAACAGTCTAGACATATTACGTAACCGCCCCAGCAGCAGGCTTTGTGAATCACAGTGAGCAGAGTCCTTAAACAGTATGCAGATTGTCACCACAGAAGCAACAACAGACAGTAAAGTGTAACATACAATCCATCATAAGTAAAACAGTGGCCTCGGGCGTGCAAGATAGGCCTAAAGCAAAAGGGCCTATCTAATAAAAACATAAAAACAGTTCCATAGCAACTCACGGCCGAGCAGCCAGACAATCAGCAGACACTTACAAGTTAACAAAAAACGGTAGCCTCGGACGAGTTCTTGGTAGGCCGAAAAATACAAAAGTAGGCCTACCAAGTATTATAAAATGTACAAACAGTATTAAATAATAAAGTGACGAGTAAATGACGTAAGGTAACAATAAACTGAGTTCGGAGTGGAGAGTGATTAGTGGAAACAGTTCCGGACAATATCGTGTACTACATTTGGATATTACGTAAATAGATAACAAGCGTAAAGACAGTTTCATTTGGCCAAAACATTTTAATTCATAATGAGTTCATTAAGCAAATAGGAGGTTTTCAAAAATAAATGTAAATTGAGTGAGTGTGTGTGTGGGGGTTATAAAAAGTACTGGCTCACTTAGAAAGATTTAGTAGTAGTCTAAACAAAATTATTGGAATAGAATTAGTAAAAAGTTAAATATAAAGAACAATAATAATCAATGATAGAATAAATTAAAAGGTTCATTCTTCTATAAACATGTGTTAGTGTAGTTATTTCGCCGTGAACCATTTCCTATTCTGTGCTGAAAACCTCGCCTAACGTTCTTTGGGATTTTTCTGATATATAAGGGTGGTTAGATAGCGGGATTTTTATAAGGGCAAGAGTGTAAAGGTTTCGATTTTGAACCATAAAAAATCGTGGCGACCTGAGTAATTTAATAAGGTAAGTTTTACAGGGGAATATGACGGTAAGTACAATTCTGGCAGCAGTGAGCAGTAAGTATTATTCTGAACTCTTCTGATGGTAATAAGATTAAATAAAAAGGTAAAAGTCAGTACCTTCACAAGACACTGTGTTTATTGTTTACATCTTCCACTGATCACTCCATATTTTATACTTGTAGACATTTTTTATTATTTTATTGCCTAGTAACCTTACTAGGTATTATTAATATATTTATTATGTGAGGTTTACCTTCCTGACCTTAATTACGGCATACATTGGGTATTGTTTTAAGTTATATTGACAAAGTTTTTATGTAACGTCGGGGACCTTAACTTTGTTACGTTACAATGTGTGTGTGTGTGTGTGTGTGTGTGTGTGTGTGTGTGTGTGTGTGTGTGTGTGTGTGTGTGTGTGTGTGTGTGTGTGTGTGTGTGTGTGTGTGTGTGTGTGTGTGTGTGTGTGTGTGTGTGTGTGTGTGTGTGTGTGTGTGTGTGTGTGTGTGTGTCATTATAGATAATGACATCATTCACAAGCATGAATTTTTTGGTACTTACCAGTAGAATCAAGTACATTCCAGGTGCTTATTCTACACTCTAGTAGAAAAAACTATGCTACTTATAAATGTATTGTACATTGATAAAGAACTTTCTAGTGTATTCTACAAACAGTGTCTCTATAAATAGTGTTCATCAATATGCATAAGTTATATATCAGTTGTGGATAATGTAAATACATGTGAGTATATACTTAACCTAGGTACTGTTCTAGTGACAAATACTTTGAATAATACCAATCACAATATTAATTAATATATTGTACAATACTATTAATATGAATGTGGTTTGGCGGTTGTTTAGTATACATTGTAAGTATTTGTAATGCTTAAACAAATAAACAAGTTCACTTTATATGCAAAAGTTAATGACAATTTATGAGTTCATCTTTATCAAATTGTATGTAAATTTTTGAATCTGTGTCAATGAAATGCTGCAGTATTAACAAACAAATTTGTATTATTTTTTCCTATTATAGAAACTGGTCAATTCATCTGTAGCTCAATAAATATTATTAGTACATTTTTAGCATGCACATATCAAAAGAGTCACCATCACTGTTCTAGGACACAGTAAAAAAAACATCCATCACACAAGTGGATTATACATAAGGAAGATTTACAAAAACAAACAAATAAACAAGTATGTGTGTATGTGTAAACTTTAATTGAGAGTTGTTTCAGTCTTTCTGCAAATACACTCTGTTCAAAAAAAGAAGGCATTTCCCTTTAGCAATTTATCATTTTCATAATATCCGAGACAAAAATGAATTGGTTGAAGTATTCATTTCTCTACTTGACCAAGCAAATTCGGTATCAAATTTATTTATTAGATTATTATTCATAATATCCATATATTTAAGTATATAAAAATACATTTATGTGTGATTTTTATTGAAATAAAATTATTTAAAATATTGAAAATATTTCATATTCTGAGGATTTTTCAGTGATGAAATAGAAGTTATAATTTGTTTTATGATTAGTTTAATGAAACTTTTATTTTTGTGTATATAATACATTAAAACATGTTAAAACTTTTTTCATACTATGTGTCACATGAAAACAAACGCCTAAGCAATTTTATTTGGGTTTAAGCAAATATTAACTACAAATTAGAAAGTATTAACTAATTAATAATTACAAGGCCTGAATTACATGTGTGTAATTTTTTTAATCAATAGATATATGAAATAATGGAAACAGTAAACACAAAGAAGTGATTCTAGTGTACAATGATTCAATTTCTAGACATGAAGAAGACTGACATGGGTTCATTTTTCAGCCCACTCAGTGACAACCGTCACAAGGCAAGCCCAGTTATGATAATACAGACAATAGTGACCTTTGACTATGTGTCACATTCTGCAGTGTACAGTGTAATAGCTTTAATTTTAAAGGTGTACATTCTATTTGATCTTTTAACATGAAAATTTACATAACAAACTTATTAAATAAATAATTACCTTATTTTATCCACTAAGTGATCTTCTTTTTCTTTTTTAATACATGTTTCAGGGCTTATATCCCCATCTTCAGGTAAAAACAAAATCTACCCTATTGTTAGGGTTTCGTTAAAAATTCACAAAGACACAAACACATAACACACTTAAATAAATTAATATAGAACATTGAATTTGTATCGGAACGCGCTACAAACGAACCACTGCACTGGCCGAAGTCCGACTTTCAACTGATCTGTACACGCTATTCACGGTTTGTTTTCGTAGCTGTGTCATATAGTTTATTTGACTTGAATGACAACTGTTCATTAAGTACCTGATTTTTATTACTTCTTAAGGTTATTATTATTAATGAACAGTAAGGTTTTATTACTTAAATTATATCAACGTACAGTTGATAGACGTTGTTTAAGACCTGATGATGTCAGTGATGACGAAAAGCTTAAAAAAAAAAAAAGTCGAACAATAAAAATTATAGCAGTTAGCAAATTTATAAAAGAAATAGTAAGTATGGCTGCTAATTTAAACAATACGAAGAAAAAACTTAGTGTTCCGAGTCGTCAAACAATAGTGATATTCATTTTGTTGTGTTTCACATGACTCTAAGAACCCAACATTTTATACCTGGTCAGAAGACTAAGCTGGCAGAGGTTCAGTAGAAATTGGTTCAGCCCTCATACACCATTTGTGTTCACTGAATTCAAACAAAGATATTACTAAAATTACACTGTTCTGTGATGGTTGCACAGGACAAAACAAAAATTCACACATTATCCATACATTATGTCACTGGCTGAAGTTGGAGTCCCCTGACCATATAAAAAGTATTCAGATAACGTATCCTGTCCCAGGCCATAGTTTCTTGCCTGCAGATAGGGCATTCGGAAGAGCAACAAAAATTTTACAGAAACATGCTGAATAAAAACAAAAGACAAGTATGTGAAATTTTACAAGGAAGTAGGAACAGTAAAGGAACTTGGCAATGACTGTGTGGTGTTTGATATTAAAGAACTAGAAAATGTTTATTTTAAGATTAAGGGACTCAGTGATGTTTAACGGCTTATTGTGTCAAAACATATATCAAGGATGTGCCGCCCCTTGGCAAGACAACACAAAAATCGGGAACTAGTTTAATTCTTTACCAGTAAACTAAACCAGCTGCCGTTGTTAGTAAAACGCTTACTAACAAATTACAAAACAAGTATGATATAGGAAACTGACAAGGTTTGCATAAACTTATTCACTCACTAGGTATTAGCTAAAACATCTCTTTATTGCTATTGAAATATTAATCAAACATTATTACTGATTTTAAAGAAGGTTATTTTTGTAAATAGTGCTTTTACTGCTTCAAAGATCTTAATTATATTATTCTTGTTATATCAAAAATTTATTCATATAACTGTTAGTTTTAATACCACGGATCCTGGTCTCAATTTTCTCAAATTATTAATTTATCAATATATACATTACGGTTACTATTACTTCTTACAAAATTACAAAATATACAAATCTGATAATTTGTTCATTACATTGCGAAAGTTCTTTAAAGTTCTTTGTTACTTCTTATTAAGGGGAAATTTACAAAAGTTGTGGTTTGATATCACCTGAGGTTGTTGTTGTATTCTTGGGACATCTCCAGTTGTCTTCTACGGGTTGAGTACGTTGTTCTTGGTGCATCTACATCGGGTTGATTTTTAGTTTACTTGAAGCTCTCGAAGATAGGTTGTTTACTTGAAGTTCCACATGTTGTAATTTCACTTTTCTTAGTGCAGATTCTTGTAGTTCACATTTCTTTATTTTAATTACAGTTATAGTTCTCACTTTGCAGTACTACAGTCTAGTAGTTAACTATGTTACACTTACATTTGATTTTGTTTTTAAGAGATGTGTTGGCTACCTTTTTCTATTTTATTTATATATTTTCTCACAAACTCTAGACACTACATTATTCACAATAACAAGATTTCACGCTGGATATACTTCTAGAGAACATACACATACGTATATGTGTACAATACCAAAACTCACGTCTACTCATTGCGACGTTCTACGGCCGAAAGCGCGTACGGTTTAGGGGAGAAGGCTCAGTCAGCTAGGGCGTATTTACGCACTAAGAAAATAGTTCGTACTTTTCCTATTATTATTTATTCATTAATTAGAAGATAAATACTTTATGTTTATTTTATTATGACTTAGGGATTTCTTTACTTCTCTAGTCGCATTTTTTAATTATTTAAGTAATTATTATTATTATTTACTACTTAATACTTTTCTTGGCGTGTTGGTACTGGAAGGTTTCAAGTTGATTCAGGAATCTGGGTATAGGTAAGGGTGTATGATACTCTTACTTATTAAAATTAAAAAATTTTAATCTGTGCGATTTTTTAATACATTTAAAATCGTCACATCCTCCTGCACTTAACTATGAAAAACGGGGGGGTGTAATAATATAATTCTAATAAACAATTATATTTCATACTGAAATTTCTCTCTCTCAGCTTATTTCTATTCATCAATCGATTATCTTATACTTATGTCACATCTAAATTCTACTACATCTACTATACAAAATACACAAAACGTAAATCTACCTTATTTTAATTCTTATATCTACTACCGGTTTTTTCTTGAATTGCTCACTCGTTTTACGGAGTTATACTCATGAGTATTTTACTAATAATAATACCGTATTGTAAGAACAATAGAATTACTTTTAGTTTACAGCGCTAAAGATTATTTTTCTTTCTTTCTTTCTCTTCATCTTCATTATACTTGTCATCAGATTTCTCATGTATAATACCATTCTCGCAGGACATTAGCTAAGGTTGATCAGGCCTCGCTTGTATTCGTACGAGGGGGTTTTGAGTTTATAGTTACCTATAGTATAGGATGTTACACAATCTTATCCTATTTCGGTATAAGTCTATATAACATATTTTATTCTTAATACTTAGATAGTATTCTAGGTTTTCTATCTTTCTCGTAGTCTTCCTTCTGTATCTTGACACGAAAAACATTTTTTTATTTGAGACAAATGACTTCTGCGAACGTAATTTTCTGTATTGGGTTCATACAGAGCTACAGTAACTGGGGTGATGAACTTACGAATTTGGTAGGGGCCACACCATCGATAAGATAGTTTCGAAGTGATCCTATCAACTGCTTTACTCATAGGATGAGTTTTATACATGACTAAATCACCTATTTTATACTTTATTAGCTTATTATTATTCTCATGATACTTCCTTGATTTCTGTAAATTAGCTCTCAGATTTGCACGAGCTTCGTTCCATATTTATTGTATGTTATTCCCATTCACGTCGCGGGGTAATAACTCATTGATTTTCCACTTTGAGGTTAAAGGATGGTTGGGTTTGTACTTGTACAGTAAATCAAATGGTGCTGATTTATGACCTTCGTGATACGCTGAATTGAATGCAAATTGTATCCACGAAATATTTTGATCCCAGGTTGTCTGGTCTTTAGCATGATAAGATATTAATGCTGATTTTAAATTCTTGGATTTCGTTGTCCATGACGTGTCCGTTACTTAACTAAATATCACTATAATATTGACGACTCGGAACACAAAGTTTTTTATAAGTAAAAACGTAAAGTTTTACCTTACAGCCTAAACCGGCTTTCACCTATAGAAGGCTTCATCAGAGGCTCTGAGCCTCTGATGAAGCCTTCTATAGGTGAAAGCCGGTTTAGGCTGTAAGGTAAAACTTTACGTTTTTACTTATAAAAAACTTTGTGTTCCGAGTCGTCAATATTATAGTGATATTTAGCTGATTTTAAGTTACGCAAGTATCTTTCTGCTATATTTCCTTGCGGTCTGTACTCGCTCACGGTAATATGATTTATACCTAATTTAAAACACGTCATTAAATTCTTTCGATTTAAACTGGGGTCCATTGTCAGATATTAAGCTTAAAGGTGTGCCATAGTCTTTAAATAGTTGTTCTTGTAGAATTTTAATTGTCGTAGATGCTAATGCACGACGCATAGGATACATCCACACGAATTTAGTGAATGAGTCTACACAAATTAACAGCATAGTATTTCCGGATTTAGAGCGGGGATAAGGTCCAGAATAGTCGATGTATATTTTCGAGAAGGGAGTGGTAGGTATTTCGGAGATTAGTTTTCCGACTTGACTGGTTCTTGTTGGTTTGCTCAGCGCACAAATTTTGCATTCTTTCACGAACTTTTTTATTTCACTATTCATGTTTTCCCAGTGGTATTCCTTGCGAATACGATGTATCGTTTTCCTAATTCCCATATGAGCTCCAATTGTAGATGAATGGTAGTACTCCATTAACATGGGTTTGATTATTTCCGGGGCGATTATTCTTAGTAATTTTCCGTTTGCCTTCTTAAAACAAAGTACTCTTTTACTCAAGATATATTTGTCAGATTTATTTCCTTTTTCTATTTGTTCGATTATTTTACACAATTTCGGATCTTGTTGTTGGTGATATGCTATATCCTTAAATGCAAGGGGAAAATTAGTAATTAGTGTATTAACGATAGTGGTTTCAATATTGTCTTCTCCAGATCTTGTATTGGGTAGTTGGAACATCTGGGATAGAGTATCGGCCACTACATTTTGAGTTCCACGAATATGTTGCACTTTGAACTTGTAGCAATTTAATCTTAACACCCATCGTCCGATACGACCTAATTGCTTTGGGTGATTTAATAACCATGATAAAGCTTGATTATCGGTTTCTAGTAGAAATTCTTTGTGTTCCAAAAATGGTTTGAATTTATCAAAAGCAAATACTACGGCTAAACATTCAAGTTCATAGGCTGAGAACTTCCTTTCTTGCTCGGTCAGTGTCCGGGATGCATAACTGATCGGGAGTCTAGTATTATTTATTTCCTGGTATATTACGGCTCCTAATGCTACACTTGAACTATCGGTCTGTACGATAAATGGTTTACTGAAATCCGCTAACTGCAATACAGGTGGGGATATAATACTTTCTTTAAGTGTTTCAAACGCTTCTTGATGTTGAGTAGTCCACTCGAATTTCGTTCCTTTCTTTCTTAAGGCATTCAATGGGGCTGCTATATCTGCTAAGTGGGGTATGTACTTATGAAAATAATTAATCATACCTAAAAATCTAGCTATACCTTTGACTTCTCTGGGAGGTAAAAATTCTCGGATTGCGCGTGTACGTTCGGGATCGATGGTAACCTTACCTTCGGCTGATACTATGTGACCTAAAAATGAGAATTGTTTCACTGCGAAATTAACTTTACTAGGGTTTACGGTCAGTCCGGCTTTCTTTAACCGGGATAATACTTCACGCAAGTGATCAATATGTTGATCCATTGACTCACTATATATTACTATATCGTCGAGATAATGATATACAAATTTAAATTTAACATCATGGAAAATTTTTTCTAACAGTCGACTGCATACTGAACTTCCTTGTGATATACCGAATGGTACTCTCGTAAATTGATATAGATTAAATGGGACAGCAAAAGCAGTTAAATGTTTTGATTCCTCAGCTAGTGGAATTTGATGGAATGCTTGGTTAAGATCCATTATGGTGAAGATTTTCGCTTTTGTAAAATAGTGAAACGCACTGTGTATGTCTGGCAGTGGTATCGATTCAAATTTTATACTCTTATTTAGTTGTCTATAATCCACGACTAGTCTATGTTTGTCAGTTCCTTTTGGTACTAGGAATGCAGGCGATGAATATGGAGACGTTGATGGTTCAATGACGTGCTGATCAAGGAGTTTGTTAATGTGGTTTCTCATGATTTCCATCTTGGGCGGAGATAGTTTGTATGGGTGGAGTTGTATTACTTTGTTGTCACTAAGATTTATTTTATATTCAATTAAATGAGTTAATCCTAACTTGGGGGTGAGTACAGCAGAAAAATCTTTTATTAACTTTTGGATTCTTAGTCTCTCATTTCCTTTTAAATGACTTAGACTCGATTCATTAGGCTCTGAATGAATATTTGCGGTTTCACTAACAGTGTCGTTACTTAATTCGGAGTCGAACTGATATTTTTGAGTACGATCAAATCTGAAAAAATATTGTTTTGCATATATATCAAGGATTAAAGCAGTTTTTCTAATTAAAATCCGCGCCTAATATTAAGTTCTGTCCTAACTCTTCAGCTACTAGCAGGGGAATGTACCAAGTAAAATTCTGAATTTTTAATTTCACCGTAATACTGTGAGATATCTTTAGGTTTTGTTTATTTGCGGTGGTACACTTTATGTTCACCATTTGGCTACGTCTAATCAGTTTATGATTAGCTAAAAAGGTGGCTAACTGTTTACTAATTATACTACGGGTAGATCCTGAATCAATTAAACCAAGGGTTTTCGTTGCTCCAAGGTCTATCTGTACATAGGGTAGTTGGCATATACTTGTTTTACATGCACCAATAGAGTTGCACTTCTCCATAAATTTTGTTACATAAGGATCTCTGCGTTTATTTTTACTCATCTTTATTTGACGCTTAGTATTGTTGTTACCTTTCCTTCTGGTGCTTCGGAAGACGTAGGATTTTCGTTCTTCCAGCTTCACATGTTTTTTGATTGGTCGGTTTTCTGTTTATAGCGCTTTTGTTTACATAACTTGCTAATATGTCCAGCCTTTCCACAGTTATAACATCTTCTTTCCTCACTTACTTCGCTCGTAGGTTGTCGGGATTTTGGTTTAGAGTATGAAACATGGGGATAGTTTTGGGTTTTATGTGTACTTACGAATCGCTTATCGCGGTAGTTTCGGGTATCATTTCCAATAGGTCTAGTTTGGAATGAATTTCTTTGTTGACTCTGGGACATAGAAACACTTCTATTCTGGTCAGAATACCAGACGTCGGACGAATGTATACAACATAGTTCTAGTTCCGTAAAAGTTGTAGGTGGCTTCACGAGTGCTAGTCGAGATCGCTCCTCGGGGGATAGTCTTACTATGATAGTGTCTACTAACTGTTGTTCGCTCCATTTAACTTGTAACAATAAAGCAGATTCTCTTACTTCAGAAATATAATGAGCTAGTCTCTCGTATGTACCTTGTGCACGAAGTACTAAGTTTCGCTTCAATTCTTCGTAGATACCGGTGGGAATGAAATGTCTTATTAGTGTGGTATGAAGTTCTTCTACCGATTGATTATACCTTAGGGATTCTAACACTCTATCTTTTAATGGAGATCTACACTTAGGCAAAATAACTTGCAAAATCTGGTTATCTTTTAGTTGTTGCAGTTCCTTTAATTCTAAGATATGTTTGATAAAATTAAGGAGCTTTGTAATATTCAGCCCATCAGTGATTTGTATATTGGACAAAATACTTTCTACAGGGTGGGTTATTTTTCCATAGAGCTCGGGAGTTAAATTTATTTGGCTCATCATTCTAGGATTTTCCGCAGGTTGATTAGTCCGCGAATGAGAAGGTAATTCATAGGTATGGGTCATATTTTCTAGTTCATTAGGGAGTGACGTAACGTTTACTGCTTGAATATTTACTTGACTACCACTTAACCGTTCCTTGAATGGATCTATATTGGATTCCTGCAGAATCTGAATTTTTGCAGTACCGTTTGGTTGTTCTTGAGTCGGCGATTGGGTAGGTGAAATATTTAATTTCGTCATTGCTTCTTCGATTTCGTCTAATCTAAACAATTCGGATCGTCTACGTAATTGGCGTATTATCTCAGGTAATTGTTTTAATGCTTCCTCGGCGAATTTTTTTACATCAAGAGGGATACCTTTATCACCGGGCCAGGTCAACAAATTGGTGATACGACGGTATAGATGCTCAATTCTTTGGGTGGTGCGTAATATTACTGCGGGGGATTTTTCATCACGCAGGGTTTGTGCGTACGAAGTTAGTTCTGTATACTTACGATAACACGTTTCTTTTTCGCTATTGAAATCTAAAACACTCAAACGACTTAATAATGGAGGTTTGTCCGGTTTATTTTCGCGTAACGTCTTGCGAAGTTCCGCGACAGTTACATTAGAGTAGGGGACCATGCCATAATGCTTCATAGGTTAATTCGTCTTTCAACAAGAAATCGGGGTTAAATTGAGTCATTTTTGATAATCACCACTTTAAACACACGACGTATTACGAACGACAAATCTTATGTCACTTACTTTACTTCGTTTTCTCAATGTTTAAAAATAGATAACATTAATTCATTTAAACACATACACATATATCTTATTTCATATTAAGCTTTGGGATGTAATCTTATCTTAATTAATCAACATAACTTATTTCACAACAATTAAATTCTCAGTATTGACATATATAATTAATCAAAACAAAACGATAATACTATTGTAGTAGAGAGAAATTTCATATACGGAAAGTTCATTGATTTAACAAACAGCACAAAGAATCAGCTGTTTTGGGGTGTCGTCTAGTTGCATAGGGTGGTAATTCAGAACAATACAAAAACAGGAAAGAGCTTGTCTAACGTGGCTTTGTTTGCTTTAGGGAGGAGGGGTTATGAATGAGATGGGTTCTTACAAAGGGGAGAGTTTACATTCCTCAACACATATTTAACATGAACCAACTGGCTTGGAATTGACTTGTTTGGAATGGATTCCCTACCAGCTATTACTTGCTTAACACGGCAAACTCGCGATACTAATATTATTATTATATAATTAAAATTTTACTCATTTATTTTTTTTTATTTCTGAGTGAATAAATTTGTTTGTCCTTTTTTTTTTTTTTTTTTTTTTTTTTTTTTTTTTTTTTTTTTTTTTTTTGTTAACGACTTATAAACTTACACAACAACAATTACATAATTATGTTGCAATTTTCTGTACGTGACACTCTGTAAACAATATTTTTTTTTTTACCAAGTAAATTACACAATTTTAAATTCAGCAGAGTGGCGCAATTCTGTGCCGCCCCTTGGCAAGACAACACAAAAATCGGGAACTAGTTTAATTCTTTACCAGTAAACTAAACCAGCTGCCGTTGTTAGTAAAACGCTTACTAACAAATTACAAAACAAGTATGATATAGGAAACTGACAAGGTTTGCATAAACTTATTCACTCACTAGGTATTAGCTAAAACATCTCTTTATTGCTATTGAAATATTAATCAAACATTATTACTGATTTTAAAGAAGGTTATTTTTGTAAATAGTGCTTTTACTGCTTCAAAGATCTTAATTATATTATTCTTGTTATATCAAAAATTTATTCATATAACTGTTAGTTTTAATACCACGGATCCTGGTCTCAATTTTCTCAAATTATTAATTTATCAATATATACATTACGGTTACTATTACTTCTTACAAAATTACAAAATATACAAATCTGATAATTTGTTCATTACATTGCGAAAGTTCTTTAAAGTTCTTTGTTACTTCTTATTAAGGGGAAATTTACAAAAGTTGTGGTTTGATATCACCTGAGGTTGTTGTTGTATTCTTGGGACATCTCCAGTTGTCTTCTACGGGTTGAGTACGTTGTTCTTGGTGCATCTACATTGGGTTGATTTTTAGTTTACTTGAAGCTCTCGAAGATAGGTTGTTTACTTGAAGTTCCACATGTTGTAATTTCACTTTTCTTAGTGCAGATTCTTGTAGTTCACATTTTCTTTATTTTAATTACAGTTATAGTTCTCACTTTGCAGTACTACAGTCTAGTAGTTAACTATGTTACACTTACATTTGATTTTGTTTTTAAGAGATGTGTTGGCTACCTTTTTCTATTTTATTTATATATTTTCTCACAAACTCTAGACACTACATTATTCACAATAACAAGATTTCACGCTGGATATACTTCTAGAGAACATACACATACGTATATGTGTACAATACCAAAACTCACGTCTACTCATTGCGACGTTCTACGGCCGAAAGCGCGTACGGTTTAGGGGAGAAGGCTCAGTCAGCTAGGGTGTATTTACGCACTAAGAAAATAGTTCGTACTTTTCCTATTATTATTTATTCATTAATTAGAAGATAAATACTTTATGTTTATTTTATTATGACTTAGGGATTTCTTTATTTCTCTAGTCGCATTTTTTAATTATTTAAGTAATTATTATTATTATTTACTACTTAATACTTTTCTTGGCGTGTTGGTACTGGAAGGTTTCAAGTTGATTCAGGAATCTGGGTATAGGTAAGGGTGTATGATACTCTTACTTATTAAAATTAAAAAATTTTAATCTGTGCGATTTTTTAATACATTTAAAATCGTCACAAGGACAGGCAGTGTATTTACTAAAGTACAATATTTTACAAATTACAAATTTTCTTCTTCAGTTGAATTAGCAAATTCTAGAACTATTGTAAAGAAAATAAAGTAGAAGGTTCTGTGGTGTTAAAAGAGCTGCCATTAAAACATACCTTATCAAGTGAAAAGAAAAGATGTCATTAAACTTAACGAGAAACAATTTGGGACTGAATGGGAGAGTATTCCAGACCTACTGTGGTATAAAAAAGTCTTCGAAGAAAGTGATGGACAGGTGACTGAAACTGATGAGTCTAGTGATGTTTGCAGTTGTGTAGCAGAAGACTGTGTTTGTGCTTAATCATTTGTTTTTATTTTATTTCATTCTTAATAAAGCAGTGTTATATTAAAATGAGTTAATTCTATTAAAAACATGTAGACATTTTTTTGAGATGGCAATTGCAGTGAAAGCTACGGATTAGTAGTTTTTAAAAAGTTTAGAATTTAATAAAAGAAAGTGTTTAATAATAAAAAATTGTGAATATTTTATGGAGCCTACTACAATGAACAGGTATATCCTTGTTACTCTGTATTTTTGCTATTTTATAGGCGTTGCAGAAAAAGTTACATAACGTAAAAATCTGTTGTTTTTTTTTCATAAATTTACATATCCATATTTTTTTACCAAAAGTTATCAAATCCAAATGTTTTTTGTTAATAACTTGGAAATACATTTATTTTTAACAGTCAAATCTGGGGTTTAAAATAAGGGCTATAAATGCAATACTTTTGGCTAAGTAGCTATCAGAGACAATCAAATGGCTCACAGCTATAGGTTTTTTGCTTCTTCTGAAAAATTTTGCTAAATGGATATGTTAAGTTTTAAAAAAAAAGCTCCTCAAGTGTATTGCTGTGGGTTAAGAACCTATTCATATTTATGACAGCAGTAAAATCTAAGAATGGCAGCATTTCTCTTACTTTACGGGCTATAAATAACTAAAGTATAAATCACAAAACATTACAAGTATAGAACAAGATTACCGATTGAAATGGTTGTATAACAGAATGTTATGGGAAAATACATAATGTTTTAAAGCTTAAGGTTAGGTGAGAATGTTTTATTTTTTAGTTTCTTTCTAAAGAAAACAAAACTCATAGTAAAATCATTGTCATAGTTATATTTGACCAAAAAACTATAATTTTTAATAAGTAAATACAGTAATTTCAACAGAGTAACATTTGGTGCCAAGTGTGGTGAGGAATGTAGCCACAAAGTAGGAAAGCACCCATTATGTTAAACAATTTAATAGCATTCAACAATCAACTAACACGCTTTCTATAATTTTACTAGAATTATAAGCGATATTCTCTATATATATCGATACTAAGTATCGCATAATCGAAATATCAAAAATTAGTTCTTGGATTTTGTTGTCCATGATGTGTCCGTTTCCCGATGTGTCCGTTTCTTAACTAAATATAGGTAATTCTTGGATTTCGTTGTGAAAACTGGTTCAGGTTGTAAGGTAAAACTTTATGTTTTTACTCATAAAAAACTTTGTGTTCTGAGTTGTTAATGAAATAATTGTATTTAAATATAATTATTTCACTACGACTCGGAACACAAAACTTTTTATGGGTAAAAGCTTTAACTTACAACCTGAACTGGTTTTCACTTTTAAAAAGCGGGTCTTTCACTGTTTCCTGCGGCAAAGTGAAACTTCTGTCTCCACGTTTGAACTTTATTTCGGTGTCCGATGTGTACTACAACTGTTTTCTTCACAAGTAACTAATGCCAGGTTATGGAGGTTATGTACGACAACGTAACTTAAATAAAATTTACTTTGTTAGTGTACATTAAAAGGGTGTATTTATTGGAGGTACAGAAATTAGTTTCCATTTATTGCACATAATTACGGTACAGAGACGATTTTGGGAGGTTGTGTCTATGTTTAATTATCTAACTTAACCTTTTAGATTTTTTATTCTATAAATAAAAAAGTCTCTATTTATTGTATAGATAAAAGGCTGTATATAACATTAGAGGCTGTATTTATTCGAAGTACTGGAATTAAAACCTACTTCAAATTTAGAATCTAGTACAACTTAACGTATAATCAAACAAGTACATTAAAATCCTTTTTTCAACATAATGCAATAAAAAGCAATGTGCAGTTTCTGTTAACACGCAAATGATTAAGTATTAATAATGGGTTAGAGTGGAATTTAATGTTACTACGGTCTGAATTAATGCAAATAAAATTGGAGAATATCGTAAACATATTAAAGAATGCTTGTATATTACACACAAAATTATTATAGTATGGACCTTTGTTAATGAATACAAACAAAATGGGACTCTATACTTTAGTATGTACCAATAAAATTCACCTTTTTTCAAATACCGATATCTATTGTTTTTTTTTCATACTCTTAAAAAAAGGTCATTAACAACATACATTATGAGAAAACGTGATTACAAATCATAACCAGCCATTAGTTACTTGTGAAGAAAATAGATGTCCTAATGTATGATTATCAGTTGAATTTCTGAATTCCTTTGATTCATTAATAAATTTTACTAATTTGTTTCTTTATGTCTATTGAATGATTTCTTATTAGTTTTTAATCTTTGTGTTTTCATTATTTATTTGTAAATTCTTGGATTTTGTTGCCCATGATATGTCCATTGATTAACTAATTATCATTAAAACACACAGAGAACTGATCTTCTTTTGCAAGATCACAAGTATGTTTCAAGACCATTTGCAGGTCAGGTATTGTTCTGTCTGTTCACTTTCTGAAAGTGGTTGAGGAGTAAGGGGGAAGATGTCTCCATTAAAACACACACACACAATTTCACCAGAACTTTTCCTGATAGTAAAAAAATAACTAAATAATGAATGACAAAGAACATTAACAAAATTAATGGAAATTATAGTTATTTGTTGTCTAATGAACAGGTATGAGTAATGGCTTCATATACTTCACATCTTAAATTATAAACCTATTACAAACATATTTGGTATACTCAGCTTGAAACAAACGTTCAGACCAATAAAAATGGTTTAAATTTTGCCATGCTGCATTATTAGTACTGTTGAAACAGCAGTTTGATTATAATTGTTTTTAGAAACAGACTTCTGGAATGATGTGTGTACAATGATTAAAGCATACCTCCTTACAGTGTGCCTTAATAAGTTGTTGATTATTCTAACTGATACATTGTCATGCCATTATCATATGACAGTCCTCAGAGCTTCAGTAATAGTCATCTTTGTGTTAACATGGACACAAGTCTCTTTTTTAAAAAGACTTCATTAGTAAAGTTACTTATAAGTAGGCATACATTTGTACTCATAATATGAGGCTAAGAATTAAGAAAAGGTGAAATCAACTCGTTACACTGAAAAACTTCTAGGTATACTACTACTGATTGAAAAAGACAAGATAACTATGGTGAACTTTTTCTTCAAACCTTTTAACACCACGGATTCTGTGTTTATCCACAGTTACTTTGCCCTTTTTTACATTTTATCAACTTGTGTTCCCAGAGTCACAGTATTCTGAATTGTTCTTAAAATTTCCATTTAGGATTAGACCCATCCATACTTAATCTGTAGCACAGATGCAGATTTATTGAGATGCAGATTTATTCCTAGTAGAGTTATCTTCGAATACCTTAAAAAAACCTTAAAGATTATTTTAGAATACGGAGTCAAAGAAACACAGAATTTAAGTAACAAGTTTCCACTACTTTGTGAAACATCCTAGAAACAAACTGTGACATCCAGTAACTGTTGCTGAGAAACCTTACTAAGGGGCTTATAAAAAAATTACAAGCTTCTCTTTTGAACATCTGATGAAAAGGTTTTGTAAAGTGTACCTAACATAAAAACGTACAATGTTCGATTTGTCCTTGTATTCCATACTTCCATAAACCTTGATTAGTGTGTGTATTTATTGTATGGACAAAAGGCTGTATATAACATTCAGTATTTATTCGAAGTACTGGAATTAAAACCTACTTCCAATTTAGAACCTAGTACAATCTAACGTATAACCAAACAAGTACATTAAAATCCTTTTTTCAATTTCAAGAGGAGTGTCAGTTTTTTAGTTTCAAAGGATAAAGAAAACACTTGTTTACAATTACCTCTAAGATGTCAAGGGTAATTGTAAATTGAATTTTAGAGCTGTATTTATTATTTATATTTAAACAATTTTTTGTATGCAACATAATAACAAAGGTTGAAATATTTGCAGTTATTTCAATTTTAAAATGTATACACAAGTTTTAATCAATCAAAATGTTTTAATCCATTTTCCGTTTACAATTACCCCACCTAACTGCAAATGTATGGTGTGTCCCTATCTTTGTAATTGCTATTACAAAATGCCTTATTCCTTTTTCATGATAATCAGATTTTGCTTAACCCTGCATAAATAAAAATTATTAAAATACTTAACTCTCAACACAAAGTATTTAAACTATTTAACATGAAAAGTTCATCATGTCACATATTCTAGTAACAAGGTAAGTTTTTGGAATAGTGTTTTAGCTGAATGTATACACTAGGAGGACACTCAGCATTTAGTTTGTGTGTGTAACTCTGGTTAATAAAAGAGAATTATTTGTGTAAATTCAAATTTAGTAATACAAATCTACTACCATAAAGGCCTGGAATGCTATGCATTAAAGAATTTTAATTAACTTTATATGGGGAAATCTGGTTTACAAACATTATTTCTGAAAATAATAATCCCGAAATGTAATCAGTACTTATATCAAGTTAAGTGCAATAATTAAATAGATTCTTCAACTTGCACGTTGCAAACTTCAGGTGCTAAGCCTTTACTTTATTTTTAATTTAACATCAATTTATGTTCGGCAACGTTAAAAAGAAGATGTTATTGCCTCTGAGAAAGTACACAGTGAGTGGAAGCTGGCTTAAATGAAGGTAAACATTTTATCTAATAATTAGTGTCCCATGTTAGAAAACATCTGCAATACATATTATAAAAAGAAGGATATTGTTTTTACTTCCATGTTCCATAAGGAAATTGATGGTGACAAAAATCTTGTTCGAGATAAGGGCTGATTCTGATTGTACTACCCTCAAAACATAAAGAAAAGTCATTTTTCAAAATATGTCTGTGTATAGAATTTTGTCTGTGGCGAAATGATAACTGCCGCAAATTCAAATAATTTTTTGAATATTGTAGAGGACTCAAGGTCTGTTGATTTTGGTGAAGATCGGTTAAGGAGAAGGGGTAGTTTACCTGCAACGTTTTATGTTTTAACAAGAGTAAAGTACTTAATTTTGATAAATAAAGTATCCTGAAAAGCTCATAATCAGGGCTGCCCACAGGGGGGGATCATAGCGCAAGTTGCGCATTGAGAATTTTTGGGGGGGATTTTTTGGGTGTATTTTAAGGATTTTTGGGGGGGATTTTTTCAAGAATAACATTTTAAATCCAACATTGATGGAAATTTTTACCATGTTTGTGCAACAAACTAAGCTATTAGTAAAAAACTAAAGCAATTGCATATCTTTATGATTGTTTTAACAAACTGGCGGCATACTCCCCAGACCCCCCGGAACGGCTTGCACCCCCTGGGTCATTATTAGTGGGGGGGATTTTCAATTGGGGGGAGTGCTAAGACATTTAGGGGGGATTTCCGCATTGGGCCTTGGGGGGATGGGCACCCCTGCTCATAATAATCCACTGTAGAAAGGTAGATGAAATATCAGAGGTTTTTACCTCTGAAGAACCTTTTTAAAAGTGAAAACCGGTTCAGGATATAAGGTAAAACTTTTATGTTTTTACCCATAAAAAGTTTTGTGTTCCGAGTCGTAGTGAAATAATTATATTTAGTTAATTAACGGACACGTCATGGACAACGAAATCCAAGAATAAAATTGACCTTTCGAAGTAAGAAAAATTTGTAAAACTATTGTTAGATAGTGTTTTGTAGGCTTCTAATCCCGTAGGTGAAAAAAATATTTGCGTATTTCTTAGTCTTTTCCTAAGAAATATTGTTTGTAGTTTTAAAAAATGAAACTAATTTTTTAAAATGCATGCTCATATTACCACCCTTTTGACTATAGCGCCTGAGACGATCAGCATTGGCATTGGTCCCCCCCCCCACAGCACTGATGCAGACTTTTTTTCAGATGCCTACTTTATGTCAGCTGATTCTATCTAATATCTGACAAAAGTCAGCTTGATGAATGACAAGTAATTTAACCAACCAGTCTGTACTTTGTTGGACAGTCATGTGACAAAATTGCTTGTCTTATGAATATTGTGCATTTATTCACCTTTTTTATTAATATAAATACATAAATAATACATACATACATATTTCTGTTTACTCACCACGTGTTTGTAACATTTCCGGTAAGCACGTGCTCCCAACACACACACTATATTTTATGTCCAGGGTCCAGAGTTCTATAAGCGAAAGCACAGAAACATTGGGGTTGTACGAAATAATAAGACTGATTACCATTGAAAGGTGTAAAAACTTTGTTTAATTGTTACTTCATTTTCATAGTTAATACTCAAAATACAAATGGTGGCTTATACCGCAACTACAACATGGCGGCCATCTAACTTCCGCTCCTTATTAATATTTTACGTTCCCAATAATTATTCTATCTTTACTTCTATTACATCAAAACACAAACATTTTATACTGCAGTATTTAATTTCTCTAATATTACCATTGGAAGGTTATTAAACACAAACCAACGCCTCTTTTAAAAGACGCGGCCGGCCTGTTCTCTCACACTCTCTATCACTCACTCTCTCTCTCTCTCTTATTATATATTTAATAAATTTTGCTGTTCATATTATCTCGAGCTCGCTTATTTGGTAAAAGAGGTATTAATTAAATGTTGCACTTTCCTGAAAGGTTGAGGTTTCCGTGTGGTTCAGATGCTGCCCATGGCTCGCCCGGTGTTCAGCGTACTTTAATTCTGATTGTCTGTCTCACTGGCACTGACTCTACATTGTTAAATGTTATTAATTTTTTAGATATTTGATATAACAGTTACATATTAATGATTTATAACACTTTGGCTGGTAAAATTTACACCAGCACACCTTTAAACGTGCTCACTCCAGGAAGGCTCTTCTGCCAACTGGGCAGACATATTGTCATATTATCGACATGTGGTGGGGATTAACCCTTAATAATCCTTTGTTTGAGACAGATGACAGTATTGTTCTTCGTCACCATTATGACGTGTGTCATATTTCGTTATGACAAGTCAGCATTGTTGATCAGTGCAACCATCGAGTACTTCTTATTTCGCACGTACTCTCTTGGCCTTGAGACGAATTATACAGATGAAACTGTTCGTTTATTTAAACATGGGGAAGTTGACCTAACTCTCTTTTACATATGAAAACACAATAAAAATACAATACAAGATTCCTGAATACCATAATTCCTTAAGATGGACGTTTGTACCGCTACAAAACGCCCTCAATGAGAGGTTTTATGCCGAAGCATAAAAACTCTCATTGACCCATTCACACTGTCTAAAGGGATCAGCCCAGATATGTCGTCACAACCCCCTGTAGTGTTTATATAGAAAAAAATTTTAATCACTTATCCTTGGTCCAATGATGATGATCGTACCTGCCTGACCTTACTGGACTTCTCTCTCGAGATCCCAACACCATAAGGCCATTAGGCACTTAACGCTCCTGCTCTGACGCACCGGCCAGCTCAGGACCGCCGTCACAACATCACTAAACTCTGAAACAACAAATACAAAATTTTAGAATAGTGGCCTTATCTATTCCCATATCCACAACTGATATGTCTCCCCTTAGCTGCATTGGTTTGTGTTTAGAGGCGTTGGTTGGCTTAACTCTAAAATTCTTTCATAAGAAAACGAACAAGATTTAAAATAGAAAATCCACTTCTCTTTTCAACATTCCTACCTTTAGTAAAACTTTCTGACTCCAGTCAATACTACCTTTCTTACGTCATCACAAGAAAACATATTCCTATACTAAGCATAACACATAAAACAACCTTTTAATTCCTAAACGCAACAACAACAACTATTCATCTTTATTATATAAAATTAAAAATATACTATTATGGCAAACAGTTCAAATATTCTAAACTTTCTTTACTCAGCTTTCCTGATACTTATATTTCTTTGCAACAGAATCAGAACGATATTTGTGCGTTCAACAACAACACCAATAGTATTTCTTCAATACTTGAAATTAGTTACCGTTGCTACCAATAACAGTAAAACATAATAAAACATTGAACATCACATTAACATTGTTACATTTACACAACTTGTATCAAAACTTTATGACATTATTATTATCAACTCTCTATTCAACTTTTAATTAGTTAACATTTATTGTATCATTAGATTCTATAAAAAATTTCAAATTTATTATTAACCTTTCTGTTACATCACCTTTCTACTATGAATTTTTTTTCCTAACCTTTTCATCAATACTTATCTAGTTTGGGTGACTCTCTATTATTCACTATTATCCATATCTCATTTTGGCATTTATCTATCTAACCTTACTCACCTCTTTTTTCCTTCTAACAACCATTTCTAACAACCACTAACATATTATGACACCAATCTCTCCATAACAACAACCCCCTTCAACCTTAATTCTATTTATACCGTTCACTTCTTTAAGTGAAATTTCTATTACCTCTTTGTACTAAGCTGTGTGTACCCTACCTGGCAATATATAATTATGCAAATCACTTGTTAGAAAAAGACCATAGTTATAATGACAATTTTGAAATTTTACATTTATCTGATAAGGGTCCAAAGCTTGATTTATTAGAAAGCCTTGAAATTAATAAACACAAATATTTAAATGTATTATTAAATGATCAGTTAGATCTAAATAGCTCGCCTCTGCTTAATTTGTATAAATAGATTTGGCTTAGTGACTCTTTTATCGACGAATGATCGTGATCTGCACGCAACATTGCAACGTTTTTGGTCCATAGAGGAACCACCTCACACTACAAAACTCGCTCCACAAAATGAAAAATGTGAAGCTCACTTCGTCTCTACTCATAAGAGAGATGCCTCCGGCAGATATGTTTGTCACTTGCCTTTCAGCGGAAACCCTGCTCAACTAGGTGACTCTACAACTTTGGCAAAACGCCTGTTTAATACACTTGAAAGCAATTTTGAATCTCAACCTGAGTTTAAACAGAAGTATGTCAATTTTATGAATGACTACTTAGCATGTGGGCACATGAAACTGTGCACATCTGTGCCGTCTCTGAACAAGCTGCATTACTTTTTGCCACATCATGGCGTTTTTAAAGATAGGAAAATCCGTGTTGTTTTCAATGCATCAGCACCATCTTCTTCAGGTGTCTCACTGAACCACATTCTACATCAGGGTCCAAAGTTGCACAATGACATTACTGATATAATTCTTCGCTTTCGTCAACATAAATTTGTTTTCTCTTGTGATATCAAACAAATGTTTAGGCAGATATCCATCCATGAAGATGATCAGATCTTTCAGTTAATATACTGGAGAGAAGACACTTCAGTCCCGCTAAAGGTCTATCAATTGACTACTGTCACTTACGATATGACGTCCTCGCCTTACCTTGCTAATTGAGTAGTGCAACAGCTCATTATGGACGAAGGAAAAAATCATCCACTTGCTGCTGAAGCACTCCAACAGCAAATATATGTTGACGATGCTCTATTAGGGAGCAATTCTCTGGAAGAAGCTCTCCACCTTCAAGAGGATGTTGTTTTACTTTTGAAAAAGGGTGGATTCGAACTGAGCAAGTGGTCTTCAAACCATCCTAAACTCTTAGAAAATGTCATGCAAGATAATCATGAGACACCCCTCATGTTACGCACGTCGGAACAGCCATTTTCAAGTGTATTAGGGCTAAAATGGATCCCAGATGTTGATGTCTTTTCATATTTGATGCACACACCTTCAAGTAATTACACAAAAAGAACTTTACTTTCATCAATTGCTCAGATCTATGACCCTTGTGGTTGGATATCCCCAATAGTTTTTTTGTCTAAAGTCTTAATGCAGCATGTATGGGCCTTAGGCTTAGATTGGGATTCTCCATTACCTGATCATATTTCCGAGAAGTGGTCACGATTCGTGAAAGAACTTCCAGAAATAGAAAAGCTAATGATACCACGCTTCATATCCTTAGCAACTGCAGTCAATATCCAGCTTCATGGATTTTCAGATGGAAGTGAATCTGGATATGCAGCTTGTGTCTTCCTGCGCACAGAAGACGCAGAAGGAGATGTCAACGTACGACTGCTGATCGCAAAATCAAGAGTAGCTCCACTGAAGCGTGTGACTATTCCCCGCTTGGAACTTTGTGGTGCGCACATGTTAGCCAAATTGCTACATTACTGTACAGAACAGCTCTCACAACGTCACAAGATTGACAACATTTCAGCATGGTGCGACTCTACAGTAGTTCTATCTTGGATACGCACTCTATCTTTTCGTCTCAAGGTGTATGTTGCTAATCGTGTGGCACAAATACAAGACTTAGTTTCACCGCACATCTGGAAATATATTTCAACGGTTGACAATCCTGCTGATTGTGCTTCTCGAGGCTTGACACCCACGGTTCTGATGAAACATAGCCAGTGGTGGCTAGGACCACCATGGCTCGCTAAATCAACATAGACCTGGCCACAATCTATCCTTCATCCAATTTCGGAGACTTCACTTTGCAGAAGACATAGATCTACTCTCCAAGAAAAGGACATGCTCAAACCGCATCCAACGTCTAGCACCCTTTATTGATGATGCAGGAATAGTCCGTGTCAGAGGTCGACTGAAGAACTCTGCGCTTACTTACAATGCCAAACATACTATTCTTCTGCCAAAAAATCATGTCGCTATTCATTTACTCATCGATTACTATCATCACATGTACCTGCACGCTGGTCCCCAGTTCCTCCAAGCAACACTATCTCAACGCTTTTGGATCCTCTCCGCCTGCAGTGTTATACGCTCAAGAATATTTAAATGCGTACGATGTTTTTGTACAAAATCAACAAACACGTCTCCGCTCATGGGTGATCTACCAGCCGGTCGTGTTACCCCTACTCGTTGTTTCAACGCTTCTGGAGTTGATTATGCTGGCCACTGTATGCTGGAGTTGATTATGCTGACAAAAGCTGTACACTTGGAAGTGGTTACTGATTTAACTACAGACGCCTTCATTGCAGCCCTTACGAGATTCATCTCTAGGAGAGGTCTTGTAGCAGACCTGTACTCTGATTGTGGGACTAATTTCATAGGAGCTGCTTCTTCGCTCAAAAGATGTTTTCAAGATCTCATGAAGCAACCAGAGATGCAAGATTTTGCTACGAACAATAGTATCACATTCCATTTCATTCCTCCGCGTGCACCTCACCAAGGTGGACTTTGGGAACGTGCCATTAAAGGTGCAAAATATCATCTCACCAGAGTCATAGGTGAACACATTTTAACGTACGAAGAATTTACCACCTTAGTTGTGCGTGTTGAAGCTATCCTTAATTCGAGGCCGATAGCTCCTCTTTCGAATGACCCTTCAGATCTTCAACCTCTTATACCAGGACATTTTCTAACTGGAGGACCTCTTAATGCCCTGATCGAACCTCGACTAACTAATGCACCACTTACCACTTAATCACATAAAACGCTGGAAATTGGTTCAAGCCTTCACACAACATCTCTGGAAAAGATAGCAAATGGAGTACCTCCACACACTTCAAGAACAGTCCAAATGGATCAGACCTCAAGAAAATCTCAAAATAGGAGATTTAGTCATTACTCATGAAACGAATCTGCCACCCCTCAAGTGGAAGCTCGGGAGAGTCATCTCCAGGGAACGATGGAGTGGTACGTGTCATCAACATGAAGACTGCCGGTGGAACTTTGACCCGTCCTTCTGTTAAGGTATCCCGTCTTCCCATTTACTAAAATCCTTGACCAGTCAACTGGCTACTGCCCCTTATAATTTAGTTTTATTATACTCTTCCAAAGGATCAAATTTGTTCTTATGTTCTTTTAATGTTTCTTGTTGAACCAGTTGGTTCAAAGGGGCCGGTATATCAGATATTTTGTTTTCATAACAATAGTTAAACTCACCCTATCTCTACTTCATTATCTCTAATAGAGTGCACTCCCATTACCTGTTTCAAAGTACAATTCACATTGTAATCAGCAATCATAATTAGAGCGTTTTTCTTTCCTGTAGTGTACGGTATATTGTGCAGTTCAGTTCTTTTTGGTTTATACACGCATACCGCAAGAATAGAAAGACTATTCACTGCTATTGTTATTTTACTTTGTGCTTATTTTATGTGTTTAACGTTTGTTGGAATATTATTGTGAAGTTTAGGACTGCCTAAAAAATCACCAAAGTGTTGCTTACAACGGGACATTTACAACGCACAAGGACAAGGTCAGTAAATGCTTAATATTTATGCATTGTTGATTACATGAGAATAAATCCTTTTAACTATTTAGTTTTACAATATACAGTCCACTGCTAATAAAAAAGAATCCCACACTCTCTACTCCTAACCTTTCCATAAACTCTTCATACTTTCTACTTATTTTAAAAATCTCTATCTCCCTCTTTCTCTCACAATACCTCTCTCTCTCAATATATCTCTCTCCATCACACCAGGCTACATTCTCTCTCTATATATTTGCATAGGGCACTACTACTTCATAAAAACACCTCCTGGCTTCACCAGGTACATCAACACAAAAAAACTAAGGGATCCTTTGGAGACCACATGCCTCCCACATAAATTCTAGAGGAACCTTCGTCCTCAAACAACATTCGTGGAGTCTTTACTCCACTCCTACCGCTGGGAAAATTTGCCCTCTGCCCACCATACTCACTTAAACTCTCCTTACCCCCTCTTTCAATCTCATCAACAACTATCTCATCACCATTAACCTCTACTCTCATTAAAATCTCATTATCACTACCAATATATATCCACACTATTATCTTCTAATACCATATTTTATTTATTTTATCATAATTTTCACCACTACTTACCTTGTCGTTATTTATGTTTAATTTGTATATTTCTCTACTCTTAGAATTATCATCTACTTTATTCCTTTTCATGTGTAGCTCATCAAAACGTTTAGCAAAATTGAAATTTTGTTTTTTGATTTCATTTATATGATTTTTTAGATCGCTATTTTGCTCTTTCAGTTCGTTAAATTTCTCATCAAATTTGTTATTCTGCATTTCGAAAAGTGTTTGCATTATCTTTACTATATCATTCTCTTCAGTTCTTTTGCTTATGACTGGTGTTGAGTGAACAATTTCTTCACTCATTATTTTTGATTCCGTCATACTCGTGTGGCTTTCATTCGCAGTGAGGCTGCTATGTTCGCTATTGTTTGCCATATTGAATAAAATATTTCGTCAACTGTTGTTTTATATTTTAACTCAACAATAACATAACCTATACTTGTAACCTATGTTATTTATGCGTATTTCGCTACCCGTCTGTCTCTGCTCTTTGGCTTATTTATATAATTTCTATTTTATACAATGTCCCTAGTTCGGTCGCCACTTGTGCATTTACTCACCTTTTTTATTAATATAAATACATAAATAATACACACATACATATTTCTGTTTACTCACCACGTGTTTGTAACATTTCCGGTAAGCACGTGCTCCCAACACACACACTATATTTTATGCCCAGGGTCCAGAGTTCTATATAATAAGACTGATTACCATTGAAAGGTGTAAAAACTTTGTTTAATTGTTACTTCATTTGCATAGTTAATACTCAAAATACAAATGGCAGCTTATACCGCAACTACAACATGGCGGCCATCTAACTTCCGCTCCTTATTAATATTTTACGTTCCCAATAATTATTCTCTCTTTACTTCTATTACATCAAAACACAAACATTTTATACTGCAGTATTTAATTTCTCTAATATTACCATTGGAAGGTTATTAAACACAAACCAACGCCTCTTTTAAAACACGCGGCCGGCCTGTTCTCTCACATTCTCTATCACTCTCTCTCTCTCATTATATATTTAATAAATTTTGCTGTTCATATTATCTCGAGCTCGCTTATTTGGTAAAAGAGGTATTAATTAAATGTTGCACTTTCCTGAAAGGTTGAGGTTTCCGTGTGGTTCAGATGCTGCCCATGGCTCGCCCGGTGTTCAGCGTACTTTAATTCTGATTGTCTGTCTCGCTGGCACTGACTCTACATTGTTAATTGTTATTAATTTTTTAGATATTCGATATAACAGTTACATATTAATGATTTATAACACTTTGGCTGGTAAAATTTACACCAGCACACCTTTAAACGTGCTCACTCCATGAAGCTCTTCTGCCAACTGGACAGACATATTGTCATATTATCGACATGTGGTGGGGATTAACCCTTAATAATCCTTTGTTTGAGACAGATGACGGTATTGTTCTTCGTCACCATTATGACGTGTGTCATATTTCGTTATGACAAGTCAGCATTGTCGATCAGTGCAACCATCGAGTACTTCTTATTTCGCACGTACTCTCTTGGCCTTGAGACGAATTATACAGATGAAACTGCGTCGTTTATTTAAACATGGGGGAAGTTGACCTAACTCTCTTTTACATATGAAAACACAATAAAAATACAATACAAGATTCCTGAATACCATAATTCCTTAAGACGGACGTTTGTACCGCCACAATATGTTTGGCAGATTGACGAACAATCAGCTTTAATATTATCATTTAGATACAGAACATTAAAATTAAAATAATGTCCAGATTGTATTTTATGTTTTTATATGTTAATATAACTTTGTAAAGAATAAAAATATGATTATACAAATTGAAATATGTTAGCAAAATATTGGGCAAATGTTGGAAATAATACAGATTATGATATTAAATAGTCTGAAATAAATAAATAAATAATAATAACAATACGTTTAAGGTATAAGATAAGTTTGGTATACAATGAAACATAAAATAATCATAGAAAAAATTTATTTTCCATTACTATTTTACAACAGTAAATAAAATGTTGATGAAGAAAACTCTTTTTATATGAAAATAGAATTTTTATTAAAAAAAAGTAATTCTGACATACTTGAAATGTGAATGTGTAAAAACTAGCAAATTAATTAACACTAAATAATAAAGTTTTTGTTAAACAAAAATTGATTTCAGAAAAGGAATAAACGACTAAAATTATAATTGCTTTTTAAGAAAAATAAACAAAATTAAGATTCCATACCCAAAAGAACAATTGGAAAAAATAAGTACAGTAATTATAAGACAGTACACAATACAATTAGTTTCTACAAAAAAATAATTTAAAGGTAACTGTATATAAATTCTTGTGTGTGTGTGTGTCAGAGAGACAGGGGGGGGACTAATATTAAACTTTGTTCAGAAGCTACATGACACAATGGGGAAGATAGGAAAATACATAGCAAGTATAATTTTTTTCATCTGTATATATGTACTCTGCAACTTAAAAATTTCACTCATCGAGTAACTAAAGTTACAGGATAACAATTTTTAAACTTTTGTAATATCAAATTGTTATTCTATACCTTCCCATCAGGAGCATATTTACGGAGGAGGGAGAAGAATGGGACCCCCCCCCCCCAAAATAAAAAGGTTGATGAATTTTGTTAATCACTTAATGTTTAGGCTGTTTTATTATTTTTTCAGCTGTGTACACTAATATAGTAGTAATTCTTTTTTAAATATAAAAACAGGTTTATTACACAACCTTAATGTATACATTTGAAATATGAAAGAAATATAGGAAAATCAATTCAGTCAATAAGTATTTGTAAACAATGTTTCAATAATGTGTATTTCTATTGTTATTATCATCTATTTTAATGGGGCTGATTTCAACCACTCTATTGATAATAATGTTAGTCGTAACTTGTTTTTTCCTTTGTATGAAGCCGACCCCCCTCCCCACAAGGACAAATTCTAGATGCCATTACTTCCCATAAAATTTTAAATTATGTAACTTGAACAAAAGCTGTACAAAATATAAAAACAGTAAATTGTACATTTTTAACAATTTATTGTACTTCTAAATTTAACTCCTACCTTGTTAAATGAACATAAGCGTATGAAATGTGTGTTCAAATTCTAGCTTAATATGCCAGTAACCCAATAATAGCATATTTAATTTTCATCTCTCCTTTGCATAGTTATCAAGAAAAATTATATGTAATGTTTCATTAATGATTTTTTTTGAATTATGACATGAAAAAGTTGGTCTGTGAGAAACTCTTCTGTTGTTAGAGATAGCTGTCTAGTGTAAGTAAATAAAATTGTCAGAATCAATTGAATTTAATTTTAATCAATTTGCAAGTCTCTAACTTGAGCAGTTTTTAAAATACGCGTATTAATGGTTTCCATATAAGAGTACTGTGCTGTGTACAAGCGCTCCAGCTGCTTTGTATATATTGCTAATGCTTCTCCATATTAGGGCTTATTTTTTAATAACTACTACATGTTTGTAATAGTTTTGTTTTACTTTATAATCATTTAAGTAATCGCATGTTCTTTTAAGTAATCACTGTTAATAACTCTATTACGCAAACACTGTTTAGGCGGTATGTTCATTTGATTGTTTGTTCCCTTGTAACTAAAATGGGCAGGACTAGTTTTAACAGATGTGGTATCAGATCAAACCCTTAAAAAATAATGACTATTGTAACAGGACATTTAAGCCTACAAAGGGGTAATATGGGGAAAAGAGGTCACGACATTATAACTGTAAAATTTTATTTGGAATAATAACGACGTACGCAAGAAAACAAGTTAGTGTCAAGGACACCAGCGGAACGCCAGAGAAGCCATTATATTTAGCAGTATGAACTTTGATCTATGTAAAACTGAAGTCACGCCTGATGACGTCAGGGCCGATCCCAGCTATACGTCACTGCTGGAATGTCGATCCAAATTAATAATGCCGTCAAAATTGGTTTCAAAACACAACTAGAACAATGAAATGAAATCACGTGACTCCCCCGCTACCTCAGAAATTGAGGAAGTAAATTTCGTTCGCAACAGTCGACAATTTTCCTTTGCGCTGTACAGCCATATAAAGTTCCGGAATGAAATCGCGGGTGCACCCAGACAAAAATGTAAAAGTATCAATAAAAATCGGGTCGGAAATGCACAAAATTAATGAACAGTTCAGATGTAAAAGTACATTATTTCAGTAAAGTGCGGGAAACCAAGAAAATATAAGAAATAGTCGAAAGTGCGCAGTAAGATGGACTCACCGGTTGTAAACAGATAAGTAACAGAAAGAGGTATAATATAATTTTTCAACCAGGCATAAATAAATTCCTATGCAATTCTAAATTTTCGATGAAAGAAATGTGTTTATTATAAAATGAGCTCAAGGGGGGAATATAAAATATGTACCGCATGAAAATATGTGTGAATGTAAAGAATCTATATTTAAGAAGTGCTGGGTTGCGATTTATTATATATATATATTGCAACGAATCACAGGATCATGATAGGCGGGGCAAGTTCATATATTACACAGACAATGGACATTCATATTATATTGGTAGATGGTTAAGTTGGGTTGTTATCAATTGTATTTAGTAAGGTTAAGGGTTTAGTTTAGAATAACTGTGCATTATTATTTATGGTTATTCATGTACTGTGTTAGTGGAAATGTGCGCGCGTGCGTGAGTGGGAAACGTTCCCGGGCGGTGCGTGAAGTATTATCGTTGTTTTGACATTAGCTGAACTGAGACATGTGTATCGCTACAATCCCTATACCTGATGGACTATTGTTTACGTTCATGTATATTATTAGTATGTAGGCAGTCATGCATGAGATACGAGTAGTCTGATTACCGCTATGCATGCTGTTACAAAGTAAATGCACTCTACTGCATGAAAAGTGCATGGTCACTTTTTACTAACCATGTGACTTCCATCCACCAATAGAATGCTGACTGGTGGTTGGAAATTTTCTTAAGCCTGTCGTTACACAGGCAGTTCTTCTACGCCATCTACCGCGAACGGAACGTGCACTCCTTGTACAAGAATTCTACCGCTTGCAAGGTGTTGTAAAAACTATTCGTCGTTAGTGAAACGGGAAGACTCAGAACTGTGTGTGTAGTACATTTGCACACATCAGTGTTTTAACGCATTGTGCGAAAGATTACAAGCAGTTCTTCACTGCTGCTACCGCGAACGGTACATACAATCCTTGTACAAGACTCTACCGCTTGCAAGGATCTGTTAAGACTTTTCGGGGATAGTAACGTGTGTGACGCATAACAATTGATTTTATATCTTTACACACGATATTAATATTGTAATATTACGTGTGTAAGAAGTGAGTGTAACAGTATCATTAATTGTTACGCAATAGTTCCATCAAGACGTTTCCGTGCTAGTGCAAGATTTCCTCATAGGGTGGTCTGCTGATCGCGGTAGACCTTGGTATTCGCGAGAACACTTGAAGAAGCCGGATAGGTATTAGCTCAATATACCGTTATTAGATTAAACTCACTGTCACCTGAGATATTACTTGGTCTTAAACTCTATATAAGTTTTGCGAGTAATAAAATCCGTAGTACCGCTGTGTGTGTGAAGTGTCGGATTCATCGTGGGAATTATAGGACATCAGCCCAGCTGTTATAGGACATCAGCCCAGCTGTTATAGGACACCAGCCCAGCTGTTTTAGGACACCAGCCAGCTGTTATAGGACCAGCCCAGCTGTTACAGGACGCCAGCCCAGCTGTAAACGTTTCGGGTGAAACGTCTGTCATTTGTAAGCCACACCTGACGAACCATCTATACCGCAAAGACCGGCCCTTCTCTTCAACAACATCATCGTGGGAGTCTTCTTATGTAACGTATCACGTCTTGCGTATGAACATTATTTAACATTTTAAAAGAAAGACTCTATATCAAACATTACATTCTGTACATTTCAAATATACCATATAAACTATAACTTGTGTTTGTACAATAAATAATCTTAAACCCTCTAATATAGACTTGTAATTTGAAATACACATACTATCATATCCTATGCGCCAATAGTTTAGTAATTTGTGTTGTCGCAATAAATATATATATATATATATATATATATAATTTAAATTGATGACTTATTATAATCTATTTTGGTGTAAAATGTGGATGGTAGTAATTACTGTTAACTTGATTTTTATAAATGGCGCCTCATGGCCGAATAGGTTATTTTCATTTTTCCAAAGAAGGGTTTAAATGTACAAGTGTTATGAGAAATAATAAAGGGTGATGGTATTTGTAAAACAAAACTAGTCATTTCCTGAAAACAACCCATTCTGTTCTTCCGTTCGCCTAACCGAACCCGGGGAATTGGCAAGTAAAATTTTTCTAATAGTTGGTAACAAGTAAAGATGGTGTCCGAAATATGGACAAACACAGTAAATGAAATTAAAATTAAGAGTGGTTAAAAATTATATTATACTATCCTACTGGATAACGAGAAATCTATTATTATGGTTGCTGATGATAATGTTCCCTTGGTTTATAGTTGACAAAATTCAACCTTATGGTTACCATAACAACTCAGTAGTTACTAGTGTTTTAGATAATATCTAAATCCACTTATGACTGTCTCTCACTAGTGAATCCTAACATTTCATACTAATTATGAGATACGGGTCACACAGAGTTCATTGTATAATTTAGAAAAATAACATGTACTAGGCTCAGTTCTTATTAATTCATTTAATTCTGTCCCTTAAGAAATGATTTTTTCAATAAGTTTATTGAGGGTAATGATATTACACATCATTGGAAATAAAGATTTTTTATGTTAGTAGAGGGTATGAGGAGTTAGTGGATACTTTACATATTAAGAGAGTAGAGCAAAGTGATGACTTACCTTGTGATGAGACTGAGGTAACTGGTGTAGCAGATGATGATGATGATGATGATGATGATGATGATCTTGTAACTTACCTTATAGTGACTAATAATCCCAAGGGTGACTTGACTGTATACAATTTCGACAAGGTACATGGTTCTGGTTCTTATGGGTTACTGTTAAATAACTTGTTTATGGTTGTTGTGGTAATATGTTGCTAAATTGTAATGATGTTTGATAATGATTATACTCACAAATGTAAAATACAAGGAACAGACTATACTGAAATATAAATATCATGTAAGACTAATCTATGATGATGGGAGGGTAAAGATGTAATTGAAACCAAGGACATTTGAATATGAACTGGTTTCTAATAAGTTTGTTCAGGCAATGAGTTTGAGTTATCACATAAAGATATCTGGTTGTAAATATGTTTGTATTTGTTTCTATTAAGATCGTATTACTTCTGATAATACTGAGTTATTCCTATAGTGTTATGCTGTTACAAAGTTGCAAGCAAAAGACAATGCATTGTATGGTTAGGTTGGTAATATTTCTACTATATGTTGTTATAATAATATGTTGTTCCAAATAATGGTATTGAGTTATTAAGTTGTATATGAGTATAAAATTGTAATTTCCACTGTGTTACTGTAACCAGTAGTATATGTTGTAATGAGTTTTTGTGTCTTTGGGTATAAAACCTCTCATTGTAGGGGTTTTGTAAACGGAACATGACCCGTGGCCATATAAAAATTCAAAATTCCTGCGCCAAAAAGGTAGAGGAAAATGTGTATTAAGCAGGCCACGGGTGTGTGTGTGTGTGCATGGAAGAAAACAGAAATTGAAAAAAGGAAAAGTTGTTAGATAAAATAATAAAGAAAACTTATTTTGATGAGTGATAATTGTGGATGAAAATGGAATCAAAACGTGGCCAGGACAACAATGTGGGAACAAATAGTGCAGGGCGGTACTTCCGCGTGGCAAAGTAGTTCGCCATATATTATCAAAAAGGATAAGATCGTGGCTGATTATGGTCTTAAATTTAATACTAAGATGTAACATCTGCAACAAATATTTCAAACAAATCCCAAGGCTGCCAGCTGAAACGGGGGATCAAAGGAGATCACACTGTATATGAAGACACAACGAGAAGCAGTAGTCAGTCTATGTTCACTCTCTCTAAGTAATGGCGATGGTGTAAATTTGCTCGTGTATGAGTTAGAGGAAAAATAAGCTCTACATGGTGGATGGTGTGTGCGAATTCGAGCTGAAAAGCACAATTTGTGCAAGGGAACTAGATAAATAGCAAAATAAGGTGACATGTGTCAGGAGGAGTAGTGTAAGTTGGGTGACGAGTGAGCTTCTTCAATGGGGGAACGAGAGATCCAACAGCAACCAAATTTAAGTTTGTGAGTAGTGAGAGACTGAAAAAGAGGTATGACTAGTCGTACAAATAAAATTCATAGAAAGACAATGACCAGATAAAAAGAGAAGTATTACTTTGTGTGTGTGTGTGTGTGTGTGTGTGTGTGTGTGTGTGTGTTATGGAATGAACAGCTCAAATTCAGACTGGTTTGTATTGTAACTGAAATGTTACATTACTTGTTTGTTACAATAATGATACAACTAAAGATGTTTTTACACTTTTCAAGTACTCTTGGCTTTTAGAAAATATTCCTAAAATTTTGGAACAAGACTTTAATAAACAGGAAATTCTGTTATAGTACATTAGTAATAAAAATAAAGTGTTGGTGAAACTCTGTGGTTTTAGAGATAGAGATTTCTGCTTTGTTATATTTTGTTTCTGTATAATGCCATTTGCAGATTATATAATGTAGAGAATTCTATATTGAAATTGAAGTAGGAAATTGAGTTTTTTTAATGTAAATTCTAAGGATGTAATGAGTGCTTATTGTCTTTTGTGGATTATAATATACAATCAATATGCTAGATTAAGTTTTTTATTTGTCACCTGACCCCGACCTAACCTGTACCCAGGGGCTTGCTTATATGGACTTGGTTATTTCCATCTTCTGGTAAGTAGTTTTTTTTTTAGCATTACTGTTATTAGTTGGGATAGTGATATGACTCTTGTTGTCACACACCATCTGTCAAGTGTGAGTGGCGGCCCGAATTATTTTCCTTTGCAAGGGTTGAAGAGTCCTTCGCTTGAATAGTCTGTGCGATCTCTTGCGCACAAGCTCTTCAATCGTGCTTCCTACTCAGCCTATCCCCACTCCCCTACCTTAGTATGGATGAATGACCACCACCAGTCAAACACAAATCCCCCCCCCGAGCCTTGTTCGACAAACCCCCATAAGCTCTCTGAGTTCTCATCTGCCCATTACCCCCAAGATTCTGTGCCACTGCATGATGACAGATGGATTAGGGCGTGCGCTTGCTTTAGGTGTGCCTAGCGCCACCTTTTGTAGGCGTCTCCTTTCCCTCCAATCTCTCCCACGCCCCGGTATTGCCATACAAATTTTTAAAAAAGTAACTCATTGAATCATGCACCCATTGGTGACACACTGAGTTACAGAAAATCTTTGAAACTGGAAAACAACAAAGTTACAATAAGAAGCAAATTTTAATTGAGTGTCAAGTATAACGTACTTGCTAGGGATGTCAGGTGTTACCCTCCCCCCTGTTGTCAGGTAGTCACCGCTATCTTTGTTTTGTTTTTAAAAAATTATATTTTTTTTAATTTTTTGTTATTTATTTAGTATGCAAGTTGCCTTCAACCTGAAGGCAGCCACACAAATTCAGTAGTCTAAACACAGCATTATTGTCTGGTCACAGTGATGGCTAATGTCTGTCCTTTAATAGTATTCAGATCTGTCACATCACCGACAAAGGGACGATCATCTAAAGGTAGAATATAAATTAGTGTCTTGGCAAAGAGACCCACTTACACAATAATAAAATTGTGAATTGTTTTGCAATATCAATGATAATTAGTGGCAAAATAGAGCAAAGAGTAAACGGAAACTTTACGTTGTAAGAATATTTCTAATTAAGAACTACATGTATTCGTATGATTCTAAATGTTGTGCACTGATGGCAGCAAATCTATAAAACATCTGATTGTGTTGAAATGAATTAAAATTAACTTCGTTAGCACTTTAGCTGTCTGTTTAACCCAACGTTTTATGATCCAGCAAAATTTGATTTGAATGTGGAGGGAATTATTTGTTTAGAACATCAGAATACATGGTACACCTACCGTTTTACATTAACGAATATTTGGAGTTAAAATATGTTCATCTTAGGAGGTTAGGATGGTCAGCAGTGGTACCGGTAATGACGAGTAGATGTTCTTTCTAAATCGGTGTTATCAATGTACTGGAGCCTGTGCGTGGCTGGCGGCATGGAGGAGTATTTACAGCTTGTTCTCAGCTGATGATGATGGGTGGGCAGTCATCATCACGTTGACATCCCATCCCTCGGCTGCTCGAGAACCCTGAGACACTTTAACTAAATTCGTACATGGCAGATGAAGATACTGAGCACATAACCAGGCCGCCAGTCCATGAACTGATCACTCAAAATGCAGAGAAAGAAATGAGAGAGAAAAATGGTCTCGGCTAAGCCATGAGGGTTCAAAAAATAAGTCGCGAATCGCCGAAGCCAGCTGTTCATATGCCTGCCACGCCAATATCGTTGGCGGTCAAGGTCACTGCAGACTGGTTTACTCTATATATCAACAATGCTCACTGCCACAATGCAGCGATCAAGTTCGCCTATCTCGCTCAGTTAATGTACAATTCCGAAAGCCGTGGCCTTCGCGCGACTTACGAACAGGCCGGGAGGTTCGAATTTCGAATTTTAAAAATTGCTTCGGCACAGCTTCTCCTTACCGTTTTCTTTTATTACAATGGCATAGTACACTACAAAATTCTGTCAGGCCATACTGTCAATAAAGAGTATCTTGAAATGTTACATCAGTTACATGAAGCAATTCGGAAAAAAAAACCAGAACTGTGGGCAAACAACTCTTGGATTTTGTACTATCATAATGCACCAGCTCACACTACATTACTAATTCACAAGTTTTTGGCAAAAAATAACACCACTGTAACAGTGCAGCCACCCTATTCAGCAGATATAGCCCCATGCAATTTTTTCTTTCTCCCTAAAATGAAAAGCACAATGAAAGGACAATCACAGCCGCACAGGAGACAAGATAAAGGCAATATCACTGAGTTAACTAAAGGCTATACCAAAACAAGAATTTCACACATACTTTATGAACTGGAAAAAACGGCATACGAGTACTACTGATGGGGACTACTTTGACTGAGACTATGTTTGGAAGAATAAATAATTTTATTGAAAAAAAAAAAAAATTCTCTTACACACCTTGTTTGTATAAAATGGGAGCAGAATACATGCAAGCACTGTACCTTATAAAAGTGGTAAAATTTACCCTTGCCAGATGACATTAATTTATACTACCCCTTGTGAATCTAGGTTTGTCTTTGTACACATACATTGTCCAGGACGTTTTATTGACTGGTAAAATAATTAATTAATATGCACAGACATATGTATAAGTATACAAAATTTATTTATATATATATATATATATATATAGGTACAAGGTTTTATTCGTATAAATTTATACTGTAGGTATTATTTTAGTGATAGTGTATACAATTTAATTGGCTCTAAGTATTTTTAGTTATTCTTTCCTCAGAGTTTATTTTGCACTTTGCTTTTTTTTATGTTCTTGCCACTCCTGATGCTCCTGTGAATGTCCACTTCTTGCTGTCCAATACCATTTCCGAATATCAACGTTGGACTCTTGCACAGACATCTTCTTTTACCTGAACAACCTTCAGTAATGGGCATAGATTATGTGGAGATAATTGTTACAGTAATTACAAAGAGAATGATGGTGGCAGTAGCAACACACCGAGTTCTCAGGGACTGGCTCGACTATCTTAGGAATCCATAGGAACGGGTTGGTCATCTTGGGGCGATGATGTACCATGCTCAACAGAAGCAGACGGGGGCGATGCATGTGGTTGAGGTGGTTTTTGGGAGTTGACCTTCTCCAGCAGACGGGGAAAGGCGGCATGCTCCGGCACGACCTGACTAAGCTTTTGGCAGGCAGGGGGGTTAGTCCGGTCCACGGCCTGCCTCAGCTGTTGCTGGAAAACCCAGCTTCTGTGATAGTTGGCTGAATGTGACTCACCGCAATTTATACAATAGCGGCAACCCAAAGCCGGCATCATGGAGTTTTTATTTGGATGCGGTTTCCCGCACCTGACGCAAGCCACTTCATTATGACAGCTATCCGAGCCGTGTCCAAAGCGTTGGCATCTGTGGCACTGAGGCATATGACCAGCTTCGAGGTCCGTTCCACTTTAATCCTTAGACCGCAAAGACTGGTCAGTCCCAGCAGTCTGTCTGTCTGTTTCCCTTTCTGGATAATCACCCGGAGGAGAGGTAACTTCCGCCTGGGTCCATGTACTGTATAGAGCCTAATGCATTCCTTCACAGGAATACCGAGTTGGCAAAGCTCGTCAGCCACCTCGTCAAGGCTGTGGATGATCAGCCTGACGTGGGCCGCCTTCTCGTTAGTGAATGTGTGAAACTGGAGGCCACTGGCTTGAAGGAAGAGGTACACGGCCTGATACTCCTCATCCGTCGCACAGCAGATGCGAAGAAAGTAATTTCTCCCATGAAGAGAAATTGTCGCATCTGCCGAGAGGAGGACTCCGAGCCGGAGACGGGATAAGTCAATGACGTTCCTGATGCCGTTGATGAACAGTGGCGGAGGCTGGTTCTGTCAGGAAGGAGCATCCAGCAGGGCTCCGAATTATCAGGGAGCAGAGTTTCCTCTGCTTTCTGTTTCTTCTTTCTAGATACTACCTCTGTGAACACGGACCCAGGCGAGGGCTCGGGCGGAGCAGGCAATTGGCCGGGGTTAGCCCCAGTAACAATGGAAGACTCGGACAAAACCGCAGTGTGGCCATTAGAAGGACTGCCCCGGGATCCGGCCGAGTCAGGGTCAGGGTCAGGGCCTAAAGATGGGCCATTGGAGTGGCCCTGCAAAGGACCAGTCTGCCGCCCAACCATAACACGACGGTCGCTCATCGCGTCAGGGCAGAGGTATTCAGGCCGAAGCCCTTCTACTAGCAGGGAAAGCCCGCTCAGTGCTGGAATTGGAGGCCGCACCACGATTAAGTGGAAAGAGCCGGCCTCAACCGGCAGGGACCTAACTTAACCTAACCTAAAGGTAAGCAGGCTACGCCACCAAGAGCAAGCGGAAAATAAGTGTGCTGGCTTACCAAGTAGAGGCTCCCACAAAGTAATCCCAATGCACAGGTCCACCAGGCCGGAGTCCCAACGAAAACCTTAGGAGAAAACACTGAACACTGTACTTGCTGCACTAAGGCTTCGGGCAGCAGGAGCATCCACTGACTCCATTTCAGGGAGTCGAGTTTCCTCCACTTTCTGTTTATTTCAAGAAGATACAGGAACAAACTTGGGCCTAGATGAGAGCTTGGGCACCACAGTGGGCATGGTAGGATCACCTCCAGCAAAAGTAGTAGGCCCAGATGTTATTGCGGGTTGCTCCTGCGAAGGATCGCCCCACGACCCAACTGAGTCAGGGTACTCTGGGGGCAAGCGTTTTATGGCAGTGGCATAGCTGTGGTAGAGCAAGATGGTGGAAGCATTCAAGGCCAAGTGGTTGCTCCAGTCTGTTGGTGGACAGGCTTGTACCCAATCTCAGGCACTTTCAGTTGACACACTCTTGGTTTAGCCAAGAAGTTTTAATCAAATATATTGGAACTTACCGTCTGCGGCTTTCCAGAAACAGCGTCTTTATAAATTTACATGTTTCGGGACCCTTGTCCCATCATCAGAATTTAAAAGTAATTGTGTATCATTTAAATATGATACACTTGTCAAACACTTAAAATATTAAAATCTAATATAAAATAACTTAATATAACATATGTTATATATGTTATGTTATATTATATTAAGTTATTTTATATTAGATTTTAATATTTTAAGTGTTTGACAAGTGTATCATATTTAAATGATACACAATTACTTTTAAATTCTGACGATGGGACAAGGGTCCCGAAACATGTAAATTTATAAATACGCTGTTTCTGGAAAGCCGCAGACGGTAAGTTCCA
This sequence comes from Magicicada septendecula, assembly GCA_034769895.1. Classification (NCBI taxonomy): domain Eukaryota; kingdom Metazoa; phylum Arthropoda; class Insecta; order Hemiptera; family Cicadidae; genus Magicicada; species Magicicada septendecula. The sequence continues at coordinate 474,668,777 of CM068371.1, read as the reverse complement.
ATATATTTGATTGAACAACACGTGGCTTGGTACTAAACATTTGGGATTTATTCTTTTAAACAAGAAGTTTTGCTTCTTTTTGCCAGCTTTGAGGAAATAAGACTTGGACAATGATGACAGAAGAGGAGGAGCAGGCTCCTTGTCCTGTCGAAGACAGACCAATTGTGCAGGTATGGAAGTCTTATGTTCTGGCTCTGGAAAATGACTGATGGTTTGATCTGATCAGAATTGGTGCTCAGACACTGCATTCTTTTCATGTTTTGGAGCCAGAGCAAACTTGGGCTTACTATTACTCAACCCAATGCATAATATATATCTGCATGATACATACTGACTGAAAACAGTCTTCATTATAGACATTCAACTTTATTTCTTAACACTACTGTGAACTAATTTATGCCTTGTCAGATTATATGAATGAGCAAAGTCTTTGTTACAAACATTACAGTTATACTTCTTTACACTATGACTCAACTTATGATTGGTAAGGTAATCCTTACGAGTGAACGCTTTACCACAAACATTACATTTGTAATTCTTTTCACTACTATGAATTAACTTATGTGTTGACAAGTTCGTCAGATAATTAAAGCCTTTGTTACACACACTACACACATATTTTTTTATACTGTTGTGATTCAGTTTATGACTGGCAAGTTGCTCCTTACGAATAAAAGCTTTGTTACAAACATCACACTTAAAATTCTTTGTAGCACTATGACCTAATTTATGTCTTGCCACATTCCCTAATTGTGTGTAAGATTTCTTACAGACATCACACGCATATTTCTTTACATCACTGTGACTTACTTTATGAGCGGCTAGATAATCTGTACGAGCAAATGATTTTTTACAGACATCACACTGAAATTTCTTAATACCAACATGAACTAATTTATGCCTTGACAAATTACTCGCACGAGTAAACATTTTGTTACAGACGTCACACTGATATTGCTGTGAACAAGACCCTGCTTTGGAAAATCCAGGATTATGATCCAGTGATTGATTTATTCTGTGCAAGTTTTCTTCACAAATACTTTCATCTTCAAAAGTACTCTGAAAATGAGAAATATACAATATCATTACTTTACCTTATACAAACACTATAACTACTGCAAAATAGAATACACAATATTAAGAAATTATTGCGTTTCAGTCAAACAATGCAGTTAAAAGTGGGATCTTTACAAATGAAAACTTAAGAATGAACAAATCATAAGTGGCTTTTCTGTCCAGTGATCAACGATTTGGAAAATGGATAAGTGTCAAAAACAAGGAATGATAAGTCTGAAGCACTGGAGGACTTTGTAGACAGGGTTCAGACATTTGTAGATGGAGTCAGACACAGTGAAAACAATGTTTCTGCACCAGGAAAGAGAAAAGTGCAAATACTCCTGTACATGCATGTCAAGTTTGTGGTCCCTAAATTTCCACATCCAGCTTGAAGAAGCCCTCTTAATAAAAGATCACAATTACACAGATGATAAGGAATAAATAAAACTATTAATAGCATAAAGAATATAAGAACACAAAAGGTGGGAGATTCAAACACCCATAGATTTAATACATTACGTGGCACCCACCACTGCCACTGCTCAGTAAGTGGCCTGAGCATTTTTATATATATTTAAACCTAATTAAAGAAACTACTTCACACTTATCTTGAATGTATATACGCTGCCTGAAAGCTGAACGTGTGCTCTTTCATATGATATAACACATACCAAAAAAATTTTAAATGTAATCCACTGCAGGCATCCAAAATATACCGTACCATTTTCAAGTATCATTTTTTTTTCAAAAACAGATGTCACTTCCATCAATTTCATTTCCACTGTTCCTAACTTCAAATTCTGAATCAATACACATGAATATCTGACCAGAATTATTCAAAAGTTCATAAATTTCATCTTCGGTAAGATATTTATGCAAGTTCACTATAATAGACCATGAAAATAATACAACAAAATACTCAGTGCTTGCCACAACACAGTAAAATTTCTGCACTTTAAATACAAATAAAGTTTGTTTGTTTGTTTTCAAGCTCTGCAGTTGCTTGTCCTCTGCAGTTGTACTGCAAAGCTAAAATATTACTACTAACATCAAACAAATAACAACTACAGGCATATAAGAACTATCTATGTCAATATAAAAACTGAGGATGACACTTGTCCTTAGGATCTGAGATAGAATAATGTGGACGTATGACACTTGCCCACAGGCTTTAATGTGTTAAAAAGTAATGCCCTCAGGGGCTCTCCTATTTTAATTATTTAGACCTAGATGTAACACAAGGGATCAGGCAGGGGGATTCCCTAAGTTCCCATACTCTTCAATGTAGTTATGGATGAAATTATTATGGAGGTAAAGCATATGAGAGGATATAGGATGGATAGAAGTGTGTTTAATACTATATGTTATGCAGACGACGTAATACTAATAGCAGAAAATGAAAATGTCTTACAAAGACTTGTGTATAATTTTGACAAATTGCCAGAAATATAAGATAAAGATAGCAGAAAAGAAAACAAAATCAATTACAATTATTGTCTTCTGGGCTGTTTGGTCGTGGTCCAAAGCTGTTGATTGCAGCAGACGTTTCAGCCGTGCCCACGACGAGCATCTTCAGTGCTAATTTCAGACTAAACACTGACACAGATGTCATGGCCTGTCACGACATGTCACATGTTGATGTACGGCAGTGAATGTTGGGTACAAATAAAAAAGACAAAACAGGAATACAAGCACATGAGTTGTAATTGACATAAGAGAGCAAATAAGAAGCAGACCTGTGCATTTATTAGACAATGATAGCATAGACTGACCTTAAGTTGGAAAGAACATGCCAATAGAATCCTCACAGACTGTCAAAGATTGTAAAGAATTATACGCCATGGGGAAACTAAGACTGAGTGGTCAAGGTGGTTTGACAAAAGCACGCCAGGCAATGTGCCTAATCCCTAAGTTAAAAGATGCCCTAAAGGTTGCCCAAGAGATGATAACACTTTGCATAGATTAGATTAATCAAGTGATATGAGCCAAACAACACGTGCGCAGAGAAAAAGAGCATTTCAAAAGTGGAGGGAAAATGATAACTGAGGCCATTATAGAGAGGTCAATAACTGTGGAAGTAAAAAATTCTTCATTTGGATGAAACACATACAGTTGTTGAAGCCAGCTTCCAAAGAAAAAGAATGTGCCTTGATTAACTAAAGTGAATGATCAGGAAGAACAGATCTCTGCTCAAGTCACAAGGAGTAGAAGAACTTGCACATAAAGCTGGAAGTATATTATAATTAAAAGAGGAGTAGAGAAAGTTTTCATCCAGAGTTGCCACTTCAGGATGACCAGACTTTAAGGAGATGGCAATGTTATGATAATTTGCTGTAACTAAGATAGAAAGAAGCAGCACCTGATAAAGAAGCATCATATAACTACACCCCACTGAGTCAATAACTGGAAAATTTTAGTTCATCCTGAAAGATGTACAATGTTGAAATAAGGTTGAGTAAACATGTCTAATACATTCTTGCATAGGCTAATGCTTTATATTGCCAACATGCTTTATGTAGTTATATACACAAGGCAGCTACACTTATGTTAATTCCTATACAGTGTTCAAAATGTGGCATTAATAGAAATGAAAAGTGTTTAAATGTTCAAATTGCATACTAACTTATTAATTGTTAATAATTTCTTGTGTATGGCATGTACTAGGTATCTGCATAACACATAGGAATAATGTAATACAAGCGTCTTATTTTCTTAAACATTTTAATATGAATATTGGTAAATAATTATTTATTGTACCATTCTGAGTTCATCATCCACGCTATTCTTATATATACTACAAGAAACAAGTAGGAACACTACAGTCCTATCATGGAAAGTGGACTCATCCCACTGTAGACTGCAGTGTATCTTATCCTGAGAAGCTACCACCTGTTGAAGATCCCTTGCCTCTTGCACAGAATCATGTGTAAAGCCCACGATGGAAACACTGGTAAAGATCTTCAGTATGGTCGACTTTGTGTAAGTAGCAACCTGGTTTTTAGGGTTGGTATAAACTCAAAAGGGTCGGAGAGGATAAATCATCCTCGTCAGAGTGGGCGAGGCAATGGCATTGTTTCTCATTACTTAAAAAAAAACTTGTATGCCAAAAATCCCAGAAAGAAAGAGTCAGACAGATTAATTGAAACCAGGCACGTTTCAGGATTACAAATTTGGAATAAGGAATATGCAGGCTCTGAGCAATAAATTGCAAGATGAAAAAACAATGTTTTGAGTTCTGTAGCATGACTTTTCAGTCTCCTGTATGTTTACTGTGCACATATTCCTTAACTTGCTGCATAAATTTGTTTGGTTTTAAATAGTGGTAAATCACACATGAATGAACTAGTTCTTGTAGACTGATCTTTACAGTGAAAGAACAACACAGTTCCACTAATCTAATTTTAACAAAACCTGTATCATTCACTCCAGTTTTGGTCACACACTGACTCATACAATGGTACTAACATGTAGCAATAATGACTTAACAGTAGCACGTTTAAATAAGCAATGAGGTAGAAGATTTATTTGACATGTGTTACACTTCTGACTATCAAAAGTTGTGATAACGACACATAATTACACACTATTTTTATTTCTGAATTCTGTCAAAGGTCTTCCGTAGTTGACTAAAACATATAGGTTTATTAAGTAAAAAACCTCTGCTCAACAGTCTGTTAACAACCAAGGCGTACCGCGCAGCTTTTGTGTTAGTGTGACGGTGTATTGCAACAGGGCAAAAGGGGTGAAACCAATTTTAATCATTTTAAACCAGTCGTGGTACTTTTCAGTAACCATCAGAAAGTACGCATTGGGAATTGTAAATAAGCAAATACGGTGAGTGGACTGTATAGTCGAAACTGTTGCGGTGTGGCTAAAGAATGTGCAGTTATCAACGAGGGAGCGTACGCGCCTCCACCCGCGCACTCAGGCGGCCAACTTTCCCATGGTTTGGTCACGTATTAATACATTCTTTCACGCCGTGCGCGCAGAACTGTCTCAGTCAGCTAAAAACATCTGAACGTAACAGACGCGAGCAGTGGTGAGCGTCACCAGCCGGGCACATTTTCCATCTCGCTGTATATTAAAATGTAACGGAAACAGTATCGGTCGACTTACAGCCGCGGCGGCGGCCAGACAAACATAAAGGCTCGCGGGCCGAAAATTTAGTAAAAATATTATAATGTGAGTGCAAATTAACAGTAATCTAACATGGACTAACTGTGTCTTTTAATTAAATCATCAGTGATAACTAAATTAAATCAACAGTGAGAACATCATTCGGACAATCAGTGTAGCAGGAGGTCGACCCGAGCAGCCCATCAAGTAACCGTATCTTATATAAACTTTTCGAATCATCAAAATTATAATGTACAGAGATATCTAAACTAAATTATGGGGCAATAAATGGAATGAGTGTGAGCGTGAGCAAATGCTGGGTCGCCTTTGTTAGTAATTAAGTTTAAACAATTATGTTTTTTTTTGTGTTTTGTTCAGTATGATAAGAAAGAATATTAATCCTTGATAGGATTTGTTATAAGTAGATTTTACCTAAATGTTGTTTGGAGTAGAGTTCTGAAAGTAGAAAAATCCAAAAGCTTATAAAGAAAGTTTAATAAAAAAAATTGGAGTGTATTAACAAATACTAAAAGAGAGTAATCATTATAAAGTAACCCTAAATCACGTTTATAGGCCTCGAGTTCGTGTGAGGGACCCAGGACCATATAGAGGTAAGAGTGTATAAAGAGTATGTTATTTTATTAATAAATGGTTTATTGAATTTAATATAACATGAAACATCACAGTATGCCTAGTACAGGATGATTCAGATAAGTCAGAACTCCAAACATGTGCCGTCGAGTCGATATGTGTTTACTACAAAATGGAGGACAATTTCAGCATCTTTTATAAAGGTATTTAAATGTATTAAATACATTAAAAATGTATTAAATGATATTGATATTAAATGATGTTGGTAAATAAGTGTTGGAGTTCTGACTTATCTGAATCACCCTGTACTACGTGCCACCAGCCGCTAGTTGCGGTATTCACAGCCAGGAGGCGGCGCTGTTATCTCAGCGCCTACTCAGTTCTGCCTCATGACACTGAGTGCACGCCGTATGGAGCCTCTGCCAGGAATTGAACCCGGGACCACGAGCGCATCAATCCCCCGCGTTAGCCAGTAAACTACCTGGAGGCTCGGGTTTATTAAGTATTCTAATAAATTATTCTAAATTTAATGTACATGTATTCAAAACAATGTTTTAACAATGGAAAGTTACTAAAAGTATGTCTTAATTAATGATAAAACTATATCATAATTATAATATGTTCAACAATATATTTATTTAGTACATAACAGATGCATAATTTATTGTATAAAAATTACAAAATTTATTCTTTTGTTTTGTATTGTAAACAAAAACCTTTGAATTTTCAACTTTTAAATTCTCATCATTTTTGTAACTGTAAGAGAAATATTATTAACATCACCTGTCAACTGCAAAATTGCTTGACAAAATTCTTGAAAACGACCTTTGAATGTTAAACAAAGTTATCTGATTACTAGTACAGTAGAACCCCTCAAATCCGAACCCCAGAAATCCAAAATCCCGGGAAATCCATGGAATATTTCAGAGCTTTTAATAATAAAAAAACGGGAATCTACAACATAGCAGATCACCTTATTAGTATGAATCATAGTATAACAAATATAACCAACAATATGGAAATAGTGGAAATAAACAATAATCAAAATGACATTATACAGTTAGAAAAATTATATATATATACCTTCATAAAAAATATGACAAATTGATGAATCAACAGACAATATTTGAAAATGATTAATTATTTCAATACATATCTGGCTTGGTTTCACCCAATAATGATGGCAGTGGAAAGTTCAAAATGAAGTACAGTAAGAGGTAGTAGACACAGTTAACAACAGTTATACATTTAAAGCAAAACATCATAACAGGAACATTACAGTGTATGAACTGATGATGAAATTTTAATATTTCGAAAAGGCCTTATTCATTATTTAAAAAAATGGAATTTTACTGATTTTGGTAGTACGTATATAATAAAATAATGTAATTATTATTACATAATAATTATTATTTACTAACCATTATAAAAATTATACTTTTGTATTGTTAAGTTATTTTATAATAGTGTACAGTAGTTTATATTTTGTGCACTTTAAAATATTCCCAAACTTAATCACTGACTTCAATTTCACTGTCACTTGTCCCTGAGACGGTCGCTTCGTCCTCTTCATAAATGACATCATAAATGACTTCCACTCCATCCATGCAGTTCGATATGCAGCATTTTTTTAAAGGTTTATTTACTCCAACATCCATCACCTGCAACTGACTTGTCATTCCTCCAGGAATAACGGTGATATCAGTGTTCATTTCTTCGTACAGAAACTTCTTTATTTCATCAGTAGTGTGACCACGAAATGAATCCAGCACTAACAAACCGCGTCGTTTTAATAATGCTCCTGGCCGTTTATTCCATACACATTTTAACCAATCTACCATAAGATCGTTTGCCATCCAACCTTTTTCGTGACAGTGAAAAATTAAACCCGATGGTACCTTCTCTTCTCTTTTGTTTTCCGTTTTAATATTACGTAAGGTGGAAGTTTTCATCCATTGGTTAGTGCAGCAAGCATTACAGTTACAAGTAATTTTTCATTTCCTATAGTCTTTACTGTTACAGATTTGGTTCCCTTTTGGTCCACCGTAAAGTTAAAGGTCATGTCAAAAATACGGGCGTTTCATCGGCATTTCCCATGTGTTCAAGTGAATAATTAGGCCTATGCTTCTTGCGTAAATTAATGACAAACCACTGATACTGAAGGAGTTTTTCTTCGTAGCCACTCGGTAGTTTTTCCGCGAGTGATGTACGTCGTCTAAGCGCAAATCCATTTCTCCGCATCATTCGTCTTATTCACCCTAAGCTGGCTTTGAAACCAGAGACTTTTAATTCTTCTGCGTTTTCTAAAACATCGAAATTTTAAATTCTAAAACAAGGTTTTAATTTTAAAACATGTCTAGTGGCAGGGAGTCCTTGCCTTCTTAAATGCCGTACGTATTCACAGACACTGGACTCTACTCCTACAAAACGCCCCACTTGAGGTCCCGTGAATGCTTGTCGCGACGTATTTGCATTTAAAAGCTGTTCCTTCCGTTTTCTCCATCGTCGAATACAGGATTCATCAATATCGAATTTTCTTGTGGCTTTGCGACTGCGTGTTTTTTCTCCTTGTACCACAATTAATTTATAATTTGCATCGTACGTATTACGTTTATTTTTTGGAATTTGATTTGACTGTGTGCCTTTAGTCTCCACAATATCACTCATACCACAAACGCACTACAAAATTGCCGAATAAAAACAAAGTACAGATAAGCGATGTTGTCCCTGTTACAACAGAAAACCACACTGGTAGTTTACCCGGTATTTAGAAACATGTTACTCACACCCCTCTACTCATCCTTTTTCTTGCCGCTTAAAAAGGGTGCGAACACGCGCACGCACGTACACTTTTTATTTCTATTCTTTGTTCAGTTTGCTGTTAATACATATGCGTGCAGTCATAAATCATAATGCCAGAGTTAACAACACCCAGGCAAACTACTGTTGGTTACGCAGTAAACAACTCATAGATACCAAAAGCGTTCGTTAGATAACTTTGAATTTCGTTAGCGCGTGAATGCAAGCCGCAGGCCAAATTAGCGACCATGTTTTTAGGAGAAAAAGTGCGGCTGGTATTCGGAACAATACGGTATGTCTCAAACAAAACATAGAAAAAGGCATATAAAATTAGGTCAAACATTTCAACAAATATTCAAGCAGCTGAGCACAATGTCAACACAAGTTTGTAACATGTCTCGCTAATACAGATCTGTACCAGAAATGAATAAATGAACAACCAAGATCCAGGCAGTCCCTCTACACCAGTAGTTAATGCTGAACCACAGTAGGGAAGAACAAACAAACAAATAAGATCCAAGCAAATCAGGGGATCTAGTTGCTCGCTGTTCTTGGGTAGCCAATGCAGGCCTGAGGTAGTAATGAATGAACGAATGAATAAGATCCAGTACAAATACGAGATCCAGTCAGTGACTCCAGTCCCAGAATTGACTCCACAAGATCCAGACCAATTAAGCCAGCTCATCGAAATGAATGATACAAGGTGTGGCTACTAAATAACCTGTGTGTGTGTGTGCACGCGCTGTATGGAGCACAGGACAGTAATCACAGCCATCACAGATCATAAACTTTGAGCCATTCCAAATTGGATAAATATTTGAACTGCCTCAGTGTTGTGAACGCTGTTAGTAAAACATCAATTATAACTGTCTTAGTACAATTAGAAATGTGGTTAGCCTGAAAATTGGACAGCGTGTTAACCTCAAGTTTCTAGTGAAATTAAAAAAGTGTGCAACAGAAAGTTTTAGTTTGTTGAAAGAAGGTTTAAGAACAAATGTATGTCACATACCCACGTTTTTGAGTGAGTCAAAAGATTACGTGAAAAAGATCAGGAATATGTGGAAGACAATGAGTGTCCACACTGACCAGTCATCATGTCAAGGACAGATGAAAATATATGAGGGGTAACCCAAAAATAAGGTCTCCATATTTTTTTAAAATAGAAAAAAAAATTTATTATCAAAACTTTTTACATGGTTATGAAGCATAAGAACACACTATTTTTCAACATAATCGCCGTTACGTTCAATGCATTTTTTGAGCCGCTGTGGCAGTTTTAGTACGCCAGTGTCATAGAAACTCGCCGCCATGTCATTGAGATAGCGTTTGACCTCGTCATCGTCGTCGAATCGCAATGTTCTTTCAAATGTGTAAACAAATGATAGTCACAAGGTGCCAAGTCTGGACTATAGGGGGGGGTGGGTGATTATGTCCCATCCAAATTGGTTCAGAAGATCGGCGGTTGCGCCGGCGACATGAGGGCGAGCATTGTCGTGAAGAATGGACACGCCCTTGGTGAGCATTCCTCTTCTCCGGTCCTGAATCGCCCGTTTGAGTTTTTTGAGTGTCTCACAATATGCGTCTGCATTTATTGTGGTCCCAGTAGGCATGAAATCGATCAACAATACACCTTTCCAATCCCAAAACACAGTCGCCATGATCTTGCCGGTAGACTGTGTTTGTTTGAATTTTCACCGCCTTGGCGAAGCTGGATGCCGCCACTCAAGTGATTGTCGTTTGGATTCAGGTGTGAAGTGGTGATCCCACGTTTCGTCACCTGTGACAATGGAATTCAAAAAGTCGTCTCTTTCGTCTGCATAGCGCTCAAGAAATTCGCGGGCAGCTTCGACGCGTTGCCGTTTGTGGTCTTCTGTGAGCATTCGCGGAACCCACCTTGCGCACACCTTCCGATATTTCAACTTTCAGTCACAATCCTCTGAATGGTGGATTTCGAAACGTCAGGAAGGAAACAAGAGAGCTCGTGGATAGTGATCCTCCGATCTTCACGCACGACTTCGTCAAGTTTCCTGATCATCTCGTCTGACACTGACGGTCTCCCACTTCTTTTGTCATCATGAATTTCTGTACGACCAGTTTTAAACTCTCTACACCACTTGCGGACGTTTTTGACACCTTTTGTGTTAAGAAATCGAATGACTTCGCGAAGTCCGCACTTGGCGGGAACAGCGATTGGGAGCTCCATTCTTAACGGCTGCCAAGCCAAGACTAATCGACCGAGCGAGCTCAGCGACTGCTTGTTTGAAAGAGGGGAGATGGCCGCACACAGCAGTGCTGCCAACTGCCGCCCAAAATATTTCCCTGCGGCTCTAGTCCTTTGGAGACCTTACTTTTTGGTTACCCCTAGTACAAATATAAGTGAACTTGTATGAAATAACCATCACCTGAGAGTATATCAGGATGATCAATGAAATGGTGAAATTGACAAAGAAACAGTCTGGCAAGTTTTGCATGAAGATTTAAACATGAGTAAACTCTGCGCTAAAATTGTTCCAGAAATGTTTAAAATCTTGAACAAAGGAGTGTTGACAGGATATGTGTTGTGAAAAAAAAAGCAGCTGAAATTTCATGAAAGAGACATAGCATTTGTTGCGATTATTCGGCTTCGACCAAATGCAACGATCGACGAATCGTACTTTGCCCGACGCCTGACGTCACGTCATTCCCTTTACTAACGGAGCCGTCCAGTTAAATCTAGTCAGTCGAACACCAGACCGCCTTTGTGAACAGAGCCGTCCTTTCAACACACTATGTAAGAAGCCTCGTTTACCAAGGTAAATATGATTTTTGTTATCATAAATCAATGCTGGGAGACGAATAATTTTCATCCATTACGTCTGTAAAAAAAAAAAATTGTTAAGTTTTTTATAGCATACATGCGGTGATCGGTTTATGAAAATTCTGACACTGTGTTGTTTCACAAAATATTCGCAAAAGGTTCTGGTTTATGTCACTTAAAGTGAGGAAACTAGTTCAGCACTCTTTTCATCATTGATTGCAGTATGACTATATGGCGTATTGCAGTATGGCGTCGGGCAAAGTACGATTCGTCGATCGTTGCATTCGGTCGAAGCCGAATAATCGCAACAAATGCTATGTCTCTTTCATGAAATTTCAGCTGCTTTTTTTTTCACAACACATATCCAGTTTGTAATAGTCAGCCTCGACTAAAATCATTTTCAGTCAGTCAATTTAATAAAAAAAAAAAGGAAAAGGGAACTAAGATATTGTAATAATATAATAAAATTGATGTGTGTTGAGGATAATAGATTGTGATGTATGAGTTAGACTCCGATGTAATCAAGCCGCACTGTTTGGGCTAGCCAATTTGTAATAAATTAATAAATAAGTTGTAAGTTATAATGTGTTTAATTGGTGTGTATTTGGTGTGGCTCTCGACGTCTTACTGGCCTGAAACACTTCCTTAAGTTTCCCAGCTGGTCGAGTCCCAATGGTAGCAAGATCGGTCGAGTAGCGTAAAGTTGATGAAGGAATATATCTGTTCAGCTTCGCCGAAAGTTTCAAAAACAAAATTTATTGTTTTGAAGGAAATTTAAAAAAAAAATTATGTTTATAAAAAAAAATAATTAAAAAAAAAATTTTTAATTTTATTAATTAATTAATTAGGATCAATTAATTAATATAGGGCTGTGAAGTTTTAAACAGTGTAATGCTCTTCTGAAAATTTTTATTAAAGTTTTAGTATATTTTAAATAATCTATCACCACTCATAAGACTGTCTGTAAACCAATCGATACTTGTTTACCTTTTTATTTTTTAGGTTATCTTCACTTACGGGTGGTAAAGTCCTTGTAGATTATCAATTAGAATTATATTATTGGTAATTAGTATTATTGAAGAAATAAAGAACTATTAAGTATTGAAAAGTATTAATGTTTTTTATTAATTAATAGCAATATTGACTCTTATCGATTAGTATCGATTCTCAGGATATCGAAAAAAGTTACAAGTATATGATATAAAAATTAAATAGGGTTCTTTAAACAGCCAGTTATTACCAAAGTCAGAGAAATCGGGCTAATATTTAAAAAGTATAACGTTACAATCAAATTAATAGTTATTAATAAACACAGACATTGAATAATAATTTGTAAATATAATAATTGTTTTCACCCAACAGCTGTTGAACTAAGAGGAGGCACTGGAATTGTCAAAGAAAGATGGCTGCCGTCAAGTCGATCAAAATGTTGCTCGTTCCTGCCGTGTTCCAAATAATGTATTTTCTGGCAATATTTGTGTTCTTGTTTCTGCAAATCTCTTGTTAAATGTTGTGTAGTGATTGGTGTACTGTTTCTGAGTTGTATTTAGTGTATCCGTATAATTATTAGTTCAAACACTTTCTCCGATTCTGTCACTAATTTGGGTTAGAGTATTATACAGTTTTCTAGTGTTTTGTGGTGTTTTTCGGAGTAGATTTATATTGTTCTGTGTTATGGAGTGTTACTTGATCGTTTCTGTTATAATATGATAGTTTTAGAAGTATTTTACAAGTCACTCGCGATTTCACAATAACGCACTATACACTCGCTTTGTATGACGATTATAGGTTAGGTTATCCACGTTATCAAACGTATGTCATGTTAACCGTTCAACTACCAATAATTAACTAACTGTTTCCTTCAGTTTCAATTAAACTCTTAGCCCATATAATATTATCCTTAACATTGTTCAAATATTTTTCACATCCTGTGTACACTTTTACATTTTCACTATATGAATGCCTAAACTTTGGTTATTTGTTAATTTTATTCACTAGATTTGATTTAAATTAATCTTTCAGTTCATTCTGGTTATTTTCAGATTAAATAATGCCATTTTATAGTGTTTTCTGTCAAAAAATTGTAATTTCACTTTCAGTTAGGTATACTCTGAAAGGTCAAAACATTAAAATTTACTTCCTGTCATTATATAAATTCAGCCATTTTATCAGTTATATTTAATATTAATAATTCTATATTGTATTAAAAGGTTCCTATTCCCTTATTTTCTGGTAATTAATTGAATTAGTTGTATTCTGAAACATTATTCTGAAATATATGACTCCCATGTCTAAATTTCTGAGTTTAGTCATTTTCATTTTTATTTATAATTCTGAATATAATTTATTAAAATCTCTCTAAATGGTATGTGCAATTATATGGCATGATCTCAAGTTTATTTTGTCTAAACCCCTTTTGTTTATTTGCATTTAAATGAGCAATTTCTCTGTTTTGATGAAGTTTGGTTTCCATTCTTTTGGCCTATGATTTTTTAACAATTTTTCTTACAAAATATTTTACAAACAATATATGATGTGTGATACCCTCTCTGACTTTTACATATAGTATTATAAATTAAACATGTTTTCAAATTACACAATAACAATTAGTATTGGTTACAATACAAATAATAGTTAAAACAAATAAAGAATATTTTTTTTAAATAAATGGTTGTCTTCAAGTCAGACATTTTGCAACAAAATCCCCATGTCCAACATGGAAACATGGTTTACGAAAAAGGTTTTTTACTAACTAACATCTTAATTACCCTCTATTATTTACAAGTGGTAACTATTTTTATAGTTCTGATGTTAGTTGTTACAGACCCAAACAAATGTCCTTATATCTAAAACATTTTTAAACATTCTTATACTATATACATAAAAACCTTATATTTATATTCTTATTTCTAAACATTATTATAAGTAGGATTCTACAGTTTTTATACTGTCTTTTACATTGTCTTTGGGGAATTGTACCCTGTCATTAACAAATAAATAGTATTAATTGTTCAAAAGGTATTATGAACTCTGTTTTCCTTTTTTCATGTAAAACAAAATGTTATTTTAAACAGATTCATGTCTTATGAACAACATATTGTCACAGTACATATTTTAAGTCATTGAAAAATGCATATTTCATTGCATCCAATGTTTGTGATTGCCAAGAATGAAACACAAGGTTCATTTTTTATAATACCCAAAACTATCACTGGTTCACTTTGCACTTATATATTATGTTAATGCTAAATGGTCGTATAGTCTTATCAACATAATTGGTTAGCGTTTTTTCAATGGAGATTTGTTCCATGGGTACTATATTATTGTTTCATCTTAGTTCACAGGAAACTTTTACTTTATACACTCCTCTCTCTTAAATTTATATACATGTGGTTTTTATTTCGTTATACTTTTATTTTTAGATATTTATTTTGGGGATATTTGGATTTGGGTGTCTTTTATAAGAGCATGACATCTTCTTCAGGATGCTGCCCTCTTCTTTTTTCTTCAGTCTTCTTTTCTCCTGCCTTCTGGGACTGGTATCTTCTCCATCTTCTTCTTGTTGCCATCAGGTTTCTTGGGATCTTCTCCATCTTCTTCTTTAATTCAGAAATACACAACCTGTATTGGTTGATCTTGGCTTATTTTAGGGTTTCTATTCTATTTATTCTCCCTCGTTGTGGGTTTGGTCATATTGTGTACTGCTTTGTTATTTACTATTTTACCTTCCTGGGTTATACCTTGAAAACCTTTGGTTATGAGACTGGTTTTGGATGACTCATCACTAGTAACTCCTTTTATTTGAACTTGTATTTTCTTTATAATAATGATTTCTTTCCACAGTTGCTATGAATTAATCTATTTATATTAAATTTAATGCTTTCTTCCAAATTTAAACATTATAACTTCATTATTCTAATGATCAATTGCCATTCAATATTATGCTTATATCTGTCACGCTACAATATGTAAAGCTTATTGTCAGTATTTGTTGTCTATATAATTTGAAGTTGTAATTTTATAATGTAATTTTGTGAATTTGTAAATTTGGGACTGCGCATTGTATGAATGAATGTGGGGGTACTAATTAAGCTGTGCGGGTGCATAAAGCAAACTAAAAGATGTGAAATTTTCAGTTAAAAAACTTGGTCCGACGTAAGGGAGCGAGAATACGAGTACATAGACTCGACGTAGCCTTCTACCAACTATCTTCCAGCATGGTCCAGAGCACGAGCTGAGAAACGTGCACCTGTTGCGACCAGCCACGGCAGGCCGTGAGTGAACCTCACTGGAGTGTCAAGTAATATTTAACCGTTAACAGCTTCCAGTGAAAGTCATACTGCAATCAATGATGAAAAGAGTGCTGAACTAGTTTCCTCACTTTAAGTGACATAAACCAGAACCTTTTGCGAATATTTTGTGAAACAACACAGTGTCAGAATTTTCATAAACCGATCACCGCATGTATGCTAAACACCATTTAATGTAAACCAGTATTGATCTATGCAACCATTTCATATCCAGTAATTCGTTTATCCAGGTTGTAAATTGTACAATTATTGAATTTTAGTATTTATTTTACCATTTATTCAGCATTTAGTCTTTTCGACATTTAGCTTTTGGGAGTTGGATTAACTCAGTGTTGATTAACTTGGATTAACTTTGGCTGACTGTCTTATAATTTCGCAAGGTTTCGTTTGAAAATGGACGGGTCGGGTTCGACTCTGTTCACTAACTGGCGTTTCAAATTTTTTTTACTCAGACCCCTCCCCCTCCCATTTTATGAATTATGTTAAGCTTTAAGTATATTTGGATAGTATGTTATAAGGTGTAGAGAGATATAAATAGTAATAAGTGTTTTGGTTGGTTTTGTGATATACTATGTTATTTTGGGTATATTCTGGGTGTTGCGCTGTTGGGCCCCAGCGAATGCAGAGGAAGCATGCAACACATTTACCAAACCTTTTTTCTATTCCTTTTTATCGAGAGTAACCAAAGGGGGACCCATTTTAAATCCACAGCAACCTACTAAAGGAGCTTCCAGACGACAACTGCTGCATTGCTTCCAACTGTGGAAAAATCAAATGGAATGTTGTATGAAAGGAAAAAGTATAAATGAATGCCTTGGAGGAGTTTGAAATTTATAGTGCACATGTAAACCTAAGAAGTCACGATTTCGTGTTAAATGACCAACTGAACTTTGTATCCACCTGCTTGTATGATACCACCTTGAGTCTGCTCACTAAGGCGACGATAAGGTAGCAACCGCTCAGTAGCAGATTGAACTTGAATGGGTGTGCACCCAAATTCGCGTACAGTTCATGCAAATTGGACATTTTTATTATGTAACAATCTCGAAAGAGTGATATAGTTTTATTTTTTATTTTAATATCTGATGATGGAGCATAGTCTCCGAAATGCGTCATAGACGAGGTCATCGCGAGAGTCACAAGGCGGATAATTGAAGGTAAAATAATTTAATGAAAGGAAAAAGTATAAATGATAAATAATACAAGGCCTATAAGGCAATAAATGTTAAAATATAATATTTTGTAAATAAACCAAATTTATGAACCATTAGTTATTTAATAGCCACATCTCATAATTCCACGACTAGTTTGAAATAGTACTTGATTAAATTATATTGTAAGCAGAATGATCACCGTTCCACACCACTATATAAAAATTATCCCGATTAGCGCTTTCAAGCTTCACAGCTCATCGTCAGATCAGAATTGAAAGAAATTATGTGAAAACAAACCCTTCGCCCCATCTCACCCCACCCTGCTCACACACAACAAGCTATAAATCAAATGTCCCTTCCCCACCCCCTGAGCCCTATCACTCCATCTGGACAGTTACATATTTTTCTAGCAAATTCCTTGTGTTTCAGTGTTGTGTGTGTGCATGTGTGTGTGTGTGTGTGTATGTGTGTGTGTGTGTGTGTGTACATTCCTTTTAAACCTATCCGTCTCCCTCTTCACCATTCTTACAGATGGGGTGAAGAGTTTGTTTTCACATAATTTCTTTCAATTCCAATCTGACAATGAGCTTGTAAAGGTATCTCCTTCTACCCTTTATAATTACATATAATACACTCATCAAAAAATACTCACCGCTGCCAGAATTTTACTTACCGTCATGGTCCCCGTAAAACTTACCTTTAAAAATTACCCAAGGTCGCCACGATATTTTCTGGTTTAATATCGAAACC
This sequence comes from Magicicada septendecula, assembly GCA_034769895.1. Classification (NCBI taxonomy): domain Eukaryota; kingdom Metazoa; phylum Arthropoda; class Insecta; order Hemiptera; family Cicadidae; genus Magicicada; species Magicicada septendecula. The sequence goes on along the minus strand of CM068371.1, from coordinate 474,651,204 downwards.
ATTCTACACACTTGCCCTTATAAAAATCCCGCTATCTGACTATAATACAACTCAGAAAAATCCCAAAGAACGTTAGACGAGGTTTTCAGCACAGAAAACTAGGAAATGGTTATGGCGTAATGACTTACTCTAACACATACTTTATATTAAATAAAATCTGAATTTATTTTAAGGTGAAATTTTATGAATTAATAAAATAAACATTTCTTAATCAACTAGCTTCTAACAAACTATTATGAACCAGTACTAAATTTTTTCCCTTAGAGATCTCGTTTGAAATTTAACACTTTATACATAACAAAGGAAATTACTAAAAATGGTGTTTGATTTTATTCAATTGATTATGTTCTTAAGTTTGCTACTCATCTGGTCAATGCAATCCACAATTTCCGCCACCACGTGTTACGCACTTTTTGTTTGTAGAACACTCCGAAAACTGATTTTATACTGTTTAACTTGGATTATTTTCTCAATCACAAATGTTAAGGCTGTTTCACAAATGACAGCACTATTCTTTTCAATCGGTCAGCTTACATTGTTCGCAAGCACATTTTTTTGGCAAACTGCGCGTTAACACTTTACTTGATAGGCCGATTAGATTATTTTCGGCCTATCTTGCGCCCGAGGCCACTGTTTAATTTTACATTACAACTTTACTGTCTGATGCTGGCTGTCTGTTGTTCACTCTCTACTGACACACAGCAGACTGTGTCACAAAGCTGCTGCTATGTGATTACGCAATGCGTCTGGCAGTTGTTTTGTCTGACTGCATGTGTGTTGCATTGCTGTACTGGAGGCTCCTTACAGGTGAAAGTCTGGCAATTTGGAAAGTGCTTAAACTGATGATTTGAATTAATATGAAATTAAACTGGGGTGGCTCACAATTCCGTACCGTCACAATACCCCCCCAATAAGAGGTTGAAGGCCGAAGCGTTCAAACTCTTATTGCCTAGACCTAAGAGGATCAGTGAGGATATGGCGCCGCAACCCCCCTGAACACTCTACTAAATCATGGGTTCTTACCCCCCTAGTCTGGCGACTGCGACAGCACCCATCCGATCTTACTGGACTTCTCTGTTCGAGATCCCAACACCGAAAAATCGAACAAATACCCGACTCAGTATCGCCCGACTTTATAACATGGAATTAAAAATTGACAAACGGCTTTCCATCCCTCCATATCCCACAACTGATTTGTTTCCTCTTAGCCGTACTGGTTCATTGACAACGTACTGGCTCATTTTATATTATAGACCCTAAAGAATAATATTAATAAAACAATATTGGTTTACAATGATACACATAAATTCCAGTTAAATTGAATAATATTCCCCATACAATGTTGCCCATCCAAAATAACACCTTAATTACACAAAATATCCTTAACTACTATATATGTATGTAGGACAAAATTCATGACATGTGTAAAGTCTATATGGACAGTAATATACACATCTTATTTTCCAGACACTATCTCATCCTGAACATTTTCCATCAGTTGTCAGTGTTAAATAAATGTTTTAATCATTATTGACATCAATTAGCATTTAATTTATAATTCCAATGTGAATTTGAATGAAAATAAAGTTAAGTTCATTATTAAAATCATTGTTTCTATGTTTAATTTATTTATTACTAAATTAATTTAATTGTATTTAATTTACTTTAATTAATTCAATTAATCTCAAAAGTTACAGTAATTGCCTCATTATTATTTGGTCTGTAAAAAAAAATTTAATTTCAATTCTCTTCTATCACAATAAGATACTGATACAGCAGACTACATTTTTTGTTATTGTCACCAAGCGTGACTCCAGACATTAGTCTCAACATACCACGCCTGTTTATATAAACACTAGTCTGCAAGACTTGTTTAGTAACCACAGTTATAAACATTCTCAGTTTCAGCATTCATGGTTACATCATACACTGGCATATATACATCCTACAAAATTTTCATTTCTATAATTCTTCTTGTTAGCATATTTGTCAAAATCTCTTTCTTGCAATTTGAACCAAATATAATTTTAATTCACCTTTCAATTATTATTTCTCTATTTATTATTATTAATTACAGTTTCTATTTAATGCTATTGTCTCAATTCATATTATTGAATCAACATTTTTTCACACCTGTAAGCATTTTATTCTATCTGACTGGTATAATGAACTTTATACTTACAATACCTTATCCACTTATTGACATGAATACAAAATACACACCACACACACACCAATATCTCCGTGTAACCTCTGAAACATTTAACAACAATGTTATTTCATACAAACAATTTAACCATCTATTATCGAATTCCAAATCTCGTAAACCATTCAACTCAAAAAATTTCAATTATATAACTTCTAAATCAATCAGAATATTTTAAACATTTCAAATTGTTTCAATTAAATTCATTATTAAAATATAAATTCCATTATTATTGTTTGCCATTATACAAATGAGCCAATTACTGTTTCTGAACTTAATGTTATTATTTCTTTAAATTGCAAAATATTAATCTTATTATTACAACAATTAATTACCTACATACACTGTTCACTTAACCCTTTACAACACATACAATTGAATTCACTACATATTTATTTACAAATCTACTTCATTATTTATTCAGTTATCATATTTCAATGTTCAAATCAGCTAAGTCAACATCCTTAAAACAAAAATTTAACTGTCTTTTATTGTTTTATGGTCTAGCCTCCATCGTCAAAAAGGTATCTTACATATTTATAGCATAAATGATTTTTATTTACATCCAATTTATTATTATTATTCTTATCATAAACCATTACCTCTATGTCATTCATTTTCCCTTTTATTATTCCATAAGACTTGTCACTATTATTTGTTTTTATCCAGCCTCCGTGAATATTTGTTGTTACACCCAGGTAATTTATTTTCTCATCATATTCCTCCACTACAAGTACACTAATTCTTCCTACAGGTACACATTTATCATCAATATAATCATTGTCTACTACTACACAAGGTATGTCTACATTATTTATCATAACTCTCTTAATATCCATCTTCTCTATCAGCTCTACATAACCTCTATTTATCTTGAACCACTCTAACTCTTTCTCTCTCTCATAATCACTTTCATCACAATACCTATCACAACACCACTGACCTACTTCACTCCATGCAAAGGGCACAACAAACTTACTATACCACTTCCTGGCTTTTCCAGGTTTACAAAAAATTAGGGGACTGCTTGAAGACACCTTGTCTTCCACATAATTACCGGAGGAAACTCTGTCCTCATTAAACACCCGTGAAAACTCTGTTTCACCACAAACTTGGGGAACATCTGCCCTTTGCCCATTTAACCTCTCTACACACACACCTATAACCTCATCCACACTTTCTCTGCTCCCAACCTTACACTCTAACGCCACATTTTTAATTTCACCACTATTACTTACCGTATCATTCTTAGATACCCCATTTTCAACTATATAATCATTATTCTTATTTAATGTTATTTCATCATTATAATTACTGGTAGTACTACCACTTACCTCAGAATTGTAATCACCATCACCCACTATTTGGTCACTGTTATTTATTAATTCCTTATCGTTATCACTCACCTGTTTTAATTCAACTTCTGTACTCTCTTTATATCGGTCTGTCTCTAGTTCCCGCGACCATTCATCTAACATTTTGTCCCTTTCGTCAAAACGTTTATTCATATTATCAAAATGTTCATTCATATTATCAAAATGTTTATTCAAAATTTCCGCCCTCTCATCTAATTTTTTATCAATCATTCGCAACATATTCATTATATTTAAAAAATAATCAGATTCACTCATATCATCATTATTTACCTTATTCTCTATCATATGATAGTTTTTATTTTCACGTGCCTCGGCCATGTTCAAAATGTTATTTCTAATATACCCTTTATATATAAAAAAACCACTATTATCCTATAAAATCAAAACACCTAACACAATCATTGTCAACAGGACAAGTAAACACAATAACCCTTTATCAAAACATAACCTTTTATAACGTAAATATATATACGATTATTTCTACAAATACGCCGTTACCAAATCCTACTTTCTGTGCTTTAAAACAGGTCTAGCTCCTATAATATTTATACGAACATCCTGGCAGGGGCGTCGCTTGTAAAGGTATCTCCTTCTACCCTTTATAATTACATATAATACACTCATCAAAAAATACTCACCGCTGCCAGAATTTTACTTACCGTCATGGTCCCCGTAAAACTTACCTTTAAAAATTACCCAAGGTCGCCACGATATTTTCTGGTTTAATATCGAAACCATTCTACACACTTGCCCTTATAAAAATCCCGCTATCTGACTATAATACAACTCAGAAAAATCCCAAAGAACGTTAGACGAGGTTTTCAGCACAGAAAACTAGGAAATGGTTATGGCGTAATGACTTACTCTAACACATACTTTATATTAAATAAAATCTGAATTTATTTTAAGGTGAAATTTTATGAATTAATAAAATAAACATTTCTTAATCAACTAGCTTCTAACAAACTATTATGAACCAGTACTAAATTTTTTCCCTTAGAGATCTCGTTTGAAATTTAACACTTTATACATAACAAAGGAAATTACTAAAAATGGTGTTTGATTTTATTCAATTGATTATGTTCTTAAGTTTGCTACTCATCTGGTCAATGCAATCCACAATTTCCGCCACCACGTGTTACGCACTTTTTGTTTGTAGAACACTCCGAAAACTGATTTTATACTGTTTAACTTGGATTATTTTCTCAATCACAAATGTTAAGGCTGTTTCACAAATGACAGCACTATTCTTTTCAATCGGTCAGCTTACATTGTTCGCAAGCACATTTTTTTGGCAAACTGCGCGTTAACACTTTACTTGATAGGCCGATTAGATTATTTTCGGCCTATCTTGCGCCCGAGGCCACTGTTTAATTTTACATTACAACTTTACTGTCTGATGCTGGCTGTCTGTTGTTCACTCTCTACTGACACACAGCAGACTGTGTCACAAAGCTGCTGCTATGTGATTACGCAATGCGTCTGGCAGTTGTTTTGTCTGACTGCATGTGTGTTGCATTGCTGTACTGGAGGCTCCTTACAGGTGAAAGTCTGGCAATTTGGAAAGTGCTTAAACTGATGATTTGAATTAATATGAAATTAAACTGGGGTGGCTCACAATTCCGTACCGTCACAAGCTGTGAAGCTTGAAAGCGCTAATCGGGATAATTTTTATATAGTGGTGTGCAACAGTGATCATTCTGCTTGTGATTTCAACCATTAACACAACTTTCTTCATTAAACTTAAATTATATTGGATTAGTGTCTCTTATCTCAAAGCTATCAATGACTACAGAATGCAAGGCAACGGGTGAACAGTGTTGAACAATCAAATGGCTACTAGGTAACAAATGTTTTGTGTAACTTCAAAAAGTTTCTGGAATTGGCACCTTACATTTAGAATAATACTCGCATCAGAAAAATTATTGTTTCATAAGCTGGCAGTGTTCATAACATCACAATACGGCTGGTCCTCATGCTCCTCCTGCCTACCCAACAATACAAAAGCTGTGTGTGTTTTTTTTTTAACGTGCATAAGACACTGTTTTTAACATGCTTGAGACACTGACCACTGTCACAGTTAAAAAATGTTTGTACAAATATAAATTTTACCTGTTGCTTCAAAAATTGCCATCAGGTCAGTTATTTTACTTAAAAAAGCATATTGTGAATCGACAATAAAAAAATACGAATATATGAGAGGCAGAAGCATTTCCATGAGTGTCATGTTAGTGTTGATGATGTTCATAGTGGACACACATCTGCTGCGACAAATGACGAAATTGCTGAGCATGTTCAAGGGATAGCTTGAGGTGACAGAAGGAAATAGCATCAGAAGTTGGAATGTCAGTTGCAAGTTGTTACAGTGTACTCCATAGTTATCTCAGAATACATCGGGTTTACCAGTACATTGTTTGAGATGACAGAAGGAAATAGCATCAGAAGTTGGAATGTCAGTTGGAAGTTGTTACAATGTACCCATAGTTATCTCAAAATACATCGGGTTTACCAGTACACTGTTTGAGGTGACAGAAGGAAATAGCATCAGAAGTTGGAATGTCAGTTGCAAGTTGTTACAGTGTACTCCATAGTTATCTCAAAATACATCGGGTTTACCAGTACATTGTTTGAGGTGACAGAAGGAAATAGCATCAGAAGTTGGAATGTCAGTTGCAAGTTGTTACAGTGTACTCCATAGTTATCTCAAAATACATCGGGTTTACCAGTACATTGTTTGAGGTGACAGAAGGAAATAGCATCAGAAGTTGGAATGTCAGTTGCAAGTTGTTACAGTGTACTCCATAGTTATCTCAAAATACATCGGGTTTACCAGTACACTGTTTGAGGTGACAGAAGGAAATAGCATCAGAAGTTGGAATGTCAGTTGCAAGTTGTTACAGTGTACTCCATAGTTATCTCAAAATACATCGGGTTTACCAGTACATTGTTTGAGGTGACAGAAGGAAATAGCATCAGAAGTTGGAATGTCAGTTGCAAGTTGTTACAGTGTACTCCGTAGTTATCTCAAAATACATCGGGTTTACCAGTACATTGTTTGAGGTGACAGAAGGAAATAGCATCAGAAGTTGGAATGTCAGTTGCAAGTTGTTACAGTGTACTCCATAGTTATCTCAAAATACATCGGGTTTACCAGTACACTGTTTGAGGTGACAGAAGGAAATAGCATCAGAAGTTGGAATGTCAGTTGCAAGTTGTTACAGTGTACTCCATAGTTATCTCTAAATAGATCGGGTTTACCAGTACATTGTTTGAGGTGACAGAAGGAAATAGCATCAGAAGTTGGAATGTCAGTTGCAAGTTGTTACAGTGTACTCCATAGTTATCTCAAAATACATTGGGTTTACCAGTACATTGTTTGAGGTGACAGAAGGAAATAGCATCAGAAGTTGGAATGTCAGTTGCAAGTTGTTACAGTGTACTCCATAGTTATCTCAAAATACATTGGGTTTACCAGTACATTGTTCCAAAAATGCTGTCTTCAGATATATCAGCTGTATCAGAAAGAAATACAAATGACACTGAGAGAAGGGCTTATCACAATGGTGTTTTCAGTACGATCCACAGAAAAAATGCCAGTCAGAACAAAAGTCAAACTCATCTCCTTAGAAACAAACATTTTCATTTGGATAATAGTAAAGAAAAAGTTATGTTGCAATTTTTTCTTTACTTCACAGTGAATTGTCCATTATAAATTCATTCTATAAGGCCAAACAATGAGCGAGGAAATGCACATCAATTTCCTTTGTCGTCTAGAGGATGCAATTAGAAGGAAGTGTCCTGAAAAACTGAGAAAAATTGAGTTCTTTTTCAAGTCAGTGCACCAGTATATCGATCAAACCTGGTCAAGGAGGGCCCTGCATGCCACCATATGACAACTCTTGAGTATCTACCATATTCTACCAACTTGGCGCTAGTGAATTTTACTTGTTTCCTCGCTTGAAGTTAGCACTGAAAGGGAAAAGGTACGCGGATGCAGATGACGTTATAGCTGAAGTGATGAAGCACCTAAAGGAGGTTTCTAACAATGGGTTTCAGGAGCGTTTCCAAACATTTTACGACTACTGGCAGAATTGTGTCGCTGCCAAAGGAAACTCATTTGAAGGAAATACACTGAGAACATTTTAATGTATACAGCTTTTGTGAAATAAATGAACTACAGGAACTATTTGAATCTACAGCATATAAGGAATTACAGTCAAACAAATTATAAAGTTTTTATAATTACAAACAAAACAAAGTAACATTTTTTAAGATATAACATGCATGTGTTTTTCTCATAGTATCTGTCAATGGTGTAATCATATAAGTCTGCAACTACGTCATATATAAATATATATGAACAGGTACACAACTATATCAGGTATGTAGCACAATGTGGGTACTTCAAAACTACAACACATGAATCTAATATACTTGCACATGTGTCAACACTATAGGCCTGAAAGCGGAAAAAAAATTGTCTACAAACTTAAAACATTTTTACACACACACAATGGTGTACACACGAGTTTTCTATGTAAAGTTTATAAGTTTATTCTATATTTGTACATGAGGGGTTGTAGACCAAGATTTTCCACGGTAGCAGGTGACTTGACAATAAATGAAGAGACAGGTGTTGATGGTAGCAAATACGCCAGTTATGGCCTAATGTATATGTTACATGCTGGTTACTAATGGGCACAGCTCATCGTCTGATCAGAATTGAAAGAAATTATGTGAAAACAAACCCTTCGCCCCATCTCACCCCACCCTGCTCACACACAACAAGCTATAAATCAAATGTCCCTTCCCCACCCCCTGAGCCCTATCACTCCATCTGGACAGTTACATATTTTTCTAGCAAATTCCTTGTGTTTCAGTGTTGTGTGTGTGCATGTGTGTGTGTGTGTGTGTGTGTGTGTGTGTGTGTGTGTGTGTGTGTGTGTGTGTGTGTGTGTGTGTGTGTGTGTGTGTGTGTGTGTGTGTGTGTGTGTGTGTGTGTGTGTGTGTGTGTGTGTGTGTGTGTGTGTGTGTGTGATTTAAATGGAATAAATCCTAATGTAGTCCCAAGCCACGTGTTTGTTAACCAAATACACTGTACTCACCGTCTATGGCTTTTTTCCTTGATGTTTTTTCCAGTTTACATGTTTCAAGGCACTTGCCTCATCATCAGAACTTATAAAATCAATCTATGTCATAAATAATGACATTTGTCAAAATATTAAAAACACAATACGGCAATTAAACTATGTACATAAATTCGCTTTAAAAATGTTCGGTGTGCCTTGCAAGACAACACGCGCTGTACTGACGTAATCTAAGCCTTATCTCCACTATATCTCATAGTGGTATCGTGCAGTATATTTGATTTATACTGTAATTGGCCGTTCAACACATGTGGCTTGGTACTGGCGTCGTTGTATGCTTTGTAAATTTCATATTCTTCAAGGGCGTTTTAAGTCAACCATTAATAAAGTTAACAACATAGTCGTTTCCTATAAGACTAGTAATAACATCTTGAATAATCTCCGCACCCGTGAACATACCAGTCTTGAAAATAAAACGGGTGTTTATAAGCTAGTCTGCAACGACTGTGAGGCTTTTTATGTGGGCCAGACGGGTCGAGGTTTTTTGAAAAGATTTTCTGAACATAGACCCCCTACACGAGTTTACAACTTCGACAATATCAAGTCAAATTTCACCAAGCACCTCATAGACAACAGTCACAGTTACACGGATTTTAGCTCAAATTTAATACCCCTTCATTTCTGCAGTAAAGGGAGTTATTTGAACGCCCTTGAAGAATATGAAATTTACAAAGCATACAACGACGCCAGTACCAAGCCACATGTGTTGAACGACCAATTACAGTATAAATCAAATATACTGTACGATACCGCTATGAGATATAGTCGAGATAAGGCTTAGATTACGTCAGTACAGCGCGTGTTGTCTTGCAAGGCACACCGAACATTTTTAAAGTGAATTTATGTACATAGTTTAATTGCCGTATTGTGTTTTTAATATTTTGACAAATGTCATTATTTATGACATAGATTGATTTTATAAGTTCTGATGATGAGGCAAGTGCCTTGAAACATGTAAACTGGAAAAAACATCAAGGAAAAAAGCCATAGACGGTGAGTACAGTATATTTGGTTAGAGAGAGAGAGGTCAAGGGGTAAGCCCGTCACCCAAAATTATTCTGTGTGTAGCGGGTCATTTTTGGGTGTTTTTATTTTTAACAGTTAGGGGCATATGTATTTTTATGTATTTCATTTTGGGCGGACTTTTCATAAAATCATTGTGCAACCGAATTCATTTCATTTATAATGGACCACGTGTTAACAGAACGGTGTTGAGCAAGATTGGTTGAGACAAAGGCGATACGCAATTTCCATTGTGCAACGCAACGAGCAAAGAATTCACCTCCACAAATTTCCAAGAACTATGCGAGAGTGTGGCATTGCGCTCCCATGCGCACACCAAGCATGGGCGCCTACCCAAGCGTTGGTAAAAAAGTAAGATGGCCATATAGTGAAATTTTCATCGTTCCGTTGGGTTCACTACGGAAGTGTCGTTTAGACCAAGCCCACTTAAATGACGTCAGCCACTGCCTATAGAAGATCATGTGCGACATTGACTCAAAAACCACATGCATAGCATGGGCCGAAGCTTCGGCGACGAAGCCCAAGGCTGTGATTTCCATCAAAAAGTATGAGATCACGTTAGCTACACCTGCGACGTTTTCCTGCCCAGTTAGTCGTTGATCGTGTCGGCCGACACAGCGCCGAGTGCGCCCTGCTATATCTTATCAGTTTTATTTTAAAGCAACAGTGAAATAACAGTAACAAATTAGGTGACTGCGGTCAATTAAAGGTGTAGAACATATTCAGATATTTTTCGGACACTAAAAAACAAGAAATCTAAAAGAACAATGGGTGCGCGCGAAAACCACGTTGCCGGCGGGTTTCATTATAACAAGAGTGTAAGGTCTGTGGGTTATTAAAATGGTCTGGGGCTTTTAAAATATTAAATTCTAGGTATGTGAGAGTGTGCGAAATTGCAGGCTGGGCTCTGTCTATTTATATATTCGTATTAAATTGTGATCACTAAGGTAAGCTCTTAGAATAAGTAGCATGTAGCAGAGGCTAACCGAACAAAGAAAACTGTAACTTAATCTGTAAAACAATGATCAAAAGTTTTTGAACAAAATTTAAATATGATTCTGATTAATTAAAAAATCTAATTTCTCTTCTACAAAATTGCGAGTTAAAATTCTTTCAAAACCTTAGTTCGTTTTATGTGCTGTCATAGTTCGTCGAACGAAATGGGTTTACCTCCACTACGAGATCCGGCCAGATCATTGCTAAACGGTAAGTATGAAGTTGAATGTAAGTAAACAATAAAAATCAACATTACCAAAAAGAATAAAAGTTACAATTGGTACCGCGTGACCAGGATTTAATATAACAAAAAAGTTATTACAACGGCCTACATGTGACAGTACGTTGAACGGAATACGGTTACGAGAGTAAATCGATTTTGTAAAATATCAGTTTTGAAATAAAATCATTAATTGACAGTTGTTACGTAAGAAAAAATAGACAAAGTAAAAAAAAATGTCCTAGAAGACAGGAAAAAGTAGTATAATAAATTCAATTATGAGTGAAAGTGGCCTTGAATCGCAATCGCTGGGGGAAAGTGATATGTTGAGGGAGGAGATGAGTACTGTTACAGAAACAGCTGTCGGCAGTAATGTAATAGCTCATTCCACGCCGATTGCGTCTCAACCACAAGTAAATGAAACAGATGTTGACTCGGGGATCCAGTTGACACCAGTTTCAACTAAGATAAATAAACAATCAGAGGAAACAAATATGATGAGTATTATGCTCAGTCAATTCGAAAGAATGAATAATAATTTTGAGACCAAATTTAATGTAATGAATAGTCGTTTTGATGATAATGATATAATTTTAAACAAGATGAAAAGTGATCTTAACAATAAATTAGATGAACAGAGAATAAAATGCGAGCAGCAGAATATTAAAAACGATATTATTTTTAATGAAATTAAAGAACAGAATATTCAGTTTCAGCAAAATATAAATATAAAATTTGACGAGTTGATAAATAACATACAAGACAAGAATGTATGTCTTGAAAATGCCAATGAAACGACAAGAAACAGTGTGAATAAAGTAGAATCAAGTACGAGTAATACAAACGAAAGTTGTAATGACAATGTTGTGTTAGGTAATGAATTAATAAATAATAATGATGTTGATAATAATGTAGTCGAAAAGCTGATATCTGAGAGTACTAATGAAGTTGTAGAATGTGATTATGAGATGTTAATGTGTGTTAATGAGTTGGAGAAAGAGTGGCAAGAGAGCTATATTACAGGTATGAAAAAGGGGGTAAATTGTTTACAAGGTAGAATGGGGGGTGAAGGAAGACCTTCACGTATATATTGTGTAGACAAATGTGCTACAAATAATTGTTTTTTGAAGTTTTTTGTTTTTCCTGGAGAAGTCAGGAAAGATTTAATTGAATTTATACCCTCTGTCCGGAATGATTGTGAGAGTGTGATGTGGTGTTATGAAGAGAGAGAAGTAAGTAGAGAAGGGTATGTAACAGAACTGTATAATTTGCATAGAAAATATGAAGAATGGAAGGAAAGTTTAGAAATATATGTGAATGATAATGATTACAATGATTTAATAAAAATGATTAACCCGATAGTTAATGAATTTAATGATGGAGACTTGACAAAAATACCTAACGTAGACTGGTTTAACGAGTATGTGAATAAGTTGATTGAAGTTAGTTTTTCTGGTTACAACACACAAAACAGTCATTTGTGTGCTGATAAAATTGAACGATGTTATGTAGAACCAAGGTTGATTTGGAACGATGGAGGTTAAACTATTAAAACAATAAAAGACAGTATAAATATTTTGTTTTAATGGTTCTGACATGGCAAATCTGGACAAATGAAGTGCGGAAAAACTGAACAATAAATAAGAGTTTGTAAATAAAATATAGTGAATTTATATGTGTGCATGTAAGATGATTGTTGTGATAATAATATTGAAATATTTGCAAATAAATAAATATCAGAATGTAGTTTGAAAACAGTAATTGACTAATGGTAATTGTTTTGATAACTATATAATTTATATTGTCAGTCATTAATTAAATTAAACCAATTTGATATGTTTAAATATTAATTAATTAAATTAATTTTTTATGAATTTAATTTAGTTTACGAGATGGAAAGTTGGCAATGAATGATTAATTATTTACTTTAAACTAATTTTGTGTAAAATGTTTCAGAGATGGTAGTGATTATGTTTTGTGGGTATATCGTGTTAAATGGAGTGTAAGTATGAAAATTTTATAATCATGTGTAACAAAAATGTTTACAGGCGTGATTGAGGTGTTAATGCAATAGTGAAATTTTAATGCAATCATTGTGTTGAATAAATATGATAATTAAAAATTTTAATAATAAATGAAACGTGATATCTAATAATTATTAATAATAAATTTTGAAAATTTTAAGAAAGTCAATTGGTAAAAGGTTATGAATGGGTTAAATGGTTGTTGATGCAAATATTATATGATAATGTATACAAAAGAAATTTTTAATTAGTTTTCAATTGTAATTAATTATTAAGTGGCTACTGTGGGGGTGGCCTGTGCTCTCACAAGTAGCGAAAAGGGTTGGGGGTAGCAGTGAGTGTTACCTCCATCGGAGGCCGAGCTGGCGATAAATGTGCGGCACACCTTATCCGTGTAAAATAAAAATTTTACACACATTACTAAATGACAGTGTCGCACATAAAAATATTGATGTTTAACAGGCAGTGAAATTAGAGTTAGATTTCCTCGACTTTTCGGGCGGTTACTGTCTTACCAGCACTAACCGTGGTTTTGGCTAGCGGTCAGCTATGGTCATACCAAGTCCCTTGACCATAGCTGACTTGAAATTGGTATATATTTGAAATTCAATGGGGGGACAATTAGAGGAAATCTCCGGAACTTGGGAACAGCGGCTGCCACTCTGTTCGAGGAGGAACAGCAAGACCGGTGGCAGATCCGTTTTTAAGGGTGCATGATTTTATAACAAGAACATGTTGATGTTCACAAATTTTAAACTTAATAGCGGAAGCAGAGACACGGAGAGGTAAAACCTGCTCCAAAATATACAGTCTCTGTCGAAGCGAAAAGGCGCCACAGTCTTACATAATTTGAAATAGTGTGTGTGGCTGGGAGGTGACGCAAAGGAGTCACGAATGTAAATTTTATAACATAATATTTTTTTATTCAAAGTTTGATCAAATGAAACTGCTTGTGCTCTGTTCAGGTAACTAGCTGCTTAGATATTTAAAAATAAGGTGTTCATTATGCACTTTCAAATGTATGATTTTATTGCTGTATGTTAGGTATAGGTGTTGATAAAGTGGGTGTTTTCATGATATATGTATATTTTAAATTAAGCCAATAATTAAATCATCTGGCAGGCAATCAACATAATAGAAGTAAGTATTGATAATGTATTCCATGTAATTTGTTCAATTTGAGATGTGTTTTCATTATGCTAGGATATCAGCTGATCAGCAATAACATGTCACTGGTATATTAGTTATAAACATTTTAAGTAATTGATGTCCAAGGTAATGTTTTAATGTATTACAGACATTTTAAAGTAATGATAAAAATAATTTGCTACAATGAGAAATAAAGTAACGATTTGTGAAATCTAATAAGAGATAGTTTTGGGTGATAAATATTTTATGGGACACATATATCTGTCCAAGTTAAAATCAAAGTTGAATTTGAAATAGTAGAGATTAAGTAATGTTGTTTTTGAGTTAATGTGATATAACAGAATTTTGTGAAATATAGATGTTGACAATGGAGAATAATTATAGAGTTCTGAATGATATATTTATGTTTATAATTAATGAGGTTATTTTGTGTATTTGTAGTGAGGTAATGAGATTGAGATTTTTGGGGATGGCAATTTTGTATTAGGGGGTAGTGTCATGTAGGAGTCCGCAACAAGGGTTGGGACGGGATAGGGATAGATTTTAGTGGGGAAGGGGCCGCCTTAGGTAGAATCCAGGGGCCAAATAAGGGAATTGAGTTTTTGGGTAGGGGAAACACGTATCCTATGTACAAAGGGTTAGAGAGTATTTTTTTTATATGTAGAGAAGGTGGCGTTTTGAGTTCAATGATAAGTGGGGCTTAGAGTGTTATGGGATAGACATTTTGGTAGAGATGGGTGTCATGATAATTGAAGTTGATGAATATTAGAGTCAGAGAGTAAAGTTTATGTATGCATACAGATCTAATACAGTAAATGAGAATAAATAATTTACATCACCCACAGTATTGTAGAATTAAACTGTTAAGCAAAAAGAGAGAAATTTATGATAAAGAATATAAAATTTTTCATTTTTTCAAACCAGTGACAGAATCTTGATAGAATTGAAAATAATGTAAAGTCAAGGATTGCTTATTATGAAAATGTCAATTTGATTATTATTTATATTAATATTTTGTTTGTTTTAAATGTTTTATTTTATTATGTTTTGTATTTCAAGGTAGGATATTACAGATGTCAAAAGTGTTTTAGATAGAAATTGTGCATAACATATGTAGGTCAAGGGTTTTGGATTTGACCTAGTTTCGATCAGCTGATGAGGTCATACACCTACTAAGCTTGTATAGTAGGAAGTCAATTTTAATTTGTTTGTTTAATTAATTCGAACCAATATTTAAATAATTTTGCATAGGAAGAAAACATTTAAATAAATTTAAATTTTTTTGAATTTTAAAATTTTGAAAATTTTAATTTTTTTTGAAAAAAAAAAAAAAGATTTTCGCCTGCCAGCATTTGAATATTTTTGAGTAATGCTTATTTTATTATGTGTGTACTTAACATGTTTATTTTTATCGATTGATTGTAGTGCATTGTATTGTTAGCCTATAAGTGATTACATGTTAGGTTAAGGATTTGTTCAAGTAGAAGAAACGCTTAATTTAAGTCATTTTAAAGGAAACAAAAAATAATGAAGAGAATTTGTTTTTTGAGCTTATTATTTTTTTTGAACGTTGAATTTAAAAAAAAAAAAAACTTGTCAATTTTAAAGAATTTTTGTAATTTTCAATTTCACAATGTATCATGTAATGTGAGTATATGTGTGAGCCCAGTATTTGCTAAAGGCAGCCCAGCTTTCATTAAAGGGGAAACATATCGGTGGAGGATCTGGAATAGTCGGAGCCAGGGATTGAGGATTTTTGGGGGTAGCATGTTAAAAGGCGAGGTGCGCTGGGGTACGAGTCTGATCGATTTCTCGGTGTTGGGATCTCTTACGGAGAAGTCCAGTGATCTCGTTCAGATGAGTCCATGGTCGCTGAGCCAGGGGGGTCGTGTACCCATGCAGATTAAGAACCAGGGGGTTGTTGGCACCAGTTCCTCACCGGTCCTCTTCAGGGTCATCGATGAGATTTCTTCTGTCGTGAACAGCAGAATTCTCATCGAGGGGGTATTGTAGCGGGTCATTTTTGGGTGTTTTTATTTTTAACAGTTAGGGGCATATGTATTTTTATGTATTTCATTTTGGGCGGACTTTTCATAAAATCATTGTGCAACCGAATTCATTTCATTTATAATGGACCACGTGTTAACAGAACGGTGTTGAGCAAGATTGGTTGAGACAAAGGCGATACGCAATTTCCATTGTGCAACGCAACGAGCAAAGAATTCACCTCCACAAATTTCCAAGAACTATGCGAGAGTGTGGCATTGCGCTCCCATGCGCACACCAAGCATGGGCGCCTACCCAAGCGTTGGCAAAAAAGTAAGATGGCCATATAGTGAAATTTTCATCGTTCCGTTGGGTTCACTACGGAAGTGTCGTTTAGACCAAGCCCACTTAAATGACGTCAGCCACTGCCTATAGAAGATCATGTGCGACATTGACTCAAAAACCACATGCATAGCATGGGCCGAAGCTTCGGCGACGAAGCCCAAGGCTGTGATTTCCATCAAAAAGTATGAGATCACGTTAGCTACACCTGCGACGTTTTCCTGCCCAGTTAGTCGTTGATCGTGTCGGCCGACACAGCGCCGAGTGCGCCCTGCTATATCTTATCAGTTTTATTTTAAAGCAACAGTGAAATAACAGTAACAAATTAGGTGACTGCGGTCAATTAAAGGTGTAGAACATATTCAGATATTTTTCGGACACTAAAAAACAAGAAATCTAAAAGAACAATGGGTGCGCGCGAAAACCACGTTGCCGGCGGGTTTCATTATAACAAGAGTGTAAGGTCTGTGGGTTATTAAAATGGTCTGGGGCTTTTAAAATATTAAATTCTAGGTATGTGAGAGTGTGCGAAATTGCAGGCTGGGCTCTGTCTATTTATATATTCGTATTAAATTGTGATCACTAAGGTAAGCTCTTAGAATAAGTAGCATGTAGCAGAGGCTAACCGAACAAAGAAAACTGTAACTTAATCTGTAAAACAATGATCAAAAGTTTTTGAACAAAATTTAAATATGATTCTGATTAATTAAAAAATCTAATTTCTCTTCTACAAAATTGCGAGTTAAAATTCTTTCAAAACCTTAGTTCGTTTTATGTGCTGTCATAGTTCGTCGAACGAAATGGGTTTACCTCCACTACGAGATCCGGCCAGATCATTGCTAAACGGTAAGTATGAAGTTGAATGTAAGTAAACAATAAATATCAATATTACTTAAAGAATAAAAGTTACATGTGTTCCATGAGCTCCTGCATGGTGAAAATAACTGGTGAATTTTAGGTGTGGCCTGCTACCAGCTGAGGGGATTCAACTGCACATTATCTAATTCAGGGTGAGCGTATGTCAAGGATGGGTTCAAGATTTACCTGACACAGATGAGTGTTGAAAGAGAGGACTGAAGATAGGATTATCCTGAAAATGGGCACAGTGGCAGTTGAATTTTCTGGAAAGTGTCTGTATGGTGGCACTCAGGGAATGTACACCTACGACAGTGAAAGTCTGGTTCAAAATGAGCTCTGCAGGTCCAGCGCAAACTTCACTCATGAGAGACTGGAGCTTTCACTTGTAGGTCTCTACCAAGTAACCCCTCACTGGGATCATGATGTAACCACTGGTATCGCGATGTACGTACATGGTACAAAAGAGGGTCCGCGGAGAACCGGTAAAAATATTTATATAAGAAAATTTGTATAACTTATATTCGAGTTAGTCTACTTTCTTTTTATTTTGATAAAAAATAATTAATGGTAACCATTAAAAAAATTAAATTATGCCAGATTAATCTGTACATAGAGTAGTTACAGTAGGCCTAAGGAAGTAAGTAGCACAAGTAACTAGTCGAGTCGAGCTTAGAGGTGTGGTGCAGAGCGCGCTGCGATTGTTGATGTTGGCAGGTCAGCTACAGTAGGGGAAACGCGCATGCGTGCGCTTTCCCTCCAGCGCCACAGCTCTTCACGCCATCTCAGTAACAGTCGACAACCCATAGTTGAGTTTACATTCGTGCAGTGAAGACGTGGCATTTTTCTGTATTTCCTGCGTGATTTGAGAACAAAGTATGGATCGTTGGTTAAAAAGTGGATGTTTTAAACGTAAAAGGACAATAAGTGATGTTGATGTAGAAGAAGAACAGACTTCATCTTACGATGATATTGAGCCTACAAATGAAGTTCCCACTTCTAAAGTTTCTAACCTTAACCCTAACGTTAACAGTGTGCCGACAACAGTGAGTTCAAAAATTAGAAAGTATGACAGTGAATATTTGAATTTAGGCTTTACATATATCGGATCTGAAGATAAGCCGAGGGCTCAATGTGTTATTTGCCTGCAAGTTTTGTCCAACGAGGGTATGAAACCGGCAAAATTGCGCCGCCATCTCGACACCAAACACCCTGAATGTAAAAGTAAGTCAGTAGAGTTTTTTAAACTTAAGCTAGTTGAGTTAAAAAAATCTCGAAATGTTATAAAACAAACGAGCTTGAATATTAATGAAAATGCAACCTTAGCTTCTTACCAAGTTTCTGAGCTTATTGCCAACTCTGGCAAGGCACACACAATTGGAGAGGAACTAATTCTGCCTGCTGCAGTAAAAATGTGTCAAATAATGCTTGGGGAATCAGCAGCTAAAACAATTGGTACAATTCCCTTATCAAATAATACGATTCAAAGGAGAATTTCAGATATGTCAGAAAATATTTAGGAAAATATGTTCTTAAAGTTATGTATGAGCGATATGTTCGCTTTACAAATAGACGAAATCACTGACATAACCATCAAATCCACTATGCTGGTTTTTGTTCGATTTATTTTTGAGTTTCAGTTGTATGAAGATTTATTTTCCTGTGAATTGATGCAAACAGCAGGAGAGGTCATTTTCAATGCCATTGATCAGTTTTTTTCCAAACATGGCATTAGCTGGGAACAATGTGTTGGTCTTACTACTGATGGTGGAGGGTCAATGTCTGGCTATAAAACGGGACTATTCGGGCGGATGAAGACCGTAGCACCACATGTTAAGTGGACTCATTGTTGTATTCATAGGGAGGCTCTGGTGGCAAAAAATATGCCTGATATGCTTCAAAATACTTTTGAAAAACTTGTTAAGATTATAAATTTCATAAAAACAAGACCTCTTCAATCCAGGCTTTTCGAGGCCCTATGCAAGGATATGCAGAGTGAACATGTTCAGCTTCTGTTGCATACCGAGATATGATGGCTCTCCCGGGGCAAGATTCTTAAGAGATTTTTTGAGCTAAGAGATGAAGTTCAGATATTCCTTTTAGAAACAAAATTTTCAAATTCACTTAGTGATATTTCTTGGCTTTGCATAGTGGCTTATTTAACAGATATTTCTGAGCATTTAAATGTGCTGAATTTGAGTTTGCAAGGAAATTACTTAGAAATAGATATCGTCAGAGTTGAAGATAAGATTAAAGAAACCATTAAGAAGTTTGAAGTATAGGCCAAACAAGTTGAAAAGAATTCGTTTACAAACTTCCCAACTCTACAACAGTTTTTGGAATCTAGTTGTGAGAAATTACCTGAACAAGTGAAAATTGAATTATCAGTGCATCTCAACACCTTGGCAGGCAGACTGAGAGAGTATTTTCCTGCACCAGATCTTAAAAACAATTGGATTAGAAATCCATTCACCAGCAAAATTGAAGACCTAAATTTGACCGAAGAAGAGGAAGATCAACTTATTGCTTTGTCAAGCAATGGAACGTTGAAAACTGTTTTTTATACTGATAAAATAATAGAATTCTGGCTGATTGTACAACGGGACCAAAAGAAATTAGCTCTGAAGGCATTAAAACATTTAGTTCCATTTTGCACAACCTACACGTGTGAGCAGGCTTTCTCAACGCTGTTTCATGAAAAATAAATATAGAAATCAGCTCAACGTTCATGATGATTTCCGTGTAAATATCTCCAGAATGCGGCCCAATATTGAAGAAATTTTGAGTAAAAAAGATAGATTTCACCGTTCACACTGAACAGTTGTTACATGTACATAGTGATTATTTCAATACTGAGACTTATCATCACTAAAATGTATGCTAGCTTTTTAAATATTGAATGCTTAGTTACAAAGTATTAATTGTCCAAGTGAATAAGTGAAAATTGAATTATCAGTGCATCTCAACACCTTGGCAGGCAGACTGAGAGAGTATTTTCCTGCACCAGATCTTAAAAACAGTTGGATTAGAAATCCATTCACCAGCTGATGCGCATTTTTCAGAAAATGCGTATGGCTATTTGCTAAGTACTGAGTAATTGCAAAGTGTTCTAGGACTACGAGAACTGTGTGTTCATTTCAAGTTTAGTTACATGACATAAGTTTTTTTAAATCGAAGAAAGTGTTTCTTGGGATTCCAACTGTATTTGTAATCTTTGTACAATAAAAGCAATTTAAGAAATATTGGTAGTTATTTTATCACAGAAATGTTGCTTCAGTTAGACGTTAGGTCGTTAGGACACACTGAATTAGCAAAAATTATATTATATACTATATTATAATTATAATTCACTTGGGGGTCCATGACTGACTAGTATTTGGGTTGGGGGTCCGTGACTGACTGGTATTTGGGAATCGCTGACCTAGACAGTGGACATTACATCGCTGCAAAGCAGGGGCCTGAGTTGGTATGGTGAATGGCTGTTTTGCAGGCTACTTGTTTGAAATGTTCCTGCTGATCAATAGGTCCAATGCAACCTAACCTATAGGGAGGGAGGTTTTGTAATATCCCTCGTATATGCCACTGTTCATACAGTCAAATCAGTTACTTTAAAACAAAACAAAATCAAAAAATCACCCAGTACTTAGACATAACACTATTCTACCTTGAAATACTAGTGTCTCAATAGAAGGTCTTTTACGAAAATGGAGACCTCCAAATAATTTCTATAAATTATATCTCCAACAAGACCCCAAAATAATGCACAAATCATAAAAAATTGTCAAAGAAAATAGTTTACACTGTAGTGAAGAAAAAATTAAGCCCCTTCTGTGGGATTAACAACAGAATTAATCTGCAATCAATTGTCTATTACAATTAAATTTTGATGCAATAAGAACTGGATTGCTAATGCAAAAAATGTACACTTATGAAAAAACATTTCCCTACATTTATACCAAAACGTTTTCTAAACCATAAACAACAAATGCATCCAAGTCTCACCTGTAAACAACTTGAACTAACAGTTATCATTTACTTTTAAAGTCTGTGCACAGTATAAACGTTGTTTAGTTTAAATATAAATTTCAAGTTGCTTTATAGGCCTCCTGGCTACATTCTTGCACACAATAAAACAAGAATCTTACTCTTACACACTGTACCTCTTCAAGAACATCTTCATTTTCAATAACAAGTTCTTCTTTTATGACCGACTCTTCTAATTCAGAAGAATAAACATCAGACTCTTCTAAGAAAATACTCTCCACCTTTATTTCAGTGTTTATAGGTAAGATGTTAGACTGAAAATTGAAAATTATATATTTTTATAATCAACGTCATCGAATATATGAAACGTATCCAAATACAATAATAATTAGGTTTATTGAAGTAACAAATTGGAATGAGTTGAGAAAAAAAATTAAATATTTTGCTCCCTTCATTCAATATTCCACAATACAGTTACTAGATTTTGTAAATTGTGACACACATGCTTACACAGTTTAAATTACTTGCATATTTTATGGAATACTCAACTCCATACAAGTGTCATTTCTGAAGAAACATGAAAAATCAAAGTTTATATATGTATAAGTGTTACATGTAAAATATAAGATCTATTGCTTAATTTTATTATTGCTTAATAACTGGTAACAAACAGTACTTTTAACGCAAGTAGGCCTAATATTGAATACCATTACCTACCACAAAAAGCAGAAATGTCCTATTAACTCAACGTTACTAGTTTCTTGAGTGGTTCTATACCCATCTGAAAAATTAGATAAGGTGGATAATGAAACATGCTCGTTTCTTTTTTTTCTGCATTTATTTTAAAATCTCAATACCTAGCCATATAAGGTATTGAAGTTTATATAAATCTCAATACATAGCCATACTAACCTTATCTTTCTCATTTTTCACACATTTTAATTTTTTGTCTGTTGCTGTTTTTAAAAACTGAGTTAGTAATTTCCATATTTATTTAGCAAGCAGTAACAATTAACAGTATTTCGTATGTCAGATGATTCAACAAATACATGCAAGGACTGTGCTACAAAAGAATGCTGGCAATGTTCATGTGTATGACCACACAACACTGTGTCATAAACAAAATCTATATACTGCATATAGAAACATTTACAAAAACAATACATAATAATGGGAATAGAAAATTACTGTTCCAGTTGGTAAAGTGTATCATGTAATATTTCATACACAGGCTCATCATGAACAACAAAATACGACTTCTTAAATCGTTGTAGTTACTTTAGGTTAAATTATTTACTCTATGTAGTGCTTTATTCTTTAACAGCATACCTGTTGGGTATATTGTGAATAGCTAAGTACGAATTCTTCTTCCTGTTGCAAAATCTTGTGGTCTGATAAAACAGATTCATCTGGAATGAATTCTTGCTTTACAAAGACGCTTGTGCCCAATATTTCATATTGTGATTCTTCCATTGTAAATGTTTTTCAGCACGAAATCGACAATAGTATACTATATTTTCATGCATTAAAACGGCAGTTCCTACTATTTACAATAAAATAATATAATTATTAAAAAAAAGAATGACATTTAAAACATAACCTACAATTAGTATATAAAATGATTATACCCTGAATATACCAGAACCAGTTGTTTCACATCCACGGCCTCACCAATACCACATTAGTATTACTTTTGCAAAAATTGTTGTTAATATTAATAAAAACTTAGATAATATACGAGTTCAAAGTGATTCGCCCTTGATATAATATGTCGTGTAAGCAAACAGGGGTACTGTTGCTCAAAAGTATCCAAAATAAAAAAACTAGATCCGAGGCAGTTTGTTATACTTTATTGTATTAATTTCAGGCACATGCAGATAAATAACTGTGATTCTGATTTATGTGGCCTACTATGAAATCGAAATAGACATGCATTTATGCGATAGACTGGTAAATAAGAAACGCAAAACTATTTATGCAGCTAAGCATTCAAAGAATTTCGACGAAATCGAAGCATGATAATGTTTTTAGGCTTTTGAAACGTATAATGTGGATTTCGTTGTCCATGACGTGTCCGTTACTTAACTAAATATCACTATAATATTGACGACTCGGAACACAAAGTTTTTTATAAGTAAAAACGTAAAGTTTTACCTTACAGCCTAAACCGGCTTTCACCTATAGAAGGCTTCATCAGAGGCTGTCGTTAGTAGCGCTGCTCGTCATGTTGTTGGCGACGAGAAAGTGTTTCGAAAGATTGAAGCTGTGTGTGTGTGGTGAGATGTGTTCGAATAATGCGTGCGATTTGAATTGTGTCTGTTCGTTTAGGATGTCGTTTTTATTTGTTTTTGTGTGTTTGTATATTCACCTATAGAAGGCTTCATCAGAGCTACATTGAACACACAAAAGCACTCCACACCACTACAGAATCTACCTTCGCAAACCACCTCATTGAAGCAAACCACACATATAAAAACATCGACAATAACATGAACATACTACACGTACACACAAAAGGCCGAAAACTAGACACTCTAGAACAATTAGAAATATACAAACACACAAAAACAAATAAAAACGACATCCTAAACGAACAGACACAATTCAAATCGCACGCATTATTCGAACACATCTCACCACACACACACAGCTTCAATCTCTCGAAACACTTTCTCGTCGCCAACAACATGACGAGCAGCGCTACTAACGACAGCCTCTGATGAAGCCTTCTATAGGTGAAAGCCGGTTTAGGCTGTAAGGTAAAACTTTACGTTTTTACTTATAAAAAACTTTGTGTTCCGAGTCGTCAATATTATAGTGATATTTAGTATAATGTGGATTATACGTTTGGTGGATTACGTAAATGATTTCCCCCTAACCACGATCACAAACAGAGCATGTAAAACCAAATTTATTCTCACTAAAACGTTTGCTAAACTCAAGTCAGCAGCGATTATTTCTGTCTTGATGCGTTTACATATAAAATTTCTGGACTTGGGGAATCGAAAGTGTGGAAGCGTTTACATTTTTCGATGATGATTTTTGTGGAATGACCCCCCAGCCTAAAAACATCATGTTAATATGCACAACAAAAATACCCAAAATAAGTATACGTGGTGTACGAAAATCACAGAACGAACGAATCACTGAATTAATTACAAGTGTTATAAAAATATGGTACTTCCCAATTAAACCTGCACTAATTTTCGGGTTGTGCATATTAAACAATGAATACTAATAACATATAATGAATTCATAATAATAACGTCAACGTCTATACAGATGTAATTCCACCCTGCTCGATGATAGCCATGGCTTCACTGGGCTGTGCGCGGGGAATTTTCGTACATTGATACATTCATCTGGGTATACTATACTGGATTGGTTTCCACGCAAGGTAAAGTAGATTCTTGGATTTCGTTGTCCATGACGTGTCCGTTACTTAACTAAATACCACTATTATATTAACGACTCGGAACACAAAGTTTTTTATAAGTAAAAACATAAAGTTTTAAGGTAAAACATAAAGGCTGTAAGGTAAAACTTTATGTTTTTACTTATAAAAAACTTTGTGTTCCGAGTCGTTAATATAATAGTGGTATTTAGTGAAGTGATAATCAGAAGTCAGAAGTAGAGAGAGGTGGGCTAAACTGTTATTTTAAAATAATAGGTATGAAAATACCGTTCCAAAAAATAACAGGTACAAATACCTGTTATTACATACTTATACATAACCTATATTATCTTGGCTTTCGTTATCAATGACGTGTCCGTTACTTAACTAAATATAACTAAATATCACTATAATATTGACGACTCGGAACACAAAGTTTTTTATAAGTAAAAACGTAAAGTTTTACCTCACAGCCTAAACCGGCTTTCACCTATAGAAGGCTTCATCAGAGGCTGTCGCTAGTAGCGCTGCTCGTCTTGTTGTTGGCGACGAGAAAGTGTTTCGAAAGATTGAAGCTGTGTGTGTGTGGTGAGATGTGTTCGAATAATGCGTGCGATTTGAATTGTGTCTGTTCGTTTAGGATGTCGTTTTTATTTGTTTTTGTGTGTTTGTATATTTCTAATTGTTCTAGAGTGTCTAGTTTTCGGCCTTTTGTGTGTACGTGTAGTATGTTCATGTTATTGTCGATGTTTTTATATGTGTGGTTTGCTTCAATGAGGTGGTTTGCGAAGGTAGATTCTGTAGTGGTGTGGAGTGCTTTTGTGTGTTCAATGTATCTCTGTTTGAAGCTACGTCCTGTCTGGCCTATGTAGAATTTACTGCAATTTGAACAATTTAGTTTATATACACCGGGTAGATCGAATTTGTTTTGTGCTTTGGGCATGCGTTTTGATAGTGTGTGTTCTGTTTTGTTAGTAGTTTTGTAAGCGATTCTGTAACCTGCTTTTTTGAATTTGTGGGCAATTTTTTCTGTTTGTTTGTTGATGTATGTTAGTGTTATGAATTTGTTGTTTTCTGTCTTTGTCTGTTGTTTGTTTTGTGTTTTGTGTAGGAGTTTACTGACTATTGTTCTGTCATAACCGTTAGATTCTGCTAGATATTTTATCGTGTTTAGTTCGTTTTTGTAGTCTATTTCATCTAAGGGGATGTTGTTAAGTCTATGTATCATGGTTCTAAAAGCAGCTAGTTTGTGTTGTATTGGGTGATTGGAGGTGTTGTGTATTAGTGTGTCAGTTGTAGTTGGTTTTCTGTATATACTGAATTTGTGCCTGTGTTCTAGTTTTGTGATGGAGAGGTCTAAGAAGTTTATGGTATTGTTGTGTTCGTATTCGGCAGTGAAGGTTATGTTTTTATGTATTTTGTTTATGTGCGTTAGTAACTGTTCACATTGTCTTTTGTTTCCCCTGTATAGTATTAGAATGTCATCAACGTATCTGTGCCAGTATAGTATTTTATGTGAGTGTCTGTCATTGTTTGTGAGTATTTTTGTTTTTTCTAAGTGTTGGAGGAAGACTTCTGCTAGAATGCTGGATATGGGGGAGCCCATGGGTAGGCCGTCGTTCTGTGTGTAGTATTTATTGTTATAAGTAAAGTAGTATATACAAAACTACTTTACTTATAACAATAAATACTACACACAGAACGACGGCCTACCCATGGGCTCCCCCATATCCAGCATTCTAGCAGAAGTCTTCCTCCAACACTTAGAAAAAACAAAAATACTCACAAACAATGACAGACACTCACATAAAATACTATACTGGCACAGATACGTTGATGACATTCTAATACTATACAGGGGAAACAAAAGACAATGTGAACAGTTACTAACGCACATAAACAAAATACATAAAAACATAACCTTCACTGCCGAATACGAACACAACAATACCATAAACTTCTTAGACCTCTCCATCACAAAACTAGAACACAGGCACAAATTCAGTATATACAGAAAACCAACTACAACTGACACACTAATACACAACACCTCCAATCACCCAATACAACACAAACTAGCTGCTTTTAGAACCATGATACATAGACTTAACAACATCCCCTTAGATGAAATAGACTACAAAAACGAACTAAACACGATAAAATATCTAGCAGAATCTAACGGTTATGACAGAACAATAGTCAGTAAACTCCTACACAAAACACAAAACAAACAACAGACAAAGACAGAAAACAACAAATTCATAACACTAACATACATCAACAAACAAACAGAAAAAATTGCCCACAAATTCAAAAAAGCAGGTTACAGAATCGCTTACAAAACTACTAACAAAACAGAACACACACTATCAAAACGCATGCCCAAAGCACAAAACAAATTCGATCTACCCGGTGTATATAAACTAAATTGTTCAAATTGCAGTAAATTCTACATAGGCCAGACAGGACGTAGCTTCAAACAGAGATACATTGAACACACAAAAGCACTCCACACCACTACAGAATCTACCTTCGCAAACCACCTCATTGAAGCAAACCACACATATAAAAACATCGACAATAACATGAACATACTACACGTACACACAAAAGGCCGAAAACTAGACACTCTAGAACAATTAGAAATATACAAACACACAAAAACAAATAAAAACGACATCCTAAACGAACAGACACAATTCAAATCGCACGCATTATTCGAACACATCTCACCACACACACACAGCTTCAATCTTTCGAAACACTTTCTCGTCGCCAACAACAAGACGAGCAGCGCTACTAGCGACAGCCTCTGATGAAGCCTTCTATAGGTGAAAGCCGGTTTAGGCTGTGAGGTAAAACTTTACGTTTTTACTTATAAAAAACTTTCTGTTCCGAGTCGTCAATATTATAGTGATATTTAGTTAAGTAACGGACACGTCATGGACAACGAAATCCAAGAATTTAAATATAACTATTACATTAACGACTCGGAACACAAAGTTTTTTATAAGTAAAAACATAAAGTTTTACCTTACAACCTGAACCGGTTTTCACCTTTCAAAGGCATCTTCAGAGGAACATTCTCTGAAGATGCCTTTGAAAATTGAAAACTGGTTCAGGTTGTAAGGTAAAACTTAATGTTTTTACTTATAAAAAACTTCGTGTTCCGAGTCGTTAATGTAATAGTTATATTTAGCCTATATTATCCTTTGTAAGTAATTCGTTTTGAGTTTCCTGCAGGTCTCCTATGTAATATCTTCAAATAAATACATTGCAAGTACTGTAGGTTTATTTTCACCTAGATAAACCTATTAATATATTAATAAACCTACTTGCAGTGTATTTATTTGAAGATATTATATAACCTATATGGTACTATATAATTTGTTATAAGAAATAAACTGAAACTAAAAGTATTAACAGTGTTACTTTACACTGTGACTTTATTAAACTATTACTGTTTAAAAGAAAATAAGAAACAAGAGAATTTATAGGCCTATCTCCCTTTGGGAATACCAATTTAAGTTTTCAGTAGGAGTAAACAAACTAACATTGGTTAGACAAATCAGTTGCAAAACTCGGGGCAATGAAATAATTTAGAGTACATGTAATACCACAACAAATAATGTGAAAAAAACATCAGAAACATATAATAAAAACTTAACAGTAAGCCACAAGAGTGAATGAGAATAAACAAAATTTACAAATAAAAATAATAAAAACAACTGTAATAAAATAAATATAAATAAATAAATAAAAACTTATAAATAATAAGCAACAACAAAAGTAAATTAAATGCATTACATACCTGGATAATCTTCAGATTCATTCACTAATGTACACAGAATATACAAGTCATGAAATGTCACACCTATTGTGATGTTATCTTTTATTCTATAAGCCCCACTAGTTGTGGCGCCATTGTAATCAATGAGAAACTCTTTTCCTCTATTTTATATAATTAATTAACTTAATTAAGTATTGAGTTGTATTTAACATAAGTGAACAGAATTTAGCTTTCTTCTATGTCACACGTTTAAGTGCCATATACAATGTTAGAAAATTGTGTAATACCTTTTGTATAATTATCTAAGTTATCGGCTCTTAAGATGGCGAGTAATAAGATAATTCAGAGTAATATGAAATACTCTTATTTGTAAAGCCCCGCATCGGAGCGTCATTTACCACTTCTACGAATTTAACGTGATTGAATTTGTTTAACGCTACTTTCGGAAGCCTTTTATAACACTACTTATAGAGTCTTCTCAATAATCAAATTAACGTGATTTTGTAATTGGTTTAATTCTATAATGAAATAAATTAGACATAAGTTTGTATAAATGGTCATTTAATACATATGATTCTATCCTTCATGATATTAACATTTCAATATATACATAGTTATAGGATTATTGTTTCTACAAAACATACATCAAATAAAACAAATCTTAATATATACATTAAATATCTTAACGTATTTGTAACACAATTATATGCTTCCTATAGAAAAGAGAATGCGTTTGCTTGAAATTTTAGGAATTAATTGTCGTGTAAGACATATGTGTCTTTACGAATGCTTTAAGGGATTCATTACCTTAAATATTTTGATAAAGTATTTAATTTACAGCTTTACGTGAGGTTCTTTGAATAGAATTGGCCGAATGAGCTTTCTAGAAATAAATTATGTACTGTTACTTTACTTGTTTGCTGATCCCGCACTGGGTTCCTCCTCTCCTGACTGTGGCACTAATTCACACACTGTAATCATCACTTTTCACCATCATGTGATCTAATCTCGTGATGACAATAGCCTTTGCTTTCACTCCACAATATTCACTATCACTTGTTATCACAAATTAAGACCGTCTTGTTACATGGTACATGATTTCAAAACAATTACTATCTCTCATAAGACCGCGTTGATCATCTGATACCACGTGAAAATTGATTAAACTCGACAAAGTACTGCGTGATATACCGATGCTACTGGAGATTTGTGTTATACCGTCTGAGTTCAACTAACGTAACTGACTTCAATTAATTTATTGGAGTATCGAGATACTGAGATAACTGTCTTCTGCGATCTGAGAGAAAACTTACTCACTCACTAACTAACTCCGAAATACTCTCCGTTAACTAACATACTGGAGTACTGAGACAAAATTAAAACTGACAAAAACTGCTACATATCTCTAACTAACTGACTTAACAGTCTTATGTACAACTGATTTAAAAAAAAAACTCTCTGAATTCTAAGTCTTGCAATATATATTCTCCGTTCCTTCCACCACCAAAATTTCCAATCTCAACCGTCAAAATCCCCACTTTAGCCAAACTCAACTCCGATTGGTATGTCCGATCTTCTCTTATCCTAAATTTTCAATCTACTCTATATTTTCTTAGAAGATAACGCCTACCCTACATAACGCACTTGGTCATTGGACAGAACCTTCCCCTTCTTATTGAACTGGTCTATATCGCCAATCGCCTTCTTCCTTCTATCTACCTCCTATGGTAAGATAATAAATTCTCCGTTGGCATGTGTTCAAACCTACCCTTCAAGTCCCACCTCAAACTGATTGACGTTAATGATCTCACTAACTTACGTTACAATGCTGACTATCATAAATATCTTAGAACAAGGGCTGTTATGTTCCTTCACTCCTGGCTTTGTGCAAGAGTTTTAACTAGGTTCCCTGCGGTGAGACATTGTTTCTTACAACTATATTGTCGCATCACGGGATCTGTACCTTATCGAATTTCCTTTTGTATTCGTCGTGGACACTCAGTCGCCAACACAATCGTATACGCTAAAAGAATAATACATTTTCACGGAAACTCACATTTACCCCATTCACACACCAAACGTTTTCTCTTTTCTTTTGACATTTCTTATTGAAATACTACGAGTACTTACAACTAGTATACAATAGTATTACACACATGTGTGATATCCTGTATACCCCACTATAAATTCTGAGTTCACAATACTTAACAGTTTGTCTGGTAGAACAGTATGCTATCCGTCTTTCACAATTTGTAGGCGGACTTTGGTGTATATAAACGGAATTGGCAATTAATTGAGTAATTATGTTTGCCGTGCCATTTATATTGAGCGTAATTATGCTAATTATGAGTATTATTGAATTATCCAATTATGAATTAGTAAATTGGCTCTAATTAACTTCGTGTACAAATGGTATGTACTCAAACAGAGTTATAATTGACGTTAATGTTAATACATATATGAAATAACTTATAGTTGTCTGATTAGACTCAACACAGTTGTCACATCAATATGATTGTATGAGCCTATTAATCGGACATTTCAATGGTCGATTTGGTTGTGTCCATTGATAATTAGCATACTTTGAGACTCTTATATGAAAATGCTTAGAATGCGATAAATTAATAATCAAGGTTAATTTGCAATAATGAACGCTAGATTTAAACGTAAAATAATTACTTATTTATTATATTGTTAGTTGAGTAAGTTACTATGCCCTGCAAATACATATTTAAAAGACACATAATAACAAAATACAATAATATCCGTACGTTGTTTCCTGAAAACACAAACAAATGGTACATTCAAATACAACAAATAATATACATATACAAACAATAAACGATCAAATATATGTTATCCCTATCTAAATGCGTTCATTATGCTCAGATGATGAATTACTTTAATATTACTTTATAAGATTTATGATTTATATGACTTTATAAAATCTCTCGGGAGTAGCTCTTTGAAAAGATGAGACAGTGCAGTAGTATATGTATCACTAAGATTTAATAAACATAGAGGCTTATCTTGTAAAAGGGTTTATCCAACATTCCATCGGCGTAGGATGACATCCGGTGGTGGTCTCGTCGCACATCCTAATCACTATTAATTGGAGAACACTTCACTTCACTTCACAATTTCACTCTCGTTATGTGTATCGTATTGTCGTACTCCCGCTGGTGTCGAGTGTATGAGTTCAAGTGTTCAGATGTCTACATCGTCATTAAGATGAATTATTCTTATAGTTTGCTGTGTGCGTGTTCATACTTAACTGTTTCATCTATTTTGGACGTAGTGTATTCTGTGTGCGTAATTGTGTTCGGTATAGTTCATTCAGTACAAATGTTCAACATAGCGAATCATTATGATGTATTAGTGTTTGAATTGTCACCCACTGTTATACTTTTAGAATGTTAATCACTGGTGTTATTATGTTGCGTGTCGGTCGTCGTTTTAAGACACGTATGTACTGACATTTAATGATAGTTATGTTTGTACACACTGTAGTTTATCAGAACACATATAATTGTCGAACAGACTTTTGTGTAATTGAGATCTAAGTTCACCGCGACATGGTTACGAGTTCACCGAGTTAAAAGTTCGGTAAGTCGCGCAAACTATTTCGATTACTAACTGTATTACCGCTCCGGCTATAACCAACTGTCTTACTATCGTATTAACTTACTGACTTATTTACAGACTTATTACTTATAGACTGACTTATAGACTTCTGACTTCTAACTGACTGACTGCTGACTGCTAACTGCCGCTCCGCGTCCTCGCAAACAGTTTTATTAAAACATACTACACATAAGGCCAAATTCTACATTTCCACGCCCTTTCGGATTTGTGATAGGTTCTCTAAATTCCTACTACTCTGCAGATCTCGTCATCGGTTTCCCGATTCGTCGTTCGAACCCTTCTTACTCTCTCCACGAGTTCTTTAAGAAGACGCTTAACGCTGGTTGGTCGTCGTCATCCCCGGAGTATTCCATGCGACGAACGTGGTACAGATTCTTAGAAACTAGAGCAATTCCCTCGCCTGTCTGTCAACCTTTGTTTCGACTTTGTCGAGGTTCTGACTTAGCTTTTGTTAACGGACTGCAGAGTCCTGGTCAATTGTTCAATTTACTCGTTGCTCGTTCCGCTGATTATCAACCCTTCGCTGGAGTCGTCCCT
Source organism: Magicicada septendecula (assembly GCA_034769895.1). NCBI lineage: Eukaryota > Metazoa > Arthropoda > Insecta > Hemiptera > Cicadidae > Magicicada > Magicicada septendecula. The sequence goes on along the minus strand of CM068371.1, from coordinate 474,618,530 downwards.
AGTCGAATCCCACGCTTTCTAGCTGTAAATTTTAGTTAGTTGTCATAGTTTGTTTTCACGCTGTGCAGGGTGTACTTTCAGTATTCGCTCAGTTTACGTTCTATTCTTTATACGTTTGACGAGTTTCCTCTGTACTCCTTTGTATCTGAGTGTAGCCTTTCATACTTGTGCTCGTTACAGCTCACCCCCACAGCAGGCGTTCCATTTCATTTCTGCGTAACCAGGCAGCTGGACTAAGTCTTTGTTTCGTTCGCTAGGTGCTGTAAATTGTAACAAACTTTGATCTGTCAACGACGTTCTTAAATTCTTATTGTGTCGTGCACATAGACGTTTTTTCCTTGTCTTCGCACTGGCGTCGGGTCTGACGTGTCCCTAATTCGTCATTATTTACGACCCGGGCTTGTGTCTGTCTACTCGAGTGTGTGAACGTGCCACTTGATCGAGAAATTAAAATTTTTTAAAATTTCGATCACTATAGGACATCATGCTGTTTCAAACGGTCTTACGCTTACCCCTGTAACAATTAGTTACGCTCTTATGAAGTTTCACACGCCCTTTGGAATAACTAGTGTCTAGTAACTGATTTATGGTTATAAAGTTTGACGTTTCTTACTTCCATATACTCAAAAATTTCCGATCGCTATACTATTTACATTACAATCTGTTTCACTTAACACATTATAAATAAAATTAAACAATTGAATTGTTTTTAAAATACTGGGATTTCAGTTATTCAAACACTACTTTAAATTCGCATTCAAAAATATCAGCTGTTGCACTTTCCTTGATGCTAATCGTGTTCTTCGTTCAGATATTTAGGGAACAGGACTAGATAAAGTGCATGAATGTTCATTACAACAATCTCATCATTTACGTGAGATGTGTAGTGAAGTTAAAATCACATTAATAAAAAGTATAATATAGCCTATCATCATCACCCACTCTATAGGTTATAACACAATATAATTAAATACATACAACTATTTTACTAACGACTCGGAACACAGAGTTTTTTATGAGTAAAAACATAAAGTTATACCTTACAACTTGAACCGGTTTTAGTTACAAGTTGGTAACTAGTATAATATATAATTTATTAGCATATAATCTGTATTATATATCTGCATATCACACGAGAATAAATATAACATCATGATGAATTTTTTCCTTTATTAAAAACAGCTTCGTCTCTTTGTGCAGAATGAAGTATTCAGGATGAAAAAGTGGCTTCGTACTAGTTCGTACTCGAAAATAATACACTTGATACTAGTTGTTCCCAAAATACTACTGTTCCTCTGATACGCTTAGTATTTTTGTAATACGCGTTTAGTTGTTGTTCCTTGTGTATCGGTGACAGGCCCGGACTGGCCCGCCACAACCGGGCCGGTGCGCCTTTTCAAATAAAACCCTACCTGCGCCCTCAGCCAGCTCTGAAAATGCTGTCACGCTTTTACACGAGAATATGTTTTTGGTAATCGGATCAAATTCCCTTTTTTAAAACGAATCGCTTAACTGTATTATTAGCAGTAAAGAAAGCGTATGCAATGCGAAATGACGTGTGCGAGTGCGAGTCTGGCAGAGAGCGCTGCGCGGCGAGGGTGTGCGCCATACCTACCCGTCCGTGCTGTGCGACTTGGTTTCGTCAGTGACCTCGACGCTGGACATGGCAGTGCCACTGCGCGCTTACCTCCACTCCCTTCCTACCACCTCCGCTCAGGCGCTGTGCAAGTGGAAGTACAGTAGTGTTTTCCAATAAGTTTAGTGGTGTCATGTTTAGTCTCTGTGTCGTGCAAATGTAGGAATGGTTGTGAGTTGACAGATTGGAGAAGTTATTTGACACTTTATTTATATTTTCGGCTGATTATTTCCATTAAGGTAAGAAAATAGTAACTATTTACTACCGTATATTTATGAAACATCAAAACTGTGTTTATTCATATTTTGGCACGCAGATTATGTTATCACGAGCTGTACAAATGTTACGCAGTAACTGATGACATGACTCACACCTAAACTCTCTCTATCTTCGAGCGCTACAGCGCCTACAGCCCATCTGCTCATGAATGGTCATTCCAAAATGTTCACGGCATTTTATCCACGTGCTGTTTTTTCATTTACGTGATATTTAATAATAACGTGCCATACCCTACCTTGTTTTTATTAAACATCCGTAACTGCAAAATTTTGTTACTGTAATTTTTCATTTCTGTAAATGATGAATAAGATTTTAAATTTGTAAAATAATCGAGCAAATTATTATTTTAGGTCACAATGGAAGAGAGACCGAAGAAAAAACGAAAATCAGGACACAAGTTCAAAAGAGAGAAAGAGGCTAGAGAGAGGGAAAAAGCTGCCCAGTCTTACCCGAAAATCACAAGTTTTTGTGTGCCAAAAACAACTTGTAGTTCAGATAAAAATGTATTGGATGAGGACGAAGCACTTATCATAGCTACACCATCTTTCAGAAATCGTAACCAGTATATCGGACGACAGCGAAGTTCCTGTTGAGTCATCATGTACAAAAGTACAGACATCAAAAATTGACGACACTCTGATTGACGATGACGACTGTGATCAGAGCGTTCAATTATGTCTCCCAACTCAAGCTATTACTAAAGATGTGAGCGTTGTTGACTCTGATGTTTGGTTCGAAGAAAATCCATTGTGAATCCCACCGAGTATTTCAAAAAACCCGGACCAAAAGACATTAACTCCTTCTTTCAATTTCATACCATTCAACATGGAAAAACTATTGAACCTCTCCCTTTTGACGGCAAGGTGTTTCATTTTCATTCTGGGGACGGCCAAACATTCAAGCGCAATTAGCTAACTTACCACATAAGTAACAAAAAACTATTTTGTAGTGTTTGTTTGGCTTTTACTGACGGATCCTCAGTTTTTTGTCAAGGGTTTTACCGCTATATGCATTTGACACAAAGTATAGGAGAACACGAAAAGTCGAAAGCTCATCTAGGCTCTGTGAAGACGTATTTTTCTCACAAAATGTGAGAGATGTGAGAATCACAGCAATTGACAACACTGTCATCATAAACGAACTCTGTTGTCAGAGTGAAGAAATGCAACGCCTACTCTCCTACTGAATACTAAATTATTAGAGTTAGACATTGTAAAAAGTGTACTGTCCTTAGTTATTTATTTTCGTTTTTGTCTCATATTTGCAATCTCCATTGACTTTATTTCCAGGTTAGCAAAATATAAAGTCGGCAGCAAATTAGTAAAAGTTTTGTAGCTTATTTTTGAAATTTACCTAGACTTAAATCATAACATTTTCTTAAATTTACAGCCTCCTTACAGATTCAAGTTAAAACTTTGTTTTTTATATTTTATTATTTATTGATAACAAAAAGTTATACAGAGTAGAATTTAGCTTCACTGATTATTATGTATTAACTTCAGTGATTTATTTAAGACGTTGGTGCCGTAAATTCTTAAAAGTGACATTGATATTGTTACAACATTACAGAACAATCTACGTGCTTCTCTAATGTTCCAGAGGAATCCGGCTGTAATGTTGTGTGCATATGTGATTTCAACATGCGCTCGCGAGCTTTTCCTAGACGTCGCCAGCCGCGTGCACTGTGTCAAGGCCGCAATCAATTACGTCCTAGTGTAGCGCTAATGCATAGTATGTGGAATGTTCTGGTGTATGAGCGGGGTATAAATACAAGGCGTCAGCGGCCTTAGCTCAGTTATTATCGGGCGATTACACAGTGAGTTTGAGTTGTGAATTATTGGAGTGCGGTTTGTAGTATTGTGGCGAAGTATTACGTGCTTTATAATTGTGCGAGACTATTGTAATACAATTGTGTTTTATATCAGTTAACATTTGTATTGCGAGTGAACAATTTTTAATTGATTTATTGTAAGAGACTGTCTTGTTAATTACAAACCGTATAATTGTGATAATTAAAGCTGGTGATTAGTGACGTAATTGGTGTCTTGTATTTTGTTTTCCAAATTATTAAGTTAACTCAAGAAATGTATGAGAACTACACATGTCAAGTTTTACACCAGGGGATGTTGTCCGAGCCCATCCCAGTAGATAAAGGAGTGAAGCAAGGATGTTTGCTGTCACCAGTATTATTTATTATGGTGCTGGATCTCATGATGAAGAAGGCAATGAATCGCCGAAGAGGAATTCAGTGGGGACTGACAGATAGGTTGGAGGACTTGGACTTCGCGGATGACCTGTGCTTGCTAACCAACAGTTTTAAGGATATGGAAGCAAAGCTGAACGATTTAAAAACCGAACCATCAGAGGTAGGATTGAAGATTAATGGAAAGAAAACCAAGGAGATGCGTTATAATAACCTCAATAAGGCACTATTATTTTTAGTCAGAATGATCAATATTGCACACCACTATATAAAAGATAGGGAGTTAAAAACGATAAAGGGAATTGTAAGGAATAATAATTATAGCACCAACATAGTGGATAAAGTTATGAAAAGGGTCAACATACAAAAAGCTAAAATAGAACCAGAACAAAAGAATTATGCAGGGTCATTGACATACATAGGTTCACATACTAGAAAAATTATAAAATGTTTTAATAAATATGGAGTAGATATAGCTATTAAAAAATGTGAAACGCTATTTGATAAGATAAGGAATAAGAATATAGAAAAAATTCCAGTATTACAGAAAAGCGGAATTTATAAATTAAAATGTAAAGACTGCAACAAAGTGTACCTAGGGGAGACAGGACGAAAATTCGCATGCAGGTTGTCTGACCACAAACGTGGAGAAGGTAATAGAACAACCAATTCGTTATATGCAAGACATTTCATAGAAGACAACCACAAGTTTGTTAATCCTTTGGAAGAATACGAAATTGTAAAAGTAGTAAATAACACAGTTGAAAGGAAGCTTAGAGAGGAGTTAGAAATATTGAAGGAAAGAGAAAAAGGGTTAGACAATTTAATTAATATTAAAATTAAATTTGATAATGAAGAAATATTTTATAACATGATTAAGAAGTAAATGAGAGAGGGCAGATAGATAAGATTAAGAATTATATTTCATAGTACTAATTGGTGGTTTTAAAATAAGGGTGTGTGACTGACCCATGTGTGTGGAGAGGAAGCGGGTAGGTTAAAAGGATGCACACACACACACACACACACACACACACACACACACACACACACACACACACACACACACACACACACACACACACACACACACACACACACACACACACACACACACACACACACACTGAAACATAAGGAATTTACTAGAAAAATATGTAACTGTACAGATGGTGTGACAGAGTTTAGGGGGTGGGGAAGGGTCATTAATTTTAGTTTGTTGTGGGTGAGCAGGGTGGGGGAGAGGGGTGAAGGGTTGGGTATTAAATATATTCTGTCTATTTCTGATCTGACGATGAGCTGTGAAGCTTGAAAGCGCTAATCGGAATAATTTTATATAGTGGTGTGCAATATTGATCATTCTGATTGTGATTTCAACCACTAACACAAATTTCTTCATTAAACGTCTATTATTTTTAGGAAACCAAGAGATCGAACAAGTCAAACAGTTTTGTTACCTGGGAAGTATGGTCACCACGGAGGGAGGAACCATAGAGGATATAGGAAATAGAATAAATAAGGCTAAAGGAGCATTTGCAATGCTGAGACCAATCTGGAAATCAAGGGAACTTAACACCAATACCAAACTACGCATCTTCAATACAAATGTCAAGTCGGTACTGCTCTATGGGTGTGAAACTTGGAAGACTAACAAACAACTGATTAGCAGACTCCAAACATTCGTGAACAGAAGTTTGCGGAATATCCTGAGGATATGGTGGCCACAAGTTATCTCCAATGAAGAGCTGTGGAGAAGAACCCATCAAACACCCATTGACATTGAGATGCGTCGTAGGAAATGGAAGTGGATTGGGCATACATTACGACGAGATGGAGACAACATAGCAAGACAAGCCCTGGAATGGAACCCACAAGGTAGCAGGAGAAGAGGCAGACCAAGGAACACATGGAGGAGGAGTGTAATAGCGGAAGGGATGGAGAAAGGAGGGAAGACCTGGCCCGAGATCAAGACGATGGCGCGGAACAGAGTCCGGTGGCGGAAGTTCATTGATGCCCTATGCTCCACTTAGGAGATGCAGGAATAATGAATGAATGAATTTTGTTTTCCACGGTACCATACGACGATCAGTTAGACCGTTGCAACAATATTTTTTGAACAAAAAATTTAAATTCTTGGATTTCGTTGTCCATGACGTGTCCGTTACTTAACTAAATATCACTATAATATTGACGACTCGGAACACTAAGTTTTTTATAAGTAAAAACGTAAAGTTTTACCTTACAGCCTAAACCGGCTTTCACCTATAGAAGGCTTCATCAGAGGCTGTCGTAGGTAGCGTTGTTCGTCTTGTTGTTGGCGACGAGATAGTTTTTCGAAAGATCGAAGCTGTGTGTGTGTGGTGAGATGTGTTCGAATAATGCGTGCGATTTGAATTGTGTCTGTTCGTTTAGGATGTCGTTTTTATTTGTTTTTGTGTGTTTGTATATTTCTAATTGTTCTAGAGTGTCTAGTTTTCGGCCTTTTGTGTGTACGTGTAGTATGTTCATGTTATTGTCGATGTTTTTATATGTGTGGTTTGCTTCAATGAGGTGGTTTGCGAAGGTAGATTCTGTAGTGGTGTGGAGTGCTTTTGTGTGTTCAATGTATCTCTGTTTGAAGCTACGTCCTGTCTGGCCTATGGCCTATGGTCTTATAATCAATCAATATTTTGTTTCCATTGAAAGCTAATGTTCGATATTCCTTTATTTTTATTTGTAGTACAAACATTTGTAACATTAAAAAAGGTTTAATTTCAAATTGTAAATTATTTCAAATACCGTACTTTATCTCATTTTTTTTAGATATGCAACTCTTCTGTGTCTGTTCTTTATTATTTCGTTCTCAGCTTTAAAGGAGCTGGTATTTATTGCTAGTATATATATTAACACTCATTATCAATAGTAAAACGTTAACGACAATCAATAGTGAACAATACAAAATCAACAAAATGGTATTCTTGGCAAAACGGTGTTGTATGACGAGTTTCCAGGTCGGGATTACCTACATTAAACTCCACTTGAGGGCAGCGCCCTGAAAAACCTAAGGTCTGCGCCTTTTCCTGATGGCCAGTCCGACCCTGATCGGTGATACCCCTAGTATTTGAAATACTCGTGTACTGGTTGTTCCTTGCGTACCAGTGATATTTTTGTACGCCTAGTATTTGGCCTTGGCGTATTCGTTAGGCCGCGAATAACAGGTATTTCAACTTTTCAGTCACTGTTACATCCGTTCCACAAAAATATCGTTCCAAAATACCTGTTATAGGTATATCGGCCCACCTCTGTCAGTCAGAAGTCAGAGTAAGGAGCCAACGGGCGCCAAGTGCTATGGAGTTTATGCCTGCTGCTGTGTTATGCAATAGGCCTATTATTGCAATACTAAACGTAGCTTCATCTTTCAAAATTTAGTAAAATAAGGTAATTATTATATCAATAGAGCGGCTAATTTTATTAAATTATTATAAGTTTTTTGGTATATTGTTTTTTAAGGTAACTGCTACGGTTCCTTTTCTGTAACAGTTTGCTTATTATGGGTGTTATTATGAAGACGTGCTTCCGCTCTGCATTATTTAAAGTCTTAATTTTTAAAGTTACTTTGTAGCTATAGTACTAGTTTAACATCAAAGGTTTACATTCGCCTAGAACAAAATTTAAGTTGGAATGCAGTGACGCAAGTTAACGACGTATTGCCCATATGGTAATTATGACCTTTCTAGCCAATGCAGGTATTGAAGTGAAATTTTTTTTTTCTATTCTATGTTGTATAAACACGCGAAAAATAATTTTAAACGGCGGTCGAAGCTATTCACGAAGAAAAAAAATTAATTACTCCCATAAGCACGCACTGAAAGGTGAATGGGCGCCATATTAACTGTTGGTTTGATCACGCAGTCGGCTTGGGCCAAGGTTAGTAGAGTGTACAGGTTGCCTCATAGTGTGTAAACATTACGATTTTACACTCCCCCCCTCCCCACTCGCCGTACATAAAATGCACGGCAGTCATATGTCTGGGGACTTTATTCGTTTACAACTTGGTTACGATTGGCCTTAGCGATAAAACTTATATGTTCAAAATCGTTCATTATGAAGTATTTATAACATAGAATACATATTCTATGATATAACTTTATAAATGTACCGCCTAACATTACTCATTTTATAGGAACTAGGAATTGTAGAATTATGCCAATGACTACTGTCCCCGCAGAAATTATGTAGACTCGAGTTTGAGAAGTTGAATCTCGTGAATGGCTTAACGGATTTAAATTAAATAAACGCGAAATAAAAGGAAATATCTTTAATGTTTACTGTACAGAATAACAATGCTACTTAAATCAATATTGTTTATAAAGAAAATTCTAAAAATAGACGAGAGTTTTTCGCATTTGCGAGTGATTATCGAGGTTTGAGGCCCCCCCCCCAAACTGTTTCGTAACCTATTGTTTTCCGTGGCCTACTTGTTTCGTAAAAACCACTGGACGGATCTGTTTCAAATTTTTAGACAGTATACGCACACTCTTTCTGAACATTTTCCTGAGTTTTAGAATTTTTTCCAACAGAATTTTCTTACTAAACAATTACTCGAAAATAATTACAGTTGCTTTAATATATATTTTAAAGATTATAAATTAAAAAAACATTAAAAAATTTATGTAAAAAACAAATATAATTAATAAAATCAGGAAGCGTAAATAATTATAAAAAAGACAATACAAAAAAGACATTTTTCAACATTTTAACACAAATTAAGTCATCAGTACTTTTCTAAAAAGTACATATATTTTGCCATCAAAATCTATAAGACAAGACCTGCCAAATAAAATAATATATATTTTAAAGAGTATAAATTAAATAAACATTAAAAAATTTATAATGACACCTTATATAAAAAACAAATATAATTTATAAAATCAGGAAGTGTAAATAATTATAAAAAAGACAATACAAAAAAAGACATGCATTTTTCAACATTTAAACACAAATTTTAAGTCATTACTTTTCTAAGTTTACTGAGTTTTTGCAATTGAGATTTGGCTTTTCTTTTTTCTCGTAGTGACAGCATGTGTTAATTTAAATATTTCATTCAAATAATAATTCCGTGTTTAATGTAGTTTTTTATAACAATTTTGTATTTATCTTCAGCTGTCAGTCTATAAAATTTTATTACTTAAATTTTTAACTACACCTGAGCCTTTAGGAATTTGATTTTTGGTAAATTTATTAAATAATGTTTCAACTCGGAAAATAATTTTTTTAAAATATTGCTAGGTATTATTAATCCACCATATGACAAGTGATTAATCCGTGAAGGTATCGCATAATCATGACAGCAAGTCGATTTATTAAATTCTGTCGTTGTACAGCCAATTTCAGGTATTTTGGATCTGTATTTTTTTGCCAACCAACCTGCCAAATATTCCACTGCATCTAAAGTCATTTCATTTTCGTTGTTGTGTTTACATGGCATCTCACTATTTTCACTGGCCGTATCAGTATCACTTCCATAAGTAGCATTGTTATTTTATACAGTAAAAATTGAAGATATTTCCTTTTATTTGGCGTTTATTTAAATGAAATCCGTTAAGCCGTTCACGAGATTCACATACTCGAACTCGAGTCTACATAATTTCTGCGCAGATAGTAGTAGAGCACTAACTTTGCTCGTCATTATTAATTGCTTTTCGTTTTTTTATTATTGATTAAGATTATACAAATGGAATATTATATCATACCTGTAGAATGATAAATCAGTTCTTCCAGTTTTCTTTGCTTTTCCTGAGTAATTAGTACATGTAGCAACTGCACAACAAGAACCACCTCTCGCTTGTGGAGTTTCCATAATAATGTAATTGGAAATGTTAACGAATGAACAAAAACTTTCAAACACACTTTTATTATTATTAAGAAAATTAATAAATAATAAACACAAGCACAATGTAAGATTGTCAGCAGAAATACCCTCAAACATAAAATGCTCAAATAGCATGGGTTTCAGTTGTAGTACGACCAAGGTATACGGCGAGTGACGTCACGTTGACTACTGCCCCCACTCCTAAAAATTCTCAAATACTGAAATGAGGCAACCTTATAACACTACTAACCTTGGGCTTGGGCGGCCTGTTGCCGCAACAAAATTATACATCCCCCTTTTTGAAACAGAACTCAATGCTCGGCCCGTCGGCGGGCTTCAGAGTCTATTTGCGCGCTTAACTAGACAATGCCTAGACGCCCGTCTTCTGGGGTTCGCTCCTCAGACCTTATTACACAATTCTCAAGTCATAAATAACTCTACGTGATCCAAAACTATAGTGAAACAATTCGATAAATAGTACACATTGATATCAGTGAAGCCGTTATCGGATATAAACGACTGTGTAAGCAAGATAGGTTAAATGTCATTTGCCACAGTTAATATGGCGCTCATTCACCTTTCCATGAGTGCTCATGGGAGTAATTATTTTATTTATTTTTTTCGTAAATAGCTTCGACCGCCGTTTAAAATTATTTTTTGCGTGACTAACTTATATAACATAGAAGAATAGAAAAAAAATATTTCACTTCAACACCACCATTGGCTAGAACTGTCATAATTACCAAACAGATAAAATATTACAATTTGAAACAGAATTAACACTTGCACACCACTATAGAAAAATGTTTATAGTGGTGAGCCACAGAGTTAATTCTATTCGTGATTAGAACTACTAACACAGCTTAAATATTACAATTTGGTCTACGAACACATCCAAATGACAAAATGAGAGTTAGATATAAATGCTAGATAGCCACAGGAAGAATACTGCTCTTTAATTTTCAATAAGTTTTTTTTTCTCCACAAGTAATCCTCTAATATGTTGAGTAAAAAATCTGTATTAACATTTGAAGAGTGATATATGTAATAATAGTGGATTTCTTTTGTATTACTGAATTAGGTTAAGAGTCTAGGAGGGTACGTTTCGGTATGTACGCGAGTCGGTCAACATACAGGAAGATAATGTGGCCAGTGCTAACTTCACGTTCCCACTATTGCCGAAAGAATACAATTATTTGTGGCAAGTTGTCGTAAAGACTGAAAAAGCATTTCTGATTTTAATGTAATTGTTTAGTCTGTAATGCAATGTAATGTGAGAGTCTAATTTCAATTAAATAGTTCGCTACTCTAAAGCTTTATAACATACTTGAAGTGTAACGTATGTTATATTTACGACGATACTGTAATTCACAATGGTTTTGATTATAGAAATTCAAATCTGTGGAAAATACATTTAATTTTATTGTTATCAAGATAACTATAGCCTAATTAGATTTATTTGTGGATAGAAAATCTACAAATTGAATTTCTTTTAATTAAACACATATTTAACTATAAAACTATACATATATACAGATACAGTATTACAGTATTGTCTGACTTGTTATACTAAAATGTTCGTCCCGTAGGTGCATAAATAAGTACTCAAGCATCACTAACCTAAAAAAGATCTTTAAAAATCAAATAAAACAAACATAAGTCAGCAGTTGTTTAAAAGAAATTAACCCAGTTAAAAAAAAATTTATAACCATGATAGCATAAACTGTGTTACAGTTTTCTAAACCTGCATGTAATAATTTACGTCTGGTTTATTGTTTTCATTTCACTAGTGGCACTTTTTTACTCCTTTAGTTCACAAAAGAATTCCTAAATTGATTGGTCGCACTATAGTACTACAGTAGATTTGAATGTTTGAATGGTATATAAGAGTACTTTAAGTGGTCCTCTTACAGCTGACCTCGTTAATTGGAGAGGTTGTAAAGAGGATTTCACCTAGATTTCATTCCCTTTCGTTTGCTACTAATCACTATGCTCTTTGTATGAAAGACAGATAGTATTTTGTGAGCTTCACTAGACAAACTACTTGATATTAAAACCGTAAAAACATTGTCAGCACACAAAAATTAATGTTATAAAGAAAATCTAACCCGCATACAAATAACATGTACACTTAAATATAAAATGTAGCCCCTACACAATTATTCGCTTAAATTAATTATTTGTGTATTCTGGTATGCCACTCACCTTATATGCCTATACCCTATTTCAAAAATATTTTACTGAATGTTGTCAATATACAAAATTTATTTAAACAACCATAACATTCAATGAGTATTGGTTCATACTACCAAAATTAATTAATATAACATGCAAACTATAATATAATATGTAAACTAAACTGACCGTCACTGGATGCTTTTATTTATACCCTGCTGAGATGCCAGAATAAACTGTCATGTTTGGATGACATGTTAAACAAGTGTCTCTTACAGGCTCTCTTGAATCCACTAGAAACCATGTCGTGTCTGGGCTTGAACACAGTGCGTGAACTAGGAGGTATGGAACAGCCTCAATTATTGACGTATGATAAGTGTCACGTAATTGCCTTTCATCTCAAATTGGCAATATGTACGCACACAAACATTACAGCTGGGCTCTGCTGAGTAGCCAAGAACCATCTAAAACGACACTCTATTGCTCGTGAATGTTCCATTGTACCACTGCCCCATTCTTAAGTCTGTTCGTCCCGAACTGGTAAACCATCTCTGACGTACTTCTTGGCCAGGCGATCTAGGTGGACGACCTTGAACTTTCACTGTCGAGTCCGATCGACAACATCATTGATTCTCTTTTTCACACTGTAAGGTCCTTCCCAGTTGGTCTGTAAAATCGACCTCAACGTTACTTTGGGTTGAATAACCAAATCTTATTTCCTTCTTGGAAACCCACAGTATTGGTGCAAATGTCATACCAAGTTTTCATTGTATTCCTGGCTATTTTTAGCCGTCCCCTTATCAAGCGATTAATTTCTCGCAGTTGCCTTCCTAATTGCGAGGAATAGTTCTGTGGCTCTTGGGACTGAGTCTCAGGTGATCCAAACATTAAGTCTCCAGGAAGATGGATCTCCCTCCCAAACACCAATTTTGCTGGTGTCATGCCGGTTGTGTTGTGTACTGATGACCTATACACCTTTAGCAGTAGTGGTATACGTTGATCCCAGTCTGTTTGGTTCTCGTCAGCAACCTTTAGAAAATGCTGCTCAAGTGTCCTATTTAACCTCTCAACCATTCCATCCAACTGAGGTTGGAGAGACATTCCTGGTCTTCCAAATTCCAAGTAGGTGGTATAAACTTTAAACAGAAGTTGCAAACTAACACCTTTGCCACAGTTGTAACCTCCTGATTTGGAATGGCTAAGCTTTCACCCAGTTAGTAAAATAGTAACATATAACCATGATATGCCAGCTTCCATCGTCAGTAACTGGGAAAGGTCCAGCAATGTCTATGGCAATTCTCTCAAAAGGCAGTCCAATCTTATACTGTCTCATTTCCCCCCTGCTTCTGGTTTATGTGGCCTTGCTTGCACCACATATTTCACATGTCTGACACAATTCCTCTAAGTTGTGACGAAGTGAAGCCAATAGAATCGCTTACATATTTTGTCAAGAGTTCTGTTAACACCAAGATGAACTCCACACGTTCCATCATGCATCTCCTTCAAAACAGACTGCATTTTACTTTGGGAACTATCAGCCGCATGACCAAGTCTCATCAAACTGCACTTTCACAAACCTTTTTCAGCAATCCGTTCTCCAGTGTAAGAGATTCCCATTGTGCCCAGTAGACCTTTAGCACTTCCGAACCATGGCAGATATCTTGCCAATCCAGGTGGTGACCTCCCTCTTTTGCTGTCAAGATCGGTCGATTGTCTTCATCAGTCATCTGTTCTTGACGAAAATCTTGTATTGTGCAGCCTTTTGTCAGGAAATCTACAATGATGGCTTGAACATGTTTGCTTGCATTTTGTTCTTCCCTTCTGTGGCAATGTCTTCCGGGCATGATCTTTGAGATAAGCCATCTTCATTACCATGCAGGCACCCCCCACCGCCGATGTTGTACCTTGAAGTTGTACTCTTGCAGATGTTCAAGCCACCTTGCCAACTGCACTTCCAGATTTTTAAATCTCAAGAGGCATGCAAGACTTGCCTCCGATCGATGTATTAATGGAAGTGCTCCAAAGCTCGGATGATTGCCAGCAACTCTCTCCTTGTAACGCAATAATTTCTTTCTGATTTAGAAAGCCTCTTGCTGTAATTCACTATTACTCATATTTCACCATTTTGCACTTGGAGCAAAACTGCTCCTAGACCAGTATTGCTTCTATCTGTGTATACGAAGTACTTCCCTTCAGAAGCTGGGAACGCAAGAATTGGTTGTGAACATAATGCAGTTTTCAAAGTCCTGAATGCTTGATCAGACTCTCTCAACCACTGGAAGCTTATTTTATTTTCTGTTAGCTCATGTAATGGTTTAGCAACAGTAGCAAAACCTTTCACAAAACGTCTGTAATATGAGCATAACCCCAGGAAACTCTAAACTTCGTGTTTACTCTTCAGACCAGTCTCTTAGAGCGTCTATTTTATTAGGATCCATGCTTACACCCGCTGCCGAAACCAGAGGGCTCAAATACTGTACTTCCTTCTTGAATATAGAACACTTCTTCAGACTCAGCTTCAGTTGGGTACCGTGAATTCTATTTATAACCTTCTTAAGGTTTTCAAAATTGTCTTTGAAAGTCTTTATGATGACTATGACATTGTCTAAATAAACAAAGAAAGTTTTCCAAGTCAGACCTTGTAGGACCAGATTCATCAATCTTTCAAATTTGCCAGTGCATTACAGAGTCCAAATGGGATGACTTTAAATTGGAATAGACCACTTGGGCTCGAGAAAGCGGTCTTTCCTTGTCTTCTTGATGAAAATCAACTTTCTAATATTCACTCTTCAGGTCCAATGCGGAAAACCACTGTTTTCCAGACAGCGTATTGAGTGTACTGTCAACATGAGGTAATGGCAGTGGTGTGCGGTGGGTAAAAATTTTGGTGAAGCTGAGTTATATCCGTAGGCCTAATTAAGTTTCAAAAAGATAGCGGAAGCCCAATTTATAATTAAAATTAACCTATAGTGGCTTACCTACTAATCTGTCTTCCTGTTAGTAGGTGGCACATACGATTATGATTGAATTTTAGGTATAAGATCCATTATTAAGTCTAATATCTTAATCTTTTATAGCATGATAAAATATTATGTTCAACGCAGAATGCATAGAACACATATACCCCGCGGTTCGAAATTTCTAACACCGAGTTACTAATGTTTAAAAAAACACTGGCACAATACAGACTTTAACTTGAGTAGCAAATTCTTCTTCAAACACGTGTCTGAAAATATAAATACTGTAATAGCACATTTGCAGTGATAAAATATCAACTTTTTTTCGAATAAACACAGTAATACATTCTTGAAGCATACAATAGCACTCCTGGACGTAAACACATTTTCCTTAAATATACAAACATTTAACGTATTAGAGTTTAATAGCTTTAAAGCTTTTAAAAGATTGGATATACTTTTCCCTTCAAACTCTTCACTACTGTACAACACAATAATTTCGTTTTATAAACGCACACTGTCAAAGAATTTGCCAAATGTTTCCAAAAGGCTTTAAAAAGGATAATCTTCAAACCGTGTATACAAGTGATTGTCAATGTTATCAAACGGTCAAAATAAATATGCTTCTAGTTCACATTCCTTCTCTGTGATGGCTCCCCTCCTACAGATAGAGTTAGCTGAAAAACGCCTTCAAATTCATCACGGAGAGATACTGTACTTTGGCTTGTTTCTGCAATTTTCTTTCGGCAGTACAAAATGTCACTAGCTTGAGTCTGTCATCTGTATATGAAAATATTTTATCGAAAGTATTTTGTCTCTAACACTGACAAAAATTCACTAATGGGAGCTAAAATATCAGACTCGATCTCTTCAAGGTGATCTAACACAATTGAATACGTCACACAATTGACGGCTGTTCTTGTATATGGGATTTACAAGTGTAGAGGAATAATTCCACCTCATTGGGCACAGATTGGGTCATAGCTGCACAAACTCATACCAAAATTAAGTCCGTTTCGGAGATTTCGAAAAATGGCTGCAATACCACTAAGTATGTTAAAAAATATTTTGCACTCAGGTATTTGCCTAACACTTTGAGACACAACAAGGTTTAAAACATGAGCATATCAATGGACAAAGAGAGCTTGCAGATTAGTTCTTTTAATTATGGTCTCTACTCCAATTAAAATTTCTCCAATTGTTGCCGCCCCATCGTAGACTTGAACAACTAGTTTTTCACTTCATTCAAATTCAGTCAGGAAACTGACGAATGAGCTTTGCAATAGCTTGGGCATGTCGATCACAACTTACGTCATTGGATCCTAAAAATCTCTCTTTTACTTCTCCACTATACGATTAATGCAAAATTATAGAGCACTATGGTTCATTTGAAATATCTCTGGTTTCATCGACTAGATTTAACCAGAGCGGATATCTCCGATTTAAGTTGGTCATCTAACGCAGTTTCTATTCTACTCTGACTGGAAGCAGCAATACACAATGATGAAGGAAGATGATTCACAGTAATTTTATGGCCGGCAATAAACTCAACTAGGTTTCCTAAATGTTTGAATCCAGTATTGGTCCAGCTAGTGTTCCTGTCCTTTCCAAACAACAAACAATACCAGGAAAATAGTGCATTTAGTTCACCACTACCAGCCAACCACTCACATTTGCTGTATATGCTAGACTGGAAATGCTTAGTAAACTTTCCAGATAGCTGGGTTAAGTTTAAAAGAACCGGGGCCGGCTTACCAATTTTTGTCATTTCAGTTTTTTCGTTGATTGACCTGGAAGAAAAAGGTTTTGCTAAAACTTTTTTATTATACAAACCGACACTGTAGAAAATATATTAAACCAGCATTGAAACTATTCTAAAATATATAACTATAATTTCAGATATAATGCGTATCGTTTAAATACATTGTATTACAACATAAATAAAATGTAAGATGGACTATTTAATAAGGTATAATTATAACTTCAAATGTTAAAAACAGAGACGCATATGGTTTAAATGCGGTAGGTACTAAATAATGTACACGCACAGCGATACCAACAAACTTAACACCATGCAGTCCAACTCAACCCAAGCTAGCTTCAGTTATACCGACCACTGCAGAGGCGTTTTTCTATCTCGCTCTACGTGCGCACGCATCTTTTTACACCAGGCTAACCCAAGCTGTGACGAACCTGCTTCACCTACCACTGCAGAGCCAGCGTGTGAAATCAGTCCACTTAAACAATTTTCGAAACAGTCATGTAGAAAATTCCAGTGAATTTTTATTTTAGTTACTTAAAATTAGATTAAATTAAATTATAACATTTAGCCTACTTTAAATACCTGCAGTTAGTGTGTCGCCAACCAGTGCTTCACTTGCTTCCCTTCACCGCATGCCACTGGGTAATGGATAGCAATCTTTCTTTGTCATGTCATTCAAAAACCTCTGGTAGTCTATTCAGAAACATAATCCACCGTCCTTCGCTACCAGCAATGCCAGGGAAGACTAAGCACTTGACGAAGTCTCACTTGTTGTTTCTCTCAACATGTCCTGCACCAAACGAGATGTCCTCTTGTTTAGCTAATGGATGTCTCCGAGGAGTTTGACATGTCGGTGTTGTATACCCGGTATTGATGCGATGTTGTACCAGAGAGGTTCTTCCCCGTGACTGGCCCCAAACTACAAAAAATCTTTAAATTCATGTAAAAACTGTCTGAATTATTTTACCTCGCCACTTGAGAGGTCGTTAGAAGATCTTTTCAAGAATTCTTGAAAGTCCTCTGGTAATTTGGAAGTGTCCAAACCACTGGATCTTTGTTGCCTCATTCCAGGTACCCAGGCCACAGGAGTCGGTTTGCCTGGGAGCGTATTGCTTTGTAGAGTGACAGCTTGATCCAAAATATTCACCATTCTAATAGGTGCATTTCTGTTTTCGTCAGGTTTTACAAAACGTCTGGCAATTAGTATGCTTGGTGTGCTGACTAGCTGGGGTTCGAATATAGAGCACTGGTTGCCACTAGTGTCTACCTCAGTTCTAACCATGATGATCTTTTTGGAGTTTGGGGAACAGTTACTGCCACTTGATTTGTCATGTCCATCATGGAGAGGCTTACTTCTTCTGTTCCGATTCTCAAGACATTGTTTTTGAAGTCTACTATAAATCCATATGCGTTCGTAACGTCCACACCAAGAATTGCTTCGTCCACAATGTCTGCAACAAGTACTTGATCAAACTCAAGTCGACCAAAACTTAGGTGTATCTCTACTTCTCCAAACACTTTTACAAGCCGTCCAGTAGATGTTCGCAAGAGCCCCAGATTGGCTTCAGATTTTTCACCACATCAGGGCCCACATTGGAAAGACAGTTGCATCTGTGTCACCTGTAATCGAAGCTGGCTTTTCTTGAATGAATCTGGTAACCAC
Organism: Magicicada septendecula; assembly: GCA_034769895.1. Taxonomy (NCBI): domain Eukaryota; kingdom Metazoa; phylum Arthropoda; class Insecta; order Hemiptera; family Cicadidae; genus Magicicada; species Magicicada septendecula. Next base: position 474,600,004 of record CM068371.1, on the reverse strand, counting down.
CAAGCTCCCGCTATTTTTCTAAAGTGTAGAAATTGCGTATTGTCTAGGGACTTTGTTCCTCCAGCTAGTCAGCACACACCCTGCTGTACCGACTACTGCTCGTTTCCCTGCTTCTGAACTCTAACCCGACAATCTCGTTATAGATGTCCAGGATTCCCACATCGATAACACTTCGGTCTTCCATCCTTTCTTTCTATACTCCGTGGAACTCTCATTGGGTCTCTGTTCCTTCCTGTTCTTTTTCATCGTATGTGCTGTCACGATCTTTTCAGTGCATGCACTTTATGATTTTCCCAAACAGACGCTGACTTTGTGTCCTCAAATTGCAAAGCATCCACCAGGGCATCTGCACAATCCTGGTGTTTTGCCATTTATAAAACTTGCTGTAGTTAGTTATCTCGGGACACCATCAGTAAATGTTTCTATCACAAACCTCGAAAATCTTCTGGCCTTAAGGATAGGCCAGTCCAATTAGTCTGTCGGCACTTTCTTCAAACTCTTGAAGACTCTCCACGGAATGCTGCCGCCTTGATCTCAACAGAGTGTAGTAGACATCTCGCAAATGTTAATCACCATACCGTAATTCTAGAGCTTTTATCAATTCAGCATAGGTTTTATGGCTGTCAGGTGGCATTTTCTGTAGTAGCTCTGCAGCAGGTCATTTTAAAGTGAGAACGAGTGAAACTGCCTTGGTTTCTCTGTCCAATTATTCTGCGTTAGCAATGGTTTCAAATTGCCAAAGATACGTAGTTGGTGCTTCCATAAAATGTTGAGGCCTTGCACATGAATTGCACCAACTCCAAGCAAAGTAACTTTCTTTATTGTGTTTTCTCTTTTTATCATTGGTACAGTCTCTTCAGAAATTTGTTTTGGTTATATTTTCATGAACTGCTCAACTTTACTTTTTATTTGCTCTTTTATGTTTGCAGTTGAGTTTTCTATTGCAGACATTTTTTCTGACATTGTTTGTTCTATATTTGATACAGATTTTGTGACTGTAGACAATCTTACCTCTTGACCATTCAGATCACTGCATACTTCACCCAAGTCACCACATAGGAGACTCAAGTCTGTGTATGTTCTTGCAGTTTTTGCGTAGCTTCAAAACAGCTTCCATTTTATCTTCTTCCTGGTTACATTTCTCGTCTTGTCAATCTTCCAATTCGAGCAACAGTGCTTTTGCTCTTTCTTCTGTTTACAGCATTAGTGCTGTCTGTTGTTCTTGTGTTTCCAGCAGGAGTGTTTTCTATCTTTCTTCCGCTTTCTCATCTTGTCGTTTTTCTGCTTTTTCTCTTCCCTGTCGCATTCTTCTTTTGTCTCTTCGTTTTAAGTTTTGTTGTTCCTGTGCCTGCCACAGCAGCGCTTGGAAAGCTTCCATCGTCTGACTGGTATCCATGTGTACAGATTAATTACACAAGTATTGTACAAAGTGTCCACTATTTCTACTGTTAACGGTTTTGTCCCACTTCTGACCCACTGTTACAATGGCCTCACTGTTCATCGTATGGTACAGTGGAAAGCAAAATACAAGAAGGTTACTAAAAATCAGCTGTAATTATCACAATTAATTGTTTGTAATCAACACGTTATTCAACAAGATTATTCTTGTGCAATTATTCCAATTAAATTTGTCCAATGCAATAATAATGTCAAATAATAGAGTCCCGCACAATAATCACTTTTACTATCAGCCACTTGAAACACACTGAGTAATCGCTGAAAGTAAACTGAAAACTAAGTGGCAGGTGTGGGCTATTTGTAGTCTGCATGGATCCATAAAATGCGTCCCTAGCAAGCACTTGAAAAGTCTAGAGGATCCTTTGCGCGGCCTTGGTAGAACACACACCAGCACGGCTAGTCATGAAGCTTGTAGAAAGACACCGTCGAACGCATGAGTATGTTCCGCATTACATAGTGATATATTAAGGGTTGTACATAGGTTATACATTAGAGTATGCATAAGTATTAAGGTTATACAGTTAAAAAAGTGTTATGTTTAATAAGGATTAGAGATATTTGAATAAATTTAACAGTAAACAGAAATAACTGTAAGCCCTATTGCACACAAAAATAAAATGACGGATTAATTAACTATTTAAAAAATTATATGATAACAATAATTAGAGCTTTTGTTGTTTAGTTGACAATAATATCAGTAGCTATGATTAAATTATTCAATGAAATCCACTGTAAAATTTGAAAAAATGTTTAAATTTGACTTACAAGTTGAGGAGACAGGATGAATTGTACCACTACAGTTAATATTGAGTGTGATTCATACATAATTTGTGCATATGTGAATGAACTCAGAACATCTTAGTACCAAAAAATTCAGACAATCATCAAAGGTTGTATTATAAATAATGTACTCATGTATTTCCTTTGGTTAGTTATTTTTAACTTTCCTGTTGGTATTATGTATTTCGGAGCAACTGTGATATGAAAATTAACTGTGAATAAACTTGTTAACTGATTCTTGTTTGCTGATAAGCTTAGTCAATAAATTATGCTTTTCATTACTGATGATTTGAATTTAAAAATTTAATATAACACAGTAAATTGTATTTTACATTAAACAGTAGAGTGAATGTTAGTTTGCATTCAGATATGTTTATATAAATGTTCCCAGTTATTAGTACATCCAATTTCATTTGGTTTGATCAGTGACATGTTAGGAAAATTTCAGTACATAAGTTTTACTTGGTTGACAATAAAACAGTTCATAACTCCACTGGCCACTGTCTTGGCAGAATATTTCTGTATATGGTGGAGGCCGAATTTGCGTATATGTTGGCTTACATTTGGCTTTTGCTCATGTTCCAGGACGCATTGGCTTGCTACAATTAATATCACCTTCTCCGTTAAAACATGTTACAGCTACACTTAATGACACTAGAGGTGAACACATTTCTGAAAAAATTAATGCATGTGCAAAATCATGTTTACATTTGAGAAGGTAAGTAAATTATTCCTGTTAGGCTTAATGTGTTATGTGAATATAAAAACATGTGAATGTATATAGGCCTATATAAAAATATATAATATACCAAATTGCTTATGAAAATTGATATATTAAAAATACTGTAAACAAAATAGAAAATAAAATCAAATAGAAAATAAAAACTGAACTTCTTGGATTTCGTTGTCCATGACGTGTCCGTTACTTAACTGAATATCACTATAATATTGACGACTCGGGACACTAAGTTTTTTATAAGTAAAAACGTAAAGTTTTACCTTACAGCCTAAACCGGCTTTCACCTATAGAAGGCTTCATCAGAGGCTGTCGTAAGTAGCGCTGTTCGTCTTGTTGTTGGCGACGAGATAGTTTTTCGAAAGATCGAAGCTGTGTATGTGTGGTGAGATGTGTTCGAATAATGCGTGCGATTTGAATTGTGTCTGTTCGTTTAGGATGTCGTTTTTATTTGTTTTTGTGTGTTTGTATATTTCTAATTGTTCTAGAGTGTCTAGTTTTCGGCCTTTTGTGTGTACGTGTAGTATGTTCATGTTATTGTCGATGTTTTTATATGTGTGGTTTGCTTCAATGAGGTGGTTTGCGAAGGTAGATTCTGTAGTGGTGTGGAGTGCTTTTGTGTGTTCAATGTATCTCTGTTTGAAGCTACGTCCTGTCTGGCCTATGTAGAATTTATTGCAATTTGAACAATTTAGCTTATATACACCGGGTAGATCGAATTTGTTTTGTGCATTGGGCATGCGTTTTGATAGTGTGTGTTCTGTTTTGTTAGTAGTTTTGTAAGCGATTCTGTATCCTGCTTTTTTGAATTTGTGGGCAATTTTTTCTGTTTGTTTGTTGATGTATGTTAGTGTTATGAATTTGTTGTTTTCTGTCTTTGTCTGTTGTTTGTTTTGTGTTTTGTGTAGGAGTTTACTGACTATTGTTCTGTCATAACCGTTAGATTCTGCTAGATATTTTATTGTGTTTAGTTCGTCTTTGTAGTCTATTTCATCTAAGGGGATGTTGTTAAGTCTATGTATCATGGTTCTAAAAGCAGCTAGTTTGTGTTGTATTGGGTGATTGGAGGTGTTGTGTATTAGTGTGTCAGTTGTAGTTGGTTTTCTGTATATACTGAATTTGTGCCTGTGTTCTAGTTTTGTGATGGAGAGGTCTAAGAAGTTTATGGTATGTGAACAGTTACTAACGCACATAAACAAAATACATAAAAACATAACCTTCACTGCCGAATACGAACACAACAATACCATAAACTTCTCAGACCTCTCCATCACAAAACTAGAACACAGGCACAAATTCAGTATATACAGAAAACCAACTATAACTGACACACTAATACACAACACCTCCAATCACCCAATACAACACAAACTAGCTGCTTTTAGAACCATGATACATAGACTTAACAACATCCCCTTAGATGAAATAGACTACAAAGACGAACTAAACACAATAAAATATCTAGCAGAATCTAACGGTTATGACAGAACAATAGTCAGTAAACTCCTACACAAAACACAAAACAAACAACAAAGACAGAAAACAACAAATTCATAACACTAACATGCATCAACAAACAAACAGAAAAAATTGCCCACAAATTCAAAAAAGCAGGATACAGAATCGCTTACAAAACTACTAACAAAACAGAACACACACTATCAAAACGCATGCCCAATGCACAAAACAAATTCGATCTACCCGGTGTATATAAGCTAAATTGTTCAAATTGCAATAAATTCTACATAGGCCAGACAGGACGTAGCTTCAAACAGAGATACATTGAACACACAAAAGCACTCCACACCACTACAGAATCTACCTTCGCAAACCACCTCATTGAAGCAAACCACACATATAAAAACATCGACAATAACATGAACATACTACACGTACACACAAAAGGCCGAAAACTAGACACTCTAGAACAATTAGAAATATACAAACACACAAAAACAAATAAAAACGACATCCTAAACGAACAGACACAATTCAAATCGCACGCATTATTCGAACACATCTCACCACACACACACAGCTTCGATCTTTCGAAAAACTATCTCGTCGCCAACAACAAGACGAACAGCGCTACTGACGACAGCCTCTGATGAAGCCTTCTATAGGTGAAAGCCGGTTTAGGCTGTAAGGTAAAACTTTACGTTTTTACTTATAAAAAACTTAGTGTCCCGAGTCGTCAATATTATAGTGATATTCAAAAACTGAACAATTAAGAATTAATCAAAATGAACAAAACATAAATAATAACAATAAAAATGGGCCACATTACATACATAAATAATAAAATGACAAAGCTAACAAAACTGTTTAAAAACACAGACATTAAAATAGCTTACAAAACTAACAAAAATAATCTACAAAAATTAAATAACCCACACAACAAAGATAATACAACAACCAATGGTATACAAAACTGAATGCCAAGATTGCAATAAATGTTATATAGGACAAACAAAAAAACAACTGAAAAAACTTTATTTGGAACACTTAAACGCGTACAAAAAACCAGAAATATATAAATCTAATTTGGCCACACATGCAATAAACACTGGTCATGAATTCCCAGACATAACCAACATGACACTAATAAAACACACCACACAAAGGCACCATAATGAACATTTGGGAAAATTTACAAATATACAAACATAAAACACAAAACAAACTAATACCTGAACAAATACAAATCAATACAAAACATGACACAATTTTCAATGCACCCAACATCGAAAATACACAAAATACTAATACGTACAACACAATCACACACAATAATACCAATTTAAAGTACCAGAGGCCAACAGGAAACCACAATAACAACCTACCAACACACAAGTACTTCACTAGACTCAAAATCAGGAAGGCTGAAAATGGGAACACAATGTTTCCCAAAACATGTTCCAAATAAGGAGAAGATATCTTGGAGGTAAATTCATTATAAATATTATATATAACACATATTACCCATCTCTTATTTCAAAACTTACAGCTACTTTACAAAAACTTTAACAAAATGAATTTAAAACATGTCTATAACGTCATAAAGCGTGTATCAGTGTCACATTTTTATAATGACTTACTGCATGTTGTATTGCTATATATATAAACACACACACACACACTGTAGCGGGTCAAAATTTTGGGTATTTTTATTTTAACCGTATGGGGCATTTATATATTTTTATTCATTTTGTTTTCGGGTGGGCTTGTATAAAATAATGTCAAAATGGATTATTGTGCAACATATTTGTCCGTGTAACAGACCAGTGTTGAGAAACATTTGGAAACAAAGCAATAAGACGCAGGTTGTTGTTAAGCAATGCGGTGAGGAATTTGCACCTCCACAAAATTCGCAGAACTCTGTACATGTGTTTCGACGCCCGTATGCAACCCAGCCGGGGGGGCTCGGCAATGACGCCGTGAGAGACACTACAGTTGAGGCAAACATGGCGCTGGGACGAAAAGTTAGTAGCTCCAAGTGATCGGCTACCGGAAAACAGCGTTAAACTCTGCCTGCTGTTGGTGACATCACCAGAGCCAACTCCAATATTAAGCTCTGGTCACACACATATACCAGCTATAATCCATGCATAAACTGAATATGCCTCAGCAAATCAACAGTATACGGCGACTAAAACCTGGTGGCATTGAATTGCCGCTTCCGCCAGTTCAACCAAGCACATTGGGCAGTTCCACTCTAGTTGCCAGCCGGCCAGGAGCTGAATAAGCTCTCTACAAAGTTTTTTTATTCTTTTTCAGTAAAAAGTGTAACAACAGTAAAATTTCATGTGACCGCGGTCCATCCAGCAAGTGGAACCGAATCAAATGTTTTCGGACAATAAAAAACAAGTAATTTACAGGAACGATGAGTGCGCGCGCGAAGCACGTTGCCGGCGTTTTTTCAGTAAGGGCTGGGCTTTATTATAAAATGGTATTTGGGGTTTAATAATGAAGTTTTGTTAAAATAATGTATGTAAGTGCGTGTGTAAAGCAGGCTGGGCTATCTGCATAGATGTAAGTAATATTATGTAAGTCTATTAAATAAGATGTATAAACAAGAGTTACACAACCTTTAAAAAACATGTAAGACAATTTATTTGGAAAACAAACTTATAAAATCGCAATATTTGATTATTAAACAAAAAATAATTTCTCTTCCAAGATGTATTGTGTAAATCATTCACGCAACCTTGAAAATTACGCTTGTATCCCAAAGTACGTATGAGACCCTGGACCCAAGAACTCGCAAAACGGTAAGTGTAAGTTTTTTTATTATGGTATGGTTTTCTAAGTTAATTAAATGGTGATAAATTCGTAGCTTCACAGTTGGCGCAGCCGAAAGGGACAGTTTTTATAAGTTAAAATTTGATGTAAAAACCATACCTACAAATAAGATACAAGCGCAATTGAGAGGTTAAGTGAAAGACGTAAAAGGTTATGTTTAATATTGGTGAGTAGAATATTTTTTTTGATAAGTATGCGTTACATATGATAAGATTTTATAAAGAAATATATATTAAAAAATTTTAAGAAAAATGGCAGATAATAATGATATTAGTTTATCTGATAGTCAGATAGCAAGTCAGTTAAGTAGCGATTCGGGAGTTCAAACGAATGATAGTAATGTAGAGAGTCAGCTGACCGAATCAAAAATAATGAAAGATGTCGAATATCAATTGACACCTATCCAAAATAAAAAAAATGACGATACGTATGAAATGTTTAAAGCAATACAAACAATGATAGAAAACCAGAGTGTAAAGTTAGACGAACACAAAAACGAGATGCAAGAGTTCAAAAGTAGTATAAATAAGAAGTTCGATGTTCAGAAGAATAGTTTTGACAGTAAATTCGATGAGCTAACAAACCAAATTAAAGAAATGAATAAATGTTTTGAAAACAATAAGGAAACGATAAGAACCAGTTTGAGTAAATTAGAACAGAGTGTTGAGCGAATGGGAGTACATGTGATGAGTACAGAGAAAAATAATACAAATGAAAATTGCAATGACAAATACAAAAATGTAATGCCAGATAAAGAGTTAACAAATAAGGACAATAATGTCGAAAATAATGTACGTAATACCGAGAATATTAATGTGTTTGAAGAGTTAGTATCAGAGACTGATACAGTAAAAATAAATAATGAGAGTATTAATGAAAGTGTAGAATGTAGTGATTATGAGATGTTAATGTGTGTCAGTGAGTTAGAGAGAGAGAGAGGAGAAATAATGTTGTAGTAGAGTGGGGACAGAGGGCAAATTTTCCCCTTAGTTATGATGATTTAATGTATTCACAAGCGCTGTTTTTGAAGGGCAAGAGTCCCGTGTTAGTAGAAGATTTGAGTTGTTTATTTTATTCGTATAAGTTTATACCCTCTGTCTGGAGTAATATTGAAGGTATGAGATGGTGTTATGATGAGAGAGATTTAAATAGAGAATTGTGTGTTGAGAGAGAGATAGAAGTATATAATTTAAAGAGAGATTATGATGAGTTGAAAGAAATATTAGAAGTGTATTTAAACAAGAATGATTTAATTGATAATACAAAAGTAATTGACCCGATATTGGAAATATTTACTGACGGAGATTTAACAGAAATACTTAACGTAGACTCGGTGAATGATTATTATGGTATAACGGATAAATTGAAATTGTTTGGTTATGACACACAAGACAACAATATGTATGTCAATATAATTGAACAGTGCTATACAAAACCAAGATTCATCTTTGACGATGGAGGCTAAACTATAAACAATCAATGGACAATTTTATATATATTGTTTTATGGTTTTGTGACCTCGCAACCTGTGAACATTGAAGTGTGATATGACTAAATAAATAAGGATGCAGATTTGTAAATAAATGTTTAATAAGTTTATTTGTGTGTATTGTAGAATGTTAAGTAAACAATATGTGTGTAGATGATTGTTGTAATACTAATATTAATATTTGCAATTTAAACAAATAACCGAATTAATTTTGAAAACTAATTGGCTAATTGTAAATGTTTAATTAATTTAATTAAAATAATTTGAAATGTTTTAAATATTTTGATTAATTCAAAGATTATATTATTGAATTTTCTGATGAATTTAAATGGTAACGAGAAGTGAAGTTGGTAATTAAATGATGAATTGTTGATTTGAAATAACTTTTTGTTAAATGTTTCAGAGGTTACTTGGAGTAGTGGTGTATGGTGTATATAGTTGTGTATGTCAGTATATGAATTATGGACTGTAAGTATAAAATTTTTATGATACAAGTCAAATATAATAAAATGTACACAGATGTTTAACTTAATGGAACGAATTTTAACTTCAGTAATGAAAATAACTTGAGATAATGATTTAAAGGGTAAGAATAACTGAGATATGATGAAAAATAAATATTAATAATGAATTTGAAAAATTTTAAGTAATCTAATTGTAGAAAGTTATGAAGGATGATTAATGATTGATAATGGATGAGGATGTCACATTATAATGTTGTATATAAAAAATTCTAGTAATTAGTAAGTTATTAAGTGGCTATTGAGGGGGTGGCCTGTGCTCTCTTAGATAGCGAAATGGGTTGGGGGTAGCAGTGAGTGTTACCTCCATCGGAGGCCAAACTGGCGATAAATGTGCGGCACACCTTATCCATGTAAATAAAAAATTTTTTGCACACAATACTAAATAACGTGTCGCACATAAGAATATTGATGTGAAACAGGCAGTGAAATAAAAGTTTAGATTTCCTCGACTTTTCGGGCGGTTACTGCCTTACCAGCACTAACCGTGGTTTTGGCTAGCGGCCAGCTATGGTCATATCAAGTCCCTTGACCATAGCTGACTTGAAATTGGTATATATTTGAAATTCAATGGGGGGACAATTAGAGGAAATCTCCGGTACTATGGAACAGCGGCTGCCACTCTGCCCGCTTGGGGGTGGCATAGACAGGTGGCAGATCCGTTTTAAGGGTGCATGATTATAGAACAAGAACATGATGATGTTCACTACTTTAAAACTTAACAGCGGAAGCAGAGACACGGAGAGGTAAAACCCTGCTCCAAAATATACCGTCTCTGTGGAAGCGAATGGGCGCCACAGTCCAACATAATCTGAAATAGTGTGTGTGGCTGGGAGGTGACGCAAAGGAGTCACGAATTTAAAATTTTATGACAAAAGTTTTTTTTCAAAGTTTGATCAAATAAAACTGCTTGTGCTCTGTTCAGGTAACTAGCTGCTTAGATATTTAAAAATAAGGTGTTCATGCTATAATTTTAAGTGTATTATTTTATTGTTGTCTGTTAGATAAGCATTGATAAGAATATGTCATTTTATTATGTGTGTATTTTTTTAAGCCAATAAGTAAATCGTCTGGCAGGCTAACATAAATAACCAGAATCAGAGAAATGGGAAACAATGAGGTGAGAAGGGAGAATAAATAAAAATAAATATGTATATTCCATGTAATTTGTTCAATTTTAAGATGTATTTTCATTGTGTTAGGAGGATCAGCTGATCAGCAATAACGTCACTGGTATATTGGTTTGTAAATGTTACAAGTAATTAATGTTTAACGTATTACAGATATTTTGAAGTAAAGATAAAAAGAATATGAGAAATAAAATAACAATAATTTATGCAAATTAATAAAAGATAATTCATGGGTGATAAATGTTTTATGGGACACGTAGACCTGTCCAAATTGAATTAAAAGTTGAATGTGAAATGATAGAGATGAATATGATGTAATGTTGTTTTTGAGTTGATATAATGTAATAGAATCTTGTGAAATATAGATGTTGACACGGTAGTAATGGAGAATAATTGTAGAGTTCTGAATGATATGTTTATGGTTTATAATTAATGAGGTTATTTTGTGTATTTGTAGTAAGGTTAGGAGATTGAGATTTTTGGGGATGGCAATTTTGTATTAGGGGGTAGTGTCATGTAGGAGTCCGCAACAAGGGTTGGGACGGGATAGGGATAGATTTTTGTGGGGAAGGGGCCGCCTTAGGTAGAATCCGGGCCGCCAAATAAGGGAATTGAGTTTTTTGGGGGAGGGGAAACACGTATCCTATGTACAAAGGGGTAGAGAGTATTTTATATGTAGAGAAGGCGGCGTTTTGAGTCAGATGATAAGTTGGGGTTTAGAGTGTTTTGGGATAGATATTTTGATAGAGATGGGTGTCATGGGAGTTGAAGTTGATGAATATTAGAGTCAGAGGGAGAAAGTTTATATATGTATAGAGATCTAATACAGTAAATGAGAATAAATGAGTTACAACACCCACAGTAATGTAGAATTAAACTGTTAACTAAAGAGAGGAATTTATAATAAAGAATATACAATTGTTTATTTTTTTCAACCAGTGACAGAATTTTGATAAAATTTGAAGATGATGTAAAGTCAAGAATTGTTTATTTTAAATAATTTAAATGCCAATTTGATTATCATTAATATTAATATTTTGTAATTTTAAATATTTTATGTTACTATGTTTTGTATTTCAAGTTAGGATATTACAGATGTTCAATGTGTTTTCAGAACTTATATATAACATATGTAGGTCAGGGTTCTGGAACTTGACCTAGTTTCGATCAGCTGATGAGGTCATACACCTACTAAGCTTGTATAGTAGGAAGTCAATTTTAATCTGTTTGTTTGATTAATTCAAACCAATATTTGAATAATTTTAATAAATGTTATTTAATAAATGAATTTAATAAATATTTAATGAATAATTTTTTTTGAAATTTAAAATTTTGAAAATTTTAATTTTTTTTTGAGAAAAAAAAACTTGATTTTTCGCCTGCCAGCGAATGGATATTTTAGATGATGATTTTTTTTATTGTGTGTGCATTAACCATGTTTCTTTTATTGTATTGCATTATATTGGTAGACTATAAGTGGTTCTCATGTTAGAGTAAGGATGTGTTTAGATTAGTAGAAATGTCTAGGTTAAGTCATTTGAAACAAAAGAAAAAAGAGGAAGAGAATTTTTTGATAAAAGATTATTTTTTTGACTTTTGAATTTTTTTTTTAAATTTTTGATAAATTTTAAAAGAAAGTTTTATTTTTTATGTGTTATGATAACCTGTAACGTGAGTGTGTGTGAGCCCAGTATTTGCTAAAGGCAGCCCAGCTTGCAAAAAGGGGATCCATATCGGCGGAGGAGCTGGAGTAATTTTAGCCAGGGGTTGAGGATTTTGGGGGGTAGCATGTTAGAAGGTGAGGTGCTCTGTGGTACGAGGCTGTTCGATTTCTCGGTGTTGGGATCTCTTACGGAGAAGTCCAGTGATCTCGTTCAGATGAGTCGCTGAGCCAGGGGGGTCGTGTACCCATGAGATTAAGAACCAGGGGGTTGTTGGCACCAGTTCCTCACCGGTCCTCTTCGGGGTTATCGATGAGATTTCTTCTGTCGTGAACAGCAGAATTCTCATCGAGGGGGTATTGTAGCGGGTCAAAATTTTGGGTATTTTTATTTTAACCGTATGGGGCATTTATATATTTTTATTCATTTCGTTTTCGGGCGGGCTTGTATAAAATAATGTCAAAATGTATTATTGTGCAACATATTTGTCCGTGTAACAGACCAGTGTTGAGAAACAGTTGGAAACAAAGCAATAAGACGCAGGTTGTTGTTAAGCAATGCGGTGAGGAATTTGCACCTCCACAAAATTCGCAGAACTCTGTACATGTGTTTCGACGCCCGTATGCAACCCAGCCGGGCGGGGCTCGGCAATGACGCCGTGAGAGACACCACAGTTGAGGCAAACATGGCGCTGGGACGAAAAGTTAGTAGCTCCAAGTGATCGGCTACCGGAAAACAGCGTTAAACTCCGCCTACTGTTGGTGACATCACCAGAGCCAACTCCAATATTAAGCTCTGGTCACACACATATACCAGCTATAATCCATGCATAAACTGAATATGCCTCAGCAAATCAACAGTATACGGCGACTAAAACCTGGTGGCATTGAATTGCCGCTTCCGCCAGTTCAACCAAGCACATTGGGCAGTTCCACTCTAGTTGCCAGCCGGCCAGGAGCTGAATAAGCTCTCTACAAAGTTTTTTTATTCTTTTTCAGTAAAAAGTGTAACAACAGTAAAATTTCATGTGACCGCGGTCCATCCAGCAAGTGGAACCGAATCAAATGTTTTCGGACAATAAAAAACAAGTAATTTACAGGAACGATGAGTGCGCGCGCGAAGCACGTTGCCGGCGTTTTTTCAGTAAGGGCTGGGCTTTATTATAAAATGGTATTTGGGGTTTAATAATGAAGTTTTGTTAAAATAATGTATGTAAGTGCGTGTGTAAAGCAGGCTGGGCTATCTGCATAGATGTAAGTAATATTATGTAAGTCTATTAAATAAGATGTATAAACAAGAGTTACACAACCTTTAAAAAACATGTAAGACAATTTATTTGGAAAACAAACTTATAAAATCGCAATATTTGATTATTAAACAAAAAATAATTTCTCTTCCAAGATGTATTGTGTAAATCATTCACGCAACCTTGAAAATTACGCTTGTATCCCAAAGTACGTATGAGACCCTGGACCCAAGAACTCGCAAAACGGTAAGTGTAAGTTTTTTTATTATGGTATGGTTTTCTAAGTTAATTAAATGGTGATAAATTCGTAGCTTCACAACACACACACACACTTTTAAGTTTATATAATTATGACTAAAGTTGAATAAAATAAAATTAATTTATTTTGTTAACAATAATTTATTTAAAAAGATTTTGTTTACAGTGACTTCACCATTTTTGTGTTTCAAGAATGTGTTGAAACCTAATTTTTAAGAAATACAACCTGTTTCAAAGTACCAATTTATTATTTTTGAAATCTAAAATCTCTAATAATTAAAAATCTTAAAAAATTGATCAATTTATACTAACTTAGAAAATATATTCATGAGAAATTTATTTCAATATTGATCAAAATGAATATTAAAGCTGTGAATGTATTTACGAATTATTGGAAATGCGAGTGGCTTGATAAAACTATGATAAACCAGGGTATCTGCAGATTCATAATCCAAGATCTTTATAAGATACAGTATACAGTATTTTGTTTTTATTGCGTGTATCATTTAAAGGAAATGGTTGGTGGAGGCAAATAAATTTTTAGGATAGTGTAAAATATTTTGCAATTTTGAAAAGCTGTCAGTTGTCAATTGAATCACTTTGTAATCATACCATCAATGAAGGATCTTACTTTTTAATTGCAAATCAAACAATAATAATATGAGTAACAGCTGATTATCTCCAAAAGGTCTGGAATTGTTATACTAGAATTAATATTAAGAAAACTGACTAATATGAACATGTCGTGAGCGAAATGTAGTTCAGATGAACTTTACAACTTCACTAATTTAGTCTGCCTTTCTGTTTTATTTGCAGTGTATTAGCAAGTTTATCTTGTAATTTGTTTACTTAAATTATATTAAAATTAACCTTTGTCATGTTGACTCGAATTAGTCAAAACTTAGATATTCCAGATTGGGCAAAGACTTTTCTTAGACTAAATAGAGTTAATTACATGCTCCCTACTTTTTCTACCAAACCAGGTTATTTTCTTATTAAGATATATTTGACGTACAAACTCTATGTATGTTAGACACAGCTAGTACTCAAAATTACAAATTCTCTTTAGACACAGCTAGTACTAAAAATTACAAATTCTCTTCTTAACATTTATGTCACACAAAATTTTAATATAAATGAACATGATGGAATGTTTTAGTTGGTAGGCTGGAGTAGAACAGAAAATGGGACACGCACTGAAGACCTATTGTATGCTGACTTGACATATATAGATTACAGGCACTATCTCAGTGAACTACCACGAGTATTTCAGCATATTGTAACAACTGACAAATTTTGTACTCATTTAGGCCTATGTAATGGTAAGGCATCAACTTATTTCATATTTCTATTTCTAAGTCTCATACTCAATATTATGTAATAGTTGTTTAAAAGTCACACTTGATACTTTAATGAATGTTTTCCATATAGGTACTGGTCCTAGTGCAGTAAGCAGTGGAGGAGGCTTAACATTCATTCAAGAGACTTTCACTATTTGTATGGTATTGCCAGTACTCAAGAAAAGGACAATCCAATTGTAACTTTTACAAACATCAGTAATGAAGAGATATTAAGCTGGCTTAATTATACTAAGCACGGACTTGATGAAGCACATTCAGAAACGTATACAATACTTAATTTCATTTAATTTTAGTTAATATCCAAATACGTTAACATTTTCAACACCACTGATTTTTAGTACCATTCCTGGTACCACTATTTTTAGCAATATTTCAAAAACCTGTAACAAATCTTTATCTTTTACCAAAATAATACTACTTAACAGTACATTTTACATATATTCTTAAAATTTTGATTACATGTATATACATTTTAACAAATTAGTCTTAAACATAATTTTTATCACAAAAAATTTAATTTTCCTTATTCAAACTAATAGCAGTTATGTTTACATTTAACAGCTGATTTAATAAAAATTAGACAAATTCTGAACAATTTTCTTTAACTGGCACTATTATATCACTTTTTTGTTTAAACTCAGGTAGAGCTGGCTGGATATCATTATCAGTGCAATCAGTATCAATGTCACTGTCACAGTTTCTTCCCCTTATCAGCATTGTTTTTTTTGTGATGCATCTTCACATAAGAAAAAGCAATATAATTACTACAGGACAAAAGAATAAAAATTAAAAATATATATGATGATACATGTAAACAGAAGAGTCATCCAGTTTTTAGGTACATTCTTATCCAGATCATCAAATTTTGAATCTGATAAATATGAATTTTCATCATGTATTGGTTTACGCAGCACAAACTCAAGCATATTTAACATTTTGCTTAGCTAGAAACACCATGCACTTAGCACATTCAATAGTTGAACCTGAACATTGGTTACTTCACTGGCTTGTAGGAAGCATATATTGATAAAATTTTGAACTAAATTATAACAGCAGGCTATGTAAAGAAGAGATTACCCAAACACTGCAGACTTTGACTGGACAATATACTGGTAAATGTATTTAAATACACAAAAATCAAACACCTGTATGACATACATGTGGCATGGTCCACTGTATCATTTAGTGGTGCCCATATTATATACAGCCATGGTGTTGAAAGTGTTAAAAAGTAAATACACAAATCTACTGAAAAATAGTTTATATAAATAAATATTTTTACATCTTTTTACTTCTTGGATTTAATCTCTAAGCTGTCTTGTTGGTTTGTCTTTCCAAACTAGTATCAATAACAGTTTATTTAGCCGAATTCCTATTTCATAAAGAAAATAACTACATTTTGATATTTACTTGGCATGAAAACTGTTTTTGAAAACAAATTTAATTAATGAGTATTTAAACAGTTTCAAACAACAAGCAGCAATTTTTTAGCAGTGTACTGCTCATTGCCTATAACTAGTTAATCTTTTTACTTGTTCTAAGGTCTGTTCAAAACAAATCTTTTGAAACAATATAGCATTTAATACTTTTTTAATTACTTAAAATCACATAAAAACAATCTTTCGACCATGTTTTGTACAAAAAGAAAGGAACACAAAATTTATATAAATTTCACATACCAGTATAGAAATTATAATTTACAATTTAATATAAAATGCATTCCTTAAATAAGAAATGAGGGTAAACAATTAAATGGTTTACCATTATTGTTCTTTTATTATTATTATTTTTTATTTTTATCAAGAATAAATAATTTGTTGATACAGACTGAAAGATTACACTGTAGCTGTGAAAGAATTATTTTCTTGGTGTGATTGTCTATTTGTAATTACAGTATTCCAAGTATTACAAACAGTATTTGTATATAACTGTACAGGAAACTTAATGCTATTTTGTTTTGTCTTTCCAAACTAGTATCAATAACAGTTTATTTAGCTGAATTCCTATTAAAAAAAAAATAACTACATTTTCATATTTACTTGACATGAAAACTGTTTTTCAAAACATGTGATGTTACTCACATTTTTTACTTATATTTACTAAATTACACCCATCATAAAATAATACTTACCGCTGCCAGAATTTCACTTACCATCATGGTCCCCGTAAAACTTACCTTTTGAAACTGCCCAGGTCGCCACGATATTTTTTCTAAAGGTTAAATATCGAAACCTTCTACACTCTTGCCCTTATGAAAAAAATCCCGCTATCTGACTGTAATAAAATTTCAGAAAACCCCCGATTTCGTTAGACGAGCTTTTCAACACAGGAATGAGAACGTGGTAATGACGAAATAACTTAGTCTAACACATTTTCAAAGTAAACTAAATCACTTTACTGAATTAAGTCAATTTTCATTGTTATTAGTACAAAAGAATTAGTTATAACTAATTGTTATAATTACCAGAATGAGAATGCTACACAACCAAATTTTAATTACATTGAACTATACTTACAACTAAGGCAGCCCACTCTGCTCACGCACGCTTCCATACATTTTTTATACCTTACCCTTTATTTATTCAATTTTAAACATTCCGATTGTTATCCGCGATACCCATCCACGAACACGATACCGGCCGAACACGTGCTTAGTCCCGTAACTTCAATATCTGTTTTATCACTCTAATTCCTCCACATCACTGTCCGGATTTCTCACTGCGATATGTTTATTACCTTCTGGGGTCCCGGTCGGTCTTATTGAATTAAATACATTTACGAAAACTCGACCAACCGGGCCCAAACCGAAACTTTAGATGTCTGTAGCGGTACGCTGTTTTCCGTAGACCGCTTAGCGTCTCTGCTTACTGTAGACTGTGTTTTTGGGCGGGAGGAAACTGCCGTTCACAGCCACCAGATGTTCGTCGTCGTGCATGCTCAATTGCTGTCGCTTATTCCTTCTATGCAGGGAATATAAGAGTTATATGCGTGATAACAGGGGACGATATTTGCATCGGCTCTATTGACGTCAGTCGCAGTGGACGGGGTTTAACAGCATTTCCTGTAGTTGTCGGGTAGGAGCTACAATCTGTTTGCTCCAGCGCCATTTTCTGGCCTCGACTTTTGAGCTGAACGGCGTCATTTCAGCACCCCGCCTCGAGACGTTAAGTGTGAGCGTGGTCACACCTATACAGAGTTCTTAGAAATTCGGGGAGATGCGAATTCCTTTGCCTAATTACACAATACAGTAACTGCGTCTCTCCTTTGTCTCAGCGCTGTTCAGCTTACCATGAGTTCGGTTGTAATGAACTACGTTGCACCAAAATTTTTAGAAAAGCCCGCACAAAATGAAATAAATAAAAAGGTAAATACCCCATACTGTAAAAAATAAAAGGACCCAAAATTGACACGTTACAATACCCCCTCGATGAGAATTCTTCTGTCCACAACAGAAGAAATCTCATCGATAAACTCCGAAGAGGACCGGTGAGGAACTGGTGCCAACAACCCCCTCTTGTTCTTACTCTACATGGGTACACGACCCCCCTGGCTCAGCGACTATGGACCCATCTGAACGAGATCACTGGACTTCTCCGTAAGAGATCCCAACACCGAGAAATCGAACAGCTAAGTACCACAGCACACCTCGCCTTTTAACATGCTACCCCCAAAAATCCTCAATCCCTGGCTTAAATTATGCCAGATCCTCAGCCGATATGGATCCCCTTTTATGCAAGCTGGGCTGCCTTTAGCAGATACTGGGCTCACACACACTCACATTACATATTACGCCTTGACAAATTCTTTACAATTTACAAATAATTTAAAAAAAATCAAAATTCAAAATAATATATTTTACCAAAAAAATTCTCTTCCTTGTTTTTCTGTTTTATTTCAAATGACTTAACTTAGACATTCCTCCTAATCAAAACATATCCTTAATCTAACACGTAAATCACTTATAGTCTACCAATACAATGCAATACAATAAAATAAACATGGTTAATACACACATAATAAAATAATCATTACTCAAAAATATATATCAACTGGCAGGCAAGACATCATTTTTTTTTTTTCAAAAATTAAAATTTCCAAAAATTCTAAAATTCAAAAAAAATTTAAATTTTATTTAAATGTTCCCTTTATATATATATAATTTGTTTAAAATTCGTGTGACTTGATTAAAATAACAAATTAAATTGACTTCCTACTATACAAGCTTAGTGGGTGTATGACCTCATCAGGTGATCGAAACTAGGTCAAGTCCAAAACCCTTGACCTACATATGTTATGTACACCCTATCTGAAAATACATACAACATCTGTAATAATCTAATGTGAAACACAAAACAATACAATAAAACATTTAAAATAAACAAAATATTAATATAATAATCAAATTGACATTTAAATTATTTAAAATAAACAATTCTTAATTTTACATGATTTCCAAATTCTGTCACTGGTTTAAAAAATAAAAAATTATATCTTTATTATAAATCTCTCTTTTTGTTTAACAATCTCACTCTACTTTACTGTGGGTGATTTAAATTATTTGTCTCATTGACTGTACTAGATCAGTATACATATATAATCTTTCTCCCCCTGACTCTAATATTCATCAACTTCAACTACCATGACACCCATCTCTATTAAAAACATCTACCAAACACTCTAAACCCAACCTATCCTTAAACTCAAATCGCCACCTTCTCGCTATATATAAAAAAAAATACTCTCTAACCCTTTGTACATAGGACATGCGTTTCCCTCCCAAAGCTCACTCCCTTATGTTGGTTCCTGGACTTCCCCTAGGTAACCCTTTCCGGCGCCAATCGGTCCCTTCCCGCCACAACGCCAGCCGTTGCGGACTCCTTACCACACCACCCCCATTTACAAAATTGCCATCCCCAAAAATCTCAATCTCATTACCTTACTACAACTACAACAAAATAATCTCAATTATAAACATAAATATATCACTCAAAACTCTACAATTATTCTCCATTACTACTGTGTCAACATCAATACTTCTCAAAATTCTATAATATACATTACTTCAAAACAACATTACATTATCTTCATCTCTACTATTTCTTTAACTTCAATTCGGACAGATCTATATGTCCCATAAAATATTCATCACCCAAAAACTATCTCTTGTTAACCTTCACAAATTGTTACTTTATTTCTCATTTTATCAAATTATTTTTCCCATTACTTTAAAACATCTGTAATACATTAAAAACATTACCTTGAACATTAATTACTTGGAACATTTATGACTAATATACCAGTGACATATTATTGCTGATCAGCTGATCCTCCTAACACAATGAAAATACCTCTCACAATTGAACAATTACATGAAATATATATTTTTATTTATCATTTTTATTGAACACAATTATTTCAAATAAACATCTTATTACTGAATTAAAATCTTAGTTACCTGTAAACATTTTTGTTATACATGATTCATATTGTAAAAGTTCCATACTTACAATCCATTTAACATGATATATACACAACATAGTCACCATACCACAATACTTTCACCTCATCTCTGAAACATTTTACACAAAATTTAGTTTAAATCCAACAATTCATTTAATTACAAAATTCCTCTCGTGAAACCATTTGACTTCAAACAAAAATTCACTTATATAACCTTTAAATAATCAATCAAAATATTTAACATGTATCAAATTGTTTTAATTAAATTAATTACCAAAAAATATTATATAGTTATCGAAACAATTACCATTAATCAATTACTGTTTTCAAAATTAATTCTGATATTTGTTTAACTTGCAAATGTTTCCATATTATTATTACAACAATCATCTTACGTACACACATTATTTACTTAACATTCCACAATGCACACAAATAAATTCACTATATTTTTATTTACAGACTTTTGTTATTTACTGTTCAGTTTCCCACACTTCATTGTCCAAAACTAACTATTTGCCATGTCAAAAACCATTAAACACAATGTTTATACTGTCTTTTATTGTTTTAATAGTTTACCCTCCATCGTCCCAGATAAGTCTTGGTTTTATGTAGCATTGTTCACTTTCATCCCCACACAAATGACTGTTTTGTGTGTTGTAACCATACAAACTAAACTCATTAATCATACCAAAATACTCATTAAACCAGTCTACATTAGGTAATTTTGTTAAGTCTCCGTTGGTAAATACATTCGTGATCGGGTCAATTACTTTAGTCAAATCCTTATAATCATTGTTACTCAAATATACTTTTAAACTTTCATTCCATTCTTCATACTTTCTATTTAAGTTATATAACTCTGTTACTTTCTCCACACACAATTCTCTGCTTAAATCTCTTTCATCACCATACCAAATCACACTTTCAACATCATTATTACCGACAGAGGGTACAACATTACACAACAAAAATAAACACCTCAATTCATCTATTACTACGGGACTCTTGCCCTTCAACAACACTTGTGACCACATTAAATCATCATCATAAATAATAAAGGGAAAATTTACCCCCTGTCCCCACTCTACTACAACATTATTTTTCCTCTCTCTCTCTAACTCACTAACACATCTTAACATCTCATACTCACATTCCACAAATTCATCAGTACTCTCTGATATGACATTTTCAATTATATTATTATTCTCGTTATTTTCAATAACATCATTGTTATTTATTAATTCTTTATCTGGTATCATATTTTCACACTTGTCATTACAATTGTCATTTGTTTTATTTTTCTCTGGATTCATCACAACTACTTCCATTCTCTCCACACTGTGTTCTAATTTATTTAAACTGGTTCTTATCAATTCATCAGTACTTTCTACACATTTCTTCATTTCTTGTATTTCCTTTTTTAACTCATTAATATCTCTACTTTGTCTATCTAATTTTATGTCATTACTGTCAAAGCGACTATCAAATTTATTATTCATTTTTTCTAATAAATTAAGTACAATACTCAACATATCATTATCTTGTATTAGAGACATGTTTACCGTTTCTTTCTACAACACTTTATATATATACTCACAACACAAACCTAACCTACGTAAATATGTGCGATACAATTTTTATACTTTCGTCATTACCACATCCTATTTTCTGTGCAATAAAACAGGTCTAGTTACTATAAAATTTATATACTAACATCCTGGCAGGGTCGTCGCTGTGATGTTTCTCACCTTTTTTACTTATATTTACTAAATTACACCCATAATAAAATAATACTTACCGCTGCCAGAATTTCACTTACCGTCATGGTCCCCGTAAAACTTACCTTTTGAAACTGCCCAGGTCGCCACGATATTTTTTCTAAAGGTTAAATATCGAAACCTTCTACACTCTTGCCCTTATGAAAAAAATCCCGCTATCTGACTGTAATAAAATTTCAGAAAACCCCCGATTTCGTTAGACGAGCTTTTCAACACAGGAATGAGAACGTGGTAATGACGAAATAACTTAGTCTAACACATTTTCAAAGTAAACTAAATCACTTTACTGAATTAAGTCAATTTTCATTGTTATTAGTACAAAAGAATTAGTTATAACTAATTGTTATAATTACCAGAATGAGAATGCTACACAACCAAATTTTAATTACATTGAACTATACTTACAACTAAGGCAGCCCACTCTGCTCACGCACGCTTCCATACATTTTTTATACCTTAACCTTTATTTATTCAATTTTAAACATTCCGATTGTTATCCGCGATACCCATCCACGAACACGATACCGGCCGAACACGTGCTTAGTCCCGTAACTTCAATATCTGTTTTATCACTCTAATTCCTCCACATCACTGTCCGGATTTCTCACTGCGATATGTTTATTACCTTCTGGGGTCCCGGTCGGTCTTATTGAATTAAATACATTTACGAAAACTCGACCAACCGGGCCCAAACCGAAACTTTAGATGTCTGTAGCGGTACGCTGTTTTCCGTAGACCGCTTAGTGTCTCTGCTTACTGTAGACTGTGTTTTTGGGCGGGAGGAAACTGCCGTTCACTGCCACCAGATGTTCGTCGTCGTGCATGCTCAATTGCTGTCGCTTATTCCTTCTATGCAGGGAATATAAGAGTTATATGCGTGATAACGGGACGATATTTGCATCGGCTCTATTGACGTCAGTCGCAGTGGGCGGGGTTTAACAGCATTTCCTGTAGTTGTCGGGTAGGAGCTACAATCTGTTTGCTCCAGCGCCATTTTCTGGCCTCGACTTTTGAGTTGAACGGTGTCATTTCAGCGCCCCGCCTCGAGACGTTAAGTGTGAGCGTGGTCACACCTATACAGAGTTCTTAGAAATTCGGGGAGATGCGAATTCCTTTGCCTAATTACACAATACAGTAACTGCGTCTCTCCTTTGTCTCAGCGCTGTTCAGCTTACCATGAGTTCGGTTGTAATGAACTACGTTGCACCAAAATTTTTAGAAAAGCCCGCACAAAATGAAATAAATAAAAAGGTAAATACCCCATACTGTAAAAAATAAAAGGACCCAAAATTGACACGTTACAAAAACAAATTTAATTAATGAGTGTTTAAACAGCTAGTTTCAAACAATAAGCAGCAATTCTTTAGCAGTGTGTTCGTTATCTTGGAAACCTGTCTTCTGATCAAGATGATGAAATTGTTTGAAAGTACCAAATTCATTCTAAAATTTCTTTGCTTAATCTCTAGATCTACCTGTTGTAGAAAGAAAGTTAAAATTTTTTAATTTCATGCTGAAAGAATAAATTTTCGTAAATAATTTATAGTAACTTTTCATCATATTTATTAATTGGTTATTTTTGAAGCTAACAACAATTTTGTCTTCACCAATATTTCATAGTAGTGGAGATATAAGGGAAAACTAATAGAGTTTAACATGTTGTGGAGAGGACTTTTTCAGGGCGGCTAGTAGCAAATTTTCTCTCATTTAAATACATGGACAGTGCTTCCTAATCATCTTAACTAATGGTTGGAACAATTATGGTTAGAATGAAAGTAACAAAATGTCAAAAAAAATCCTATGAAATTTGAACAGAAGGAAGTAATAAAGGTTGGTCCTGAATCTTGTGGAAATGAATGGGGGGGGGGGAATTATGATAAAATGAATTGTGGAAATGTAAATAAAAAATTGGGGAGCCATGGAAGAAGTGAGATAAACATGTTGTACTAAAGAACCAGTTTTAAAAAACCAGACTTAGGACAGAATGCCATAAGACATTAATGAGAAGAAAGAGAATATATAAAAAGGGAAGCTTACACCAGTGGCAGGTAAAAGAATGGATGCTTCACACTTAGGTAACTTTGTTTTTGTAATTCACTTATGTTCAGATAGTAGCTGGAAACAAAAACATTATTAGCACTGAATGCACAAAACACTATTTACTTGGTTGAACTATGATATGTACTGCCTCAAACAGTACAACACTTCCACAATCTGAAGACCATGAAATAATCTAGTTGCTCCATTGAAAGTTGAAGACAGAATGCTTATGGAGATATAGCTAAACTCTTCAGTTCATGCAGGCTTCTGATTGGTTAACATGCTGGTCAATCTGATTGCTCCTATTTCTCTTTTTATTTAACCGATTTTTGTATTAAATACATTCTTAAAAAAATATTATTTATTCATTTAAAATTTTATTTAATATGATCAATACAATTTTCATTAGAAGTTCACCATCCACATTCCAGTGTGTATATGGACCGTGCATTAACGGCAACAAAAGATGTAATGGGCAAGTCGATTGTTGATTCCAGCAAACATTCACAATATAGAATACAATTAAAACATGAAACTCCTAAAAACCCAACTCACAAAAAAGCGTAAAAAGATATGAAAGATTAAACAAAAGCTTCAAGATAAACGGTATATACAATGTTCAGCAAACAGCAGCACAAAATAACATGAAGACAAAATACCATTCAAGCGGAATTTGCAAATAGCAAATACAAAATATAGAATTTTTTAAGCAAACACTAGCATAAATAATCTAAAGATAAAATTGAGAGGAGGAAGAGAGGCAAGGGAGGGAGAGAGAGAGAGAGAGAGAGAGAGAGTGTTTTTGTGTTAGTGTCTCATACAGACATAAACATTAGTCATTAGACAGTAGTATGAATATTAGTTTAAATACATACTTAACAACTGAATGACTACTTTTAAAATTTTGTTTAGTCCTCCATCTCTACCACAAGCTGGAAGCTGTCTTCTCCCTCAGGCACCAGAATTTGGAACCTATTCTACACCTATATGCCAATTTGATGACAAAATAGCAGCTTGTAGTCAGATGCCTGGGACACATGTTCCTCAAAATTGGTTGTTATCATTCACGTCCAATGAAGGATATTATGTTAAGGAAACTCAGGATGAAAATTGTCTTGCTTTCTGTGTTAGTGGAAAGTGGTCTCCAAAAATTCCAGTTTGTAAAAGTAAGTTACAGTTTGTTTTAAAATTTCTGATAAAATGCATTAGGGAAGAAGGTAGGTAATATTAAGTGAGTAGTAAGCCTTGGATATGTCTAAATAATCTGTAGGAAAAAAATATTTAAGTAGTAACATTGGTGGCAGACATTTAACTCATTTATGATGTAGCTACATTAGAGTGACCAGATTTGAAATTGGTAAAGTCAGGATACTTCCTCCCTCTTTAACACTTCCTCATCTCTACCCTTTCTCTCATAGATACCGGACACGAACTACAAAAAAAATAGTTTCTACTTTAAATTGAAATTAACAATTAACACTGTTTAATAAAGTAATTAATAGTGTTAATAAAGATATAAACATTATTTATAATCGAATTAAACAAAACGAATATCATAAATTGCTTAGAAACATTTGCTAGGCTGCTCTATTTTTAGATGTGTCTGTTCTGCTGTATTTCTCTGATATTCAGAATATCATTTAAAATCTTTTGGTTTTATGAAAAGTCTTGAAATTCTGTGGATGGATTGTCTTTGAAATTAGTCCTATCAATGTTAATCGATTTTATTGTATCTATATCATAATCATTTAGTGATATAGTAATGGGGAAGAATGGGAGGTTTTATTAAATCACGTTGATATTCACGGTTCGTGTGAGAATCCTGGACTCAAAATTAAGGTAGGTGAGATGTATAAATATTATTTTATTTTGTGTATTATTGATAATAGCTTAATTTGTTTGTCTCTCTTGCATTTTAGCTACAATCAATGCTGATTCAAACAGTACACCTGTGTGAGGTCTCTTGCACTAATGGCAACATCTTTTCTCCTATAATACATCTCTATAGCTCTGGTTCTGTACTTTATTTCTTTAATGTACTACCCACAATTCTGTTCTGTATAAGCCTGTGCTCTCTACTATGGTTTTATATATACCAATCTTATTACACTTTATAATTCAGGTACTCTATAGTAGGTTATTCAGTTACCTTGTAGGCCAGTATAGCCTTCTCTTCAGCAATATGTAACACAAAGAATCTTTTATCTCCACTTGGTATACACATATGACTTCCTTCTTCCATCACATCAAGGTGTCTTTCAAATAGACTTTAAACAGCGTTGGAGTGTTGAGGTTGTTTCTATTGAAACACAACATCGGTGCATATAGATGC
This sequence comes from Magicicada septendecula, assembly GCA_034769895.1. Taxonomy (NCBI): domain Eukaryota; kingdom Metazoa; phylum Arthropoda; class Insecta; order Hemiptera; family Cicadidae; genus Magicicada; species Magicicada septendecula. The sequence goes on along the minus strand of CM068371.1, from coordinate 474,573,452 downwards.
TGAAAAATACAAATCAGGGATCTACAAAGTTACTAACACATAATAAACACCTTTCACAGCACCCATCTTCATTTATACATTTTACATATACAAAAACACACAGGGATTACAAAGCTAACAATGATTATATAGAGTACCAACAAACACAAAACTTAAGACAACAATGTTCTATTCCAACAGCCACCTTCAATTTAAACTTCCCCATAAAAAAAATATCCATACTTGAATTTGCTAAACAAAGCTAGCGTACATTAAGTATCAATAATCTTTCCAAAGCTTAGGTTGCATTGAATTACAGAATTTAATTACACTTATGTTAAATTAAGTTAATTAAGAAGTTAACAAATTTTTATTTACACAGAGACTTGGTAAATATATCTGCAATGTTCTTATTTGAAGGTGCACAGTTTATTTTAATTTTATCTTTAGCAACAATTGTACAATTACACATGGATTAAAATAAATATAAATGTATCTGTAAGAAGAAATAACAAGTAACCTATACTTGGGTTTGTTTACATTACTCATATTAAACACGTATGTCACGCACACCATAATTATGGTACTTACCATACTTTGAAATCCGGTTGTTTCAATCTTGTTATTTTTATTATTACCTAGGGTCCAAGGATTCGACTCAGCGTGATTGCTGACAGAGATAGGCATAGAAATAAGAATACGTTCCTTTGCAAACATTGAACATCGATATTAATTTATTCAGCAATTTTGTTAATTGTGTACACCGGATAAAATTCCAAAATGGCGGCCATTACTTACATTGACTATCTCTCATCATAAAACTCTTTTATATGTTATTAAACGTTAGTTTATCAAATTCTATATACTGATTATGCAGCTGCTTCATATTTAACTGATTCAATGATATTTACTTATTACAAACGCAAACCAACACCCCGGTTGGATGTCGACATTTTTCATGCACGCCCCGCTTTCTCACTCACATTCATACGTACAATCTCAATTTACTTTTTTGTTTGTGTACACATATCTGCAATTTGGATAAAGAGCTCTTTAAGTAAAATTTTTGTTTTACACTTTCCTGGTTCGGTAGACTGGAAGTTCTAGAAGTGGATCACATGTTGCTTTCTCAAATGGCGTGGTTACATTTTACTGAATTCACTGACTCTAAGTATAATTTTGAAACACTATTACCTCACACTGTCTTAGTTCTCCTGTAGTTAATACTTATTTACATTTTGATTACATTTTGTTGATTCAAATAAAACACTTTAGCTGACTATTTTAGTCCAGTACAATTTTTAACGTGTTATCGCCATGATGATGTTCTGGAGACTGGGCCGAACACTACGCAATTTGTACGTATGTGTGTGTGAGCACACGTCATTGTTCTTTGTCTTTCGTTACATAAACGCCTTGCTTGTTACGTATTTTAATCACGTCATTGTTGTATTAATGACGTTTGGCGTTGGCGGCCAATGAAACAGAAGTATGTAGAGCCGGTATTAGTTGCTGTAACCATTATAAGTGTTTTTATCTGCACGTACACTGCTGTCCTTGAAATTATTTCGTTGTCTCGGAACTGCGTCGTTGCAGGCAAAACCAAGGGAAATTGTATTACCCATAGAAATGAATTTAAAAACATCGAAATACAATAATTTACTACCTTGTATACCATACTTTTTATATCAGGTTTTTTGTACTGTCACACAATGTCTCTGATGAAGTGTACTTTAATATCAATGTGCTTAGACCTTTTGGTGTTTTTCATAATTTTCAATCATGGGAATTGCACTCATATTATCAACAGATAATGTAGCTTGCACTTCACTACTATTAAAATCAGAAGCTAGTTCCTTCGGGTATATAACTTCAGTTGCACACAGTGCCGCAGCCATGTATTCTGCTTCTGCTGTAGACAATGCGACAACTTGTTGTTTCTTTGAGCCCCACGATACTAGATTCCCATAATGGTAAACAGCAAGTCCACTTACACTCTTAAGATCCATTTTATCAGAACCCCAATAAGCGTCTGCATAGGGACACACACAATTGTCATTCAAATTTTTTTTATAGTAAGAGATGAGACTCTAGGTTTTCTTCAAATATTGAAGTACACATTTCGCTGCTTTCCAAACATTCATTGAAGGTTTCCTAAAAATCCTCCTAAAAAATATGAGGCAAAACATATGTCTGGTCTTGTTGTCATCGCTAGATAAATAAGGCTTCCAATTAATTCACGATAAGGAACATTTATAACCGGTTCTGTGCCGGTGTCCACTTGAAGGTTAATTTCCATAGTTGTGTCCTTACCTACACAATTGGTCATATTGAAGTTAGCAAGAATTTTATTGATACGTTTTTTTCCTGTGTAAGTTCAATTTTATTTTTATAATGAGTAATATCTATACCTAGGAAATTTTTAATTTTACTGAGGTCTTTTGCATTAAACGTAAGTTTTAGGTTTTTTTACTAGTTCTTCAATTTTTCTGGTTTTCCAGTTAGTAAACAACAGTGGTGGCTGGTGGTTCCAGTTGTCGGCAGAGTGGGGGGGGGGAAGAACACATAAACAAAAGGCAAACCTACTACATAGTGCGTCATGCATAGTGCTGTCGTATGGGAAAAAATAGAAAATACTGTTTTCCAGTTATTTGAGCAATTAATTTGTGGGAAATTCCAAGTAAGTTGTGTCGAGACAGTTTATCTAACAAGCATGATGCAAGCAACTGTGCACTGTTTAGGAGGAGCAATGAAACCCAAGAATCTTAACCGGTTTACCTTTCATTATATAACGATACACTATGACCATCTGAAAAACATTAACAACTTCAGTGGTCTCATCAACAATTAAACATCAACATCATCATCCGCTTCTTGTATCTTACTTGTTATTTCTTTATGGCATATTTCTAACATTATATTTAAAAGTGCACTTTGAATGGTTTTTGAGGTGCCTTTAAATACAATTTCTTCCTCTAAATGATTTTTCATTACTGTGTCAAGCTCAGAACTGAAACCAATTAAGCTTCGAAATACACCAGTATCTGACGAAGATTCACTTTCATCATGTTCATTCAAAAGCTCCACAGAAGCGGATACAGTTTATTATTATATTTAAGACATAGCAATTATTGCGTACTCTTTTGTTGTGTAAAACAATATTTCATCTATATTTACTGCCCAGCTGCTGTGCTATATTAACTGTACCAAAAACAGAAAACTGAAAATCAATTCTTTATATGTACACTTGACGCCTGATGATTTCTTATTTTTCGCCTAGACGATTAATATCTTTCTTTCCGAATTTCGTACAGGGGTCCTCCCCTCCAAACAATAAGCATTGAAAACAAAATAAAGAATTTCTTTCATCACAACCAAACATCTAGTCAGTATTTTCATTATATTCTAGTGTAAATGATCGATTAAAGTGTTGACCACCTGATTTTACAATTTGATTTATTGTTAAGGGAGGTATTTGGCATCCTAGTCTATTGGTTCTTAATGCTATTCATTTTAAAATAATAAAGAACACCTTGTTTAAAAGCATGCAGAATCACTAATCCAAAAAGCACAAACACTAAAGCACACAGCGGCGCTAAACAAAGAAAAAATAATACTTAACATGCAGTTTAATAAATATAAAGTCGATTGACACTTTATTATCACAATCGCAGTTATACAAAATTATTACTATAATTTTATAAATTCAAACATTGGGTAACGTTTACTGGTACCTCTGGTATACATGTGCTGTATTGCACAGCAGTGCTTGTGGTGGTGGTTTGTGGTAGTCCTGTGCACCAGCTGAACCAATTTCAAGCCATCCTTTATTTTATCCCTACCACTGTTTTTATCACTGTGCTGTGTTCAAGTTGTATCAGAACGATCGCATTACTGGTTTGCAGCTCAAATAACCAGCCGAATCCAAACCAACTACCGGCAGCGTACTTAACTTAGTTGTCTGTGATGTGCTGCATTAAACATGTTATATTAATTATTTACTGCAACAATTAATATGTAATATCAATAATTTTATCAAACATTTTGTTCAGGCGCCATCTTGTTATTACAAGAACATTATAAAATTTGCTTACCTTTAAAGGCAGAATTCGGTTAAGCGAACCAGAAGTAGCGGAATGTGTTATCTGAAATAATTTACTCTTGCTTGAAATGTTTACCAAATGACATTACCTTTATATTCAAGTTAAAAATTCCCCTTAAACATTTCAATAGCCCTCCAAAATAACATATTCAATTATATTTTTATGATATCATAATTATAAGTAACTTTACAACCCAGCACTTGTTATTTAGTTAGACATTCTCTCATTCACTCACGCTCGCATTCTTGGTACAATTTTCTTTTAATTTTTTCTCAAATTGAGCTCATTTTATTATTGAATACTGAAATTTTTGTATTGACCCTTATTTAAACTTTTGGGTACCCCCCATTTGTCACTTAGCTGAAATTAGTCCTCCAGACGTCCCGTCGCTAAACTCGCGTTATAGGTGTTAAAACTTTTATCAAACTTGGTGTTTACGTTTACGTTGCACTGTTACTTTATTTTATATAAATACTTCACTTTTTTTGTTGTACGAGCGGACGTCCGAGACTTAGTTTCAGAAAATTTCAATATACAGCCGGCCGGCGATGCTGCTGATTTAGGACTAAGAAAGGTTTACAACGCTTCAATTCTGAAGTGGGGAGTAACTACGTCATCAGTTCCTTTGTGTAGATTTCCACTCCTTAGCTGTTTACAAGCGCAGAAATTGCGTAGTTGCATACTTTTGGATGACGTATACATGGGTGCAGCTTGTGACACATTTGTATGACAAAATGTTGTTGTTGTTTCTGGACGTATATGCTCGACCTTGACGCCAATCCTGTCCACTCGATATTGCGCAGTTGCAAACCTTCATAAAACTTTACTGGTTTCGTATATGTGACTTTGAAATAAAAATACAATTTATATCAATTATTCCCCAAAATACAGTAGGGCCAGAATGGTACTGTTACAAAACCCCCTCAATGAGAGGATTTATGATGAAGCATAAAAACTCTCATTGACACACTCATACTTCCTAAAGGGATCAGTCAGGATATGTCGCCACAAACCCCTTACTGTTTATATAAAAAAATACAATAACTCACCCTTGGTCCAATGATGGTGACAGTACCTACATGACCTTACTGGACTTCTCCGGAGAGATCCCAACACCGCAAGGCCGACAGGCACGTAACGCTCCTGCTCTGACGTGCTGGCCACCTCAGGACCGCCGTCACAGCATCACCAGACACTGAAACAACAAATCAAAATAGTGGCCTGGTATAGTACCATATCCCTAACTGATTTGTTTTCCCTTAGCTATGTGCTGGTTTGTGTTAAGAAGCACTGGGTTTTCTTTAACTCCTAACACCTAGGATTATTACCTAGTACAAGAATTATTATACAGACATTCCATTCTCTTATTTCACTACCATTTACATTTATAAATTTTTCGACTCCAATCGATAATAATTAATCCTTTCCCATTAACAAGAAGAAATACAAATCTTTATACTAATGCAATAATACTTTCAAAATATTTAAACACATAATCAAAATTTACTCAAATAAAATTATATCTCCCTCTTTCTACAATTCTGAAATATTTTCTTTTTTATAAAATATTATTATTATTATTATTATCATTATTAACAGAAATTCTATTTATCCGGCGCTGTTAATAATAATTGTCCCCTTTTCTCCTCCACACACACTATTTCTTAATACATAATAAACATAATACATAATAATACACTCATAATTAACATTGTGATTATTACATTAAAATAACCAATTCACATTTAACTTTGATCAACGCTACACATCTTCACATCTTTGAATTGCGTATAAAATTATAAGCATTACATTTTAATTTCAATTGAACTTTTATTAATTAGCCATCAATTATTTATCCTTTACTACCATTTAATTCTTCACAATTTCAAATTTATTATTAACATCATGTTACATTATATTTCATTTCTTATTACCTTTCTACTATGAATTTTCTACTTAACCCTTCACATTTTGATCATTGATTAGTTTGGGTGACTCCTGTATTCACGATGATTTGACTTATTAAAATGGCATTAATTTTTTATAACCTTACTCACCTTCGTTCTACTAACAACAACCACTATTAACAACCAGATTTACATATTATGACACCAATCTCTCAATTATAAAACCCCTTCACTAATTCCACTTACCTCAATTTATTCTCCTCTTTGTACTAGGACGTGTGTTCCCAACCTGGCCATATACATACCTAACCATTTGCCCTCCACTAAATATCGGCAAACACTCCCTTAAACTACTCTATCACTTGCCACAACGCCGCACGTTGATCACTCCTTACACCACTACCCTTACTACAAAATATCACCATCAACAAATATATTTAACATTCACCTTGCTCACCTTCTCTACATATAATCACTAACACCACTGGAACAAATACATAAATAACAATTGATTCACGTTTTGTTTTTGAACAAGTAAAGTTTTTCGTGAAATCTTTCTGACGGAACAAAACAAGGGGAACAAATATTTTTTTGGTAATTTGTAGCAAACCATTTTGAGGGAACACTTTTTAACTACCCAGTGTGTAACTTTTGGGAATGGCCTGTAGCGCCGAGCTAGGTACGACTTGGTACAGGAATGTTGGTTATCAGCAGAGTGCGTGTTAGAAATACGGAGAATCGACCACGTGGGAAATTAAAATAATGTCCCCCACCAAGCTTCTAGAACATTCGATGAAAAATAACCAATCAGCGAGCGAGTTTATGACTACGTGGCATGCGACACAAAGGATGCAGAGTGTACCCACACCTAGCTTGGCTCTCCAGTCAATATTCCACTCCAGAACCGTGCGGTTCAGTAAGCCAGTGCTCGCGAGCAATTTAAGTCAGCCGACTAAAAAGAATGGTGATGTTATTTTGAAACAACAGTAAAGTATATAATCGACAACAGAATTAAAATTAAACAGCGTAAAATCAGTTTTCGGAGTGTTCTACAAACAAAAAAATGCATAACACGTGGTGGCGTTAACCCCTTGGATTACAATGACAAGATAAGTAAAAATTAAAGAACAGAATTAATTGGCCAAAATTAAACACCATTTTATATCAATTTCTTTTTTTATGGAAAACATGTTAAATTTGAAATGAGATCTCTAATTAAGGGGGGTGTAAAGAATGAGTGAGAGAGTGTGTGAAATAAAGAGAAATAAGAAATTCAAAGTACTGGTTTGTCAAACGTAATTATATCGTAGTTAACCATTTGCAATCTTTATTGTAATCAGTTTTTATAATTTTATATCTGTGGTTTCGATGTTCTAAATATGGAGTAGTGTGGGGAAGGAAAGAGAGAATTTAAGATGTTTGATCTGTAAAAAATAAAGAAGATTTATGTTAATTGCATAAACATGTGTTAAGTAAATTATTACGCTGCACAAAACCCAATATGTTGATAGGTGCTACTACTTTCTTCAGTAAGTTTATGTTTTTTATTGAAGTATTCAGTAATATATCTGATCTCACTGTGTTCAGTACTGAAAACTCTTTATCAAATTGAACCCAATAACTTGTTTGTTTATTTTTGTTCCATTATAAATTAATAGAAAGTATTACATTGGCTATCATGGCTGGTGGTTTGCTCTAGCCTCGCTTAGGGGAACATTCAGCTCTCCACCCTTTTGTCGAACACTTTATAAATTTTTTTTCTATTGACAAAGGCCTTAGATGGGTGGCTGTAACACTTTCTTTTAGGTATTGTTATTGTTTAAAATACAAGCACAGTTCTCACTTCTTTCTTCCTACTTAACAAAACACAACCTGTGAAACAACATTGTAAGAATGAAGTTTACAACTTCCCTTATAACTTCCAGTACCCACTGAAATTATGTTCATGAGCATCCTGCGCCAAGTGACTATTGAAATTGATACTGTGAAAATGCAAGATACAGTATGTATTGTAATTAGTAATGACAGAGCATGGAACAGAAGGCAGGTTGATATAATTGAATTTAAAATATTGTAATTGTTTTTGAAATCTAGTTTTGTGCATGCATATTTTAAAAATTGGGGGAAAAATTTAATGATTCTTGAAAAAATGGGATATTTTGTAAACAATAATTAACATATAAACTTTACAGACACATACTCACTAAGGCAAAGTGTTTAAAAACTTCATATAAAACATTAACACTATCAGTTTCTACAGAATATGACAGAAAATGTCCATGAGTTTCCTGGTACCATCAATTGTTTTTTATATTGTAATGTAAAAGCTTTACAAAAATATCATCTCATACACTCGGTATGTGGATGACACGTTCCTTGTTATTAATGGCATGCATAGACAAATAGAAACCTTGAGTAAATAAATAGTATACACCCAGAAATAAAGTTCACGTTGGAGATGGAAAATAACAGTAGCCTAAATTTTCTGGACATAACGGTGCGGAAAATAAATAATTTATTTAGGTTCAACATCTATAGGAAACCACCACGGATATTACTATTCACGCTTCTTCATTTCATCCATTTGCACAAAAAATGGCATCATTCAACTCGTTGGTTAACAGATTACTAAAAATTCCGTTAGAGGCAGAAGACTACATCGCTGAGCTTAATATGATAAAGTATATCGCGGTGGCCAATGGTTACAGTAGAACAGTTATAGACAAAATAGTAGCGAGGCAGAAGAGGAACATATATAAAAATAGAAGCATAAACAAAACACACAACAGTGACACTAAATATATACCAACGGAATTTACAAATCTTTTGCCTAATACTATTAAGACCGTTTTTAAAAAACACGGTTTCGCAGTTTCTTTAAAAACGAGTAATTGTATTTTGAATGCCTTGAGACCAGTGACCAACAGACTAGTAGAAAACTGTTCTGGTATTTATAAAATAGAATGTGAGGACTGCAACAATTTTTGTGTTGGACAAATGGGCAGGAAATTTCTGGATAGGTACAGAGAACATCTCCCTAGAGGCAGAAGATAAAATCAAACTTTGCCTTGCATATAGTCAACCAGAACCATAATTACTCGAGTTTTCAAAGTAGCTTCAGGCCGTTACATTTCTGTAAAAAGGGCAGTCTTATGGACGCGCTGGAAGAATTTGAAATTTATAAGGCCTCAAAAACCTAAGGTAATCAGCTCTTGAACGACAAGCTTTCTTTTATGACATGGCCATACGCGTGTTGGAACAACACATAGATAGAGGTAGATATAGTGCGGTGCATGTTGATTAGTCGCTCGCGAGGTGTGATACGATGCGCATCGTGTAGTGGTGTAATTGTATACACACGGTACTATGACTTTTTGTGCTGGATTGATGTGCGAGTGAAAGTTTTTATTTGTATTTTATTAATTTGACGTACTCCATATGAGTGATTTTTTCGTTTTTACCAACCTGATGATGGGACCATGAATCCCGAAACGCGTAGTTGTTAAAATCAATGAAGTTGCAAGGAGGAGCACCAGTGTACCCAGATACACGAGGTAATATTAACTATAACTGTCTACTATCTCTGTAATATGCTCTCTAATTGCATGTCTGGGAGTCCAGTTAAAACATAATTTTTATATTTCTAAGAAGAAGTTGTTTCAGTTCTTATACACGGGTACTCATAATCTTTTGGTGTTGTCATATGCTAAGTCAGTAATTAAAAAAATAAAATACTATTATCACTCGTTGACACCTTGTTTATTTACTGATATTACAAATTAATTTTCACAAATGAAAATATAACCCACAAAGTACAATTTTGATCTTCAACTATGGTACTGAATATTAACACAGGCGTAATTTAGACAATCAATAAGATAACTCACAAATACAATTTTTGTACATAACATTTGTATCCTGTATTGAGCAGGATTCAGCATAAAAAAATATTCGTGGCATATTTGTGGAGATCTGAAAATGGCAGCACTTTTAGTTGGATTGCAACTTGGGTACACTAATTTCTGTTCCTCCTTGTGTGACTGGGACAGCAGGGATAGGAAGAATCTTTATATAAAAAAGCAGTGGCCAAAGAGAGAGGCACTGACTGTAGGAGAGGGAAATGTTGTAAGTCAAGCATTTGTAAAACCTGAAAAAGTTTATCTTCCACCACTACACATTTAGCTTGGTTTAATGAAACATTTTGTTAAAGCAGTGGATTGTAATGGTGCAGGATTTCAGTTTCTAAAAAACACGTTCTTTAATATAAGTGATTCTAGGGTTAAGGAAGGTATATTTGTTGGACAACAAATAAGAAAACTAATATTTGATCTTGCATTTGAAGAAAGTTTGAATGACTTCGAGGTTGAAAATATAGTTTACAACTTCCTGGGAAACAATATGGCAGATAACTACAGAGAACTTGGACATAACATGTCACTCAAAACTCATTTATTAGATTCAGATTTTGATTTTCCCCTGACAATCTTGATGCCATGAGTGACGAACATGATGAACACTTTCACCAGGAAATATCCACCATGGAAACATGCTGCCAGGGATAATGGAACTCAAAAATGATAGCCTACTACTGCTGGAATCTAAAGAGGGATCTGCCTATTGCAGATTACACCAGAAAATAAAAAAAAGATTTTAGGTAAGTTAAAAATGCGTGTAACATATTGTTATATTACCTCACTACACTAATTTTTGTATAAAAAAAAAAATATAATAACAAAAAAAACTATGCCAGGTAGGAAAAACTGTTAATATATTTGAAATCAGAGCTAAATATATTTGAAATCAGAGCTAAAAATACTATAAGAATCAGTTATTTACTCTCACTTAACCAACAAAAAATTAAATTTAGTTGACCAGTGTTATTAGTGTTCAAGTGTTGGTTTTGCTTGCTATACATTGAAGGTTATCTTGAATGAATGTGTTTTAAATATACACTAAAACAGGTTATTCTTAACCTGATACAGCGTAGTATAACTTAAGTCATTTATTTTTCACTAGGCTTTCTGTTGCATGTGGTTAATTTTACTGGTCTTGTCTATTATTTCCTCATTATGTTGTTAGTTTTATCTTTCTTGGAAATTATTTTCTTTTGATCTTTCCAAATCAAATATCATTCAATATAACTGTTTTTCTATTTGTGAACTACTAGATTGACAGTGATTAATAATTATTTACTATTTCTTTCACTAATATACCACACTCTTCTGCTTCGATGTTCTCTGATCAGACACTTAAATATGAGTTGTCATCTTATCCTAGAATACATTGAATTATTTGGTTAAAAACCAACTTCCTTCTTCAGCCTTTGGTTTAGTTTTGTAGTAAGTATAATGTTTAAATTCTTATTTTAATCTGTAACAAGGTCTTTTATGTTCAGTCCATATTTTATAAACTATGACTGAGTTTAGCTTATTTGCATTATTACATACATAATTTTAAGTTACCATAATTATTTAGTTTTTTATATACGTTGGCTAATGTCACATCATTAATATATTTGTAGTTTAAATCGTTCATTATACTTTCCAATTATACTACAAATTGATTTTACCAAATTTCATCAAAACCAATATGGCTGTAAGCCGTCTTGCCTTTCTGTCTAACCTATACAAACTTTATAATTTTTAACTAGTTTTACATGGTTCACGGTTTATGTGGTTTACATGGTACTGTAACAGTTTACAGCATTACCCCCCCCCCCCCGCCAACACTCACACACACACAATTTAACAAAATCGTCAAACAATAAAGATGACATCTTACATTACAATATAAAAAACAATTGATGGTACCAGGAAACTTGTGGACATTTTCTGTGAAGTTACAGGCTCAATGTGGAGAAGAAACAGGAAAACAAAAACATTAACAAAGTCAGACTATTGTGAATATGCCATATTTGATTAAAAATTATATTCCTAATATTTTATAGAGGTTTATAAGTATGGGTCTAAATTCAAGGTCATCCACCTAGATTGCCTGGCCAAGTATTACTTCAGAGACGGTTTGCCAGTTTGGGATGAACAGGCTTAAGGAGGGGATAGTGTTACACAACGGAACATTCTTGAACAGTGAAGTGTGTTGTTCTACATGTTCCTCGGCTATCCCAGCAGAGCTCAGCTGTAATGTTTGTGTGAGTACACATTGCTAATTTGAGAAGAAAGACAATTACATGACACCCATCATGCGTCAACAATCGAAGCTGTTCCAGACCGCACCGGTCCGCGGACTGTGTTCATGGACAGACATGACTGTTTCGAGTGGAGAGTGCCTATAAGACACACTTGCTTATCATGTCATCCAAAAAGTAACAGATTAGTCTGGCATCTCAGCGGGTCATAAATATAAGCATCCAGTGATGGTCAGTTTAGTTTATGTTGGGCGATTTGTCAAGTGATATCAAGTGGTTGTGTTTTATAATTAATGCGGAAATCTTTATAGTTGACATTTGTGATTAATTACAGCTGGTTATTAGTGACTTCATTGGTGTCTGTATTTTGTTTTCCACTGTACCTTACGATGATCAGTGAGACCATCGTAACAATATACTGTAATGCTCCAATATAAGATAAAGGTCTGTAATTTACTGTATTTTGATGTCCCAAAGGGAGTTACAGTTTCAATGTGGAGAGGAAACACGAAAACATAAAAACATTAACAAAGTCAGACTATTGTGTATGCCATATTGGATTAAAAATTATATTCCTAATGTTTTATAGAAGTTTATAAGTATGGGTTCTGCAGGGCTTTATATTAACCTTCAATGTTTCTGCAAATTTGTTCATAATAGTTTTATTATACTTACAGATTTCTTATGACAATGAATATTCTATAAATTTTATCTGGATGAATTCAGATAAAAATTTGTATACTTATGTATACCAACATAATATATTCATGTGTTTTTATATTCACATAACACATTAAGTCTAACAGCAATAACTTACTTTCCTTCTCAGATGTTAACATAATTTTGACATTCATTAAGTTTTTCAGAAATGTGTTCACCTCTGGTGTCATTAAGTGTAGCTGTATCATGTTTTAATCGAGGAGGTAATATTAACTGTAGCAAGCCAATGCATCCTGGACACAAGGAAAAGCCAAATGTAAACCAACATATACGCAAATTCGGCCTCCACCGTATACAGAAATATTCTGCCAAGACAGTGGCCAGTGGAGTTATGAACTCTTTTATTGTAACCAGGTAAAACTTAGTACTAAAATTTTCCTAACATGTCACTGATCAAACCAAATGAAATTGCATGTACTAATAACTGGGAACATTTATCTAAACATGTCGGAATGCAAACTAACATGCACTGTACTGTTTAATGTAAAATACAATTTACTTTGTTATATTAAATTTTTAAATTCAAATCATCAGTAATGAAAACCATAATTTATTGACTAAACTTACCAGCAAACAAGATAACAAGTTTATTGACAGTTAATTTTCATGTCACAGTTGCTCTGAAATACATAATAACCAACAGGAAATTTAAAAATAAGTAATTAAAGGAAATACATGAGTACATTGTTTATAATACGACTTTTGATGATAGTCTGAATTTTTTGCTAAGATGTTCTGAGTTCATTCACATATGCACAAATTATGTATGCATCACACTCAATATTAACTGTAGTGGTACAACTTCATCTTGTCTCCTCAACTTGTGAGTCAAATTTTACAATTTTTCAAATTTTACAGTGGATTTCATTGAATAATTTATTTATAGCCAGTGACATTATTGTCAACGAAACAACAAAAACTAGTTACTGTCTTTTAATAGTTAATAATTTTAACTAAAGTTTTACTAATTTTAACTAAAATTTTACTAATAATTAAAAGTTATTGTCTTTTAATAGATACAATTTTTTTAATAGTTAATTAATCCGTCATTTTATTTTTGCATGGAATAGATGTTACAGTTATTTCTGTTTACAGTTAAATTTATTTAAATATCTTTACTCCTTATTAAACACGACACATTTGCAACTGAATAACCTTAAGACTTGAGCAAACTCTAAAGTATTGTTACGTAATGCAGAACATTCTCGTGCGTTCGATGGTGTCATTCTACAAGCTTCTCGACTAGCCCTGCTGGTGTGTGTTCTGCCAAGGCTGCACAGAAGTATCCCCTAGAATTTTCGAGTGCTTGTTAAGGATGCATATTATATAAATAGCCCCCGGGTAGTCAGCAAGCCGGGCATACTAATTGCCAGAAGTTTAATAAAAGCTGATGGAACTGGATATGTACCTATTAGAGTGGGGAATATTTTGGACCAAACTGTCACTTTACAAAGCACTATGCTCCTACGTAAAAGTCTCCTACGGCTTGGGTAGCCGGCAAAGACCACAACAAAGATCCAGTGGTTCAGACACTTTTAAATTATCAGAGGAACTTCAAGAATTGCTGTACAGAAACTTCTAATGATCCCTCAAGTGGTGAGGTAAAAGAACTCGGACAGTTTTTACGTGAATTTAAAGATTCTTTTGCAGTTTGGGGCCAGTCACTGGGAAGAACCTCTGGTACAACATCGCAACAATACCAGAGATACAACACTGATATGCAAAATTCCTCGGAAACCTCCATTAGCTAAGCAAGAGGTAATGTCTTGTTTGGTAAAGGACATGTTGACAGAAGGAACAATTGAGATTTCGTCAAAGTGCTAGGTCTTCTCCGGTAGTGCTGGTAGTGAAGAAGGACGGTGGATTACGTTTCTACGTAGACTACCAGATGTTGAATGACGTGAGAAAGAAAGATTGCTATCCACTACCTCGCATGATGATACACTCAACACGCTGTGTGGAGCACAGTGGTTTTCCACATTTAACATGAAGATTGTATATTGGCAAGTGGGTGTTCATCAAGGAGACAAGGAAAAGACAGCTTTCTCGATCCCAAGTGGCGTATTCCTATTTAAAGTCATGTCATTTGGATTCTGTAATGCACCGGCAACATTTGAAAAATTGATGGATCTGGTCCTATGAATCCTGATATGTAAAACTTGCCTTGTTTATTTAGAGAATGTCATAGTCATCAGAAAGACTCTCAAAGACCATTTGGAAAACTTTAAGGAGGTTCTAACTAGAATTCACGGTGCCCAACTGAGATCGAAGTAGTGTTGTCTATTCCAGGAGGAAATATAGTATTTGGGTCATCTGGTCTCAAAAGCGGCTGTTAGCAGGATCCCACTAAAGTAGTACGATAAGAGACTGGCCGGTTCAGATGATTAGGTTTGTTTGTTCAACCAGTATGCCATCTAAAATTCCGACTAACCAGGAACGACCTTACACTGTGAAAAAGAGTGTTGTCTATTGGATTCAAGAGGAAAGACAGCAAAAATTCAAGGTTGTCCACCTAGATCGCCTGGCCAAGTATTACTTCCGAGATGCTTTACTAGTTTGGGATGAACAGACTTATGGAGGGGGCAGTGTTACAAAATACAGAACGTTCTCGTTGGTTTCCATGGTCTCATTCTACAAGCTTCTCGACTAGCTCTGCCGATGTGTTTCTGCCATGGCTGCACTGAAGTATCCTCTAGAATTTTGGACTGCTTGTTAAGGACGCATTTTATGGAGCCCTGCAGACTACAAATAGCCCAAACCTGCCGCTTAATCGATCATATCGGGCGATTGCTCAGTGCATTTCAAGTGGCTATTACTGTAAATTGCTTATTGTGTGGGACTCTGTTACTTGACATTATTATTGTGTGTGAACACATTTTTACTTGAATTATTGTACTAGTATAATCTTGTTGAATAACTTGTTGATTACAAACAATCAATTAATTGTGATAATTAAAACTGGTGATAGTAACTTAATTGGTGTCTTGTACGAGGGGGTACCCAAAAATAACAGGAATTTTTTTTTAAAGCTATGTATTTAATTTTTTTTTACAAATAACCTTATCACCTTCAAAGTACTCTCCATTACACTTAATACATTTGTCCAATCTGCGATCCCATTCCTGGAAACATTTTTCAAATTCGTGTGTTGTGATGGCCGACAGCTCCTGTCTCGTTTTTTTCTTTACCGCTTCCATGTTGTCAAAACGTTGTTTTTTGCTAAAAACTGGTGCACTGAAATGGCTGCGTGAGCACAAATTTTGCAGTGACCCTTCTCATCCCCAAATCTTCTGACAAAATTCGCTGAACCGAGCTCCAAGTTATTCCAGATAACTTACTGATCTCTTCAGTGGTCCGTCGTCGGTCTTCAAGCACGATTGCATGAACTTTTTCAACATTTTCGTCAATTCTGGAAGTTGATGGACGTCCAGAACGAAGTTTGTCATCAATTGACATTTCACCTTCTTTGAAATGAGAAAACCATTGGTACACTTGAGTTTTTCCCATAGCACTATCCTTGTAAGCTGTTTTCAACATCACAACAGTTTCTGCGGCATTTTTCCTAAGCAGGAAGCAAAATTTCATAGCAGCGCGCTGTTCACTTAAATCCGCCATGTCAAAAAACGAGGAGCAAGCGAAACTGCTTTTACAAAACGAATTACTGTGACCGGACACAACCTTCCCAGGCGACAACAATGACGGCACTGAACTCGGAACGAGTTGCGCTACGCTCGCCTAGCGGGAGAAATGCATACTACGTAAGCTCCCCCAATCACAGCGCTATTCCGGTTATTTTTGGGTACCCCTCGTATTTTGTTTTCCACTATACCATCAGTGAGACTTTCATAACAATATACATACCCCACATAAATTTAATGCGGCTTTATTTGTAATTGACTTATAAATACTTGTGTGTGTGTGCATTTGCAATAAATACTTGTGTGTGTGTGCATTTGTGTGTGTCACAATTATCACTATTGCACCATACTGACGATGTTATTAATGTTGAAAGTAAGGAATTCATAGTAACATATTAGGGTTTTAAAAATGACACTAATAAACTTCTAGTGTGTGTGTGTGTGTGTGTGTGTGTGTGCAGTAAAAGCCCTATATACCTCTCCTCAACAGATCATCAAAGAATAGCTTTACATGTTTGAAATATTTTTTGGGCAGAGGGCACAGAAAGAAAGAGGGAGAGAGGGAGATTATTACTAAGGTTTCCTCATCTCTCTTCAGAATATAATAATCAAGGTCAGAAGAGACAAAGGAAAACGGTGGTCGGTTTGAGAACAATATATCAGCATATTTTATAAATGTGGCAATGATAAGCCAATTCTACCTAAACCACCCTTCTGTTTCTGAAGGTCACAGTGGCACTGGCTAATTTGTGGTCTAAGGGAATGCAAACTGCAAGAATACAGGCCTATAATAAATACGATTAAATTATCCTGTACTTCAAATTCTTTGTGAAATTTTCTACTACTGTTATTTTTTCATAGTCATCATTTTGAACTTCCATCCCTGTCAGAAACAATCATTGAGATTTCATTATATTCTCTAAAACCTTGAAAATAAAACTGCTGTGTCATTATTCAAGATAGTAACTTGTGTGTTATTAGTGGTAGTTGAAAGCATTAGTAAAAATGGGCAGTTATTTATGCACTTAAATTTATATATACTGGCACATTGAGTAATAAATACAGTTCCATTTTTTTTAACAGAGTCTGCCTATTGAAGTAGTCTGAGGTGAATCAAATGCCTTGTGAAATCATATAAAATATTGTTATGATGGTCTAACTGATCGACGTATGGTACAGTGGAAAACAAAATAAAGTCACCAATTAAGTTACCAATCACCAGTTTTAATTGATCACAATTGAACAGTTTGAAATCAACAAGATATTTAACAAGATTATAAAGGCGCAATAATTTAGTTAAATTTGTTCACTTCCAATAATAATGTCAATTAATAGTCCCGCAAAATAATCACTTTTCACTAATAACCACTTGAATGGACTGAGTAATCGCCCGATATGAGTGGCTTCCAAGCGGCAGGTGTTGGATAATTATAGTCTGCAGGATTCCATAAAATGCAACCGTAACAAGGCCTTGAAATATCTTGAAGATACTTCACGGTCTTGCCAGAAACACGTACCTGCTGGGCCAGTTGAGAAGCTTGTAAAACGACACTATCGACTGTACAAGAATGTTCCATCTTACATAACACAGGCTCCCTCGCCTAGTTTGAAGCTTAGGTGAGCCACCACGACGGCGCTTTGGATTGTACAAACAAACCTGATCTTCTGCATGACCATGTCTCATCCATCTGCACTTTCCTAAGCCCTTTTCAACAATTCGTTTTCCAAGGAGAGATTCCCATTGTGCCCTTTAGCACTTCTGAACCATGGCAGCTATCTTGGCAATCCAGGCGGCGACCTCAAGATCGGTCGATTTTGCTGTCAAGATCGGTCGAATGTCTTCATCAGTCATCTGTTCTTGACAAAAATCTTGTGTCTTCCAGCTGTCTGTCAGGAAATCTACAGTGATGGCTTGAACATGTTCATATGCGTTCTGCTCTTCCTTTCTGCGGCAATGTCAGCAATCTTCCGAGCACGGTCTTAAGGATATGCCGTCTGCATTACCATGCCGATGTTGTACCTTGAAGTTGTACTCATGCAGACGTTCAAGCCGTCTTGCCAACTGCCTTTCCGGATTTTTAAATCTCAAGAGCCATGCAAGCACGGCATGGTCGGTGCATAGTGAAAACTCTCTCCCATAGAGGTATTTACGGAAGTGGTCTAAAGCTTGCCAGACGATTGCCAGCAACTCTCTCCTTGTAACACAATGATTTCTGTCTGGTTTAGAAAGCCTCTTGCTGTAATATACGCTATTACTTGTTCTTTACTATTTTGTACTTGGGACAAAACTGCTCCTAGACCAGTATTGCTTGGATGTGTTTCTACGATGTACTTCCCTTCGGAAGTGGGAAAGCAAGAATTGGCTGCGAACATAATGCAATTTTCTGTTAGATACGTATGCGTATTTATGAATAAATTGCGATTTGTTTTTATTTATACAATTTCTTTATGTTTTTGTTTATTAAAATCATATATATATACACGCAGTGTGTTGTGTATGTTAGTTTATGTTGACTAATTACCAACGAATTACTATTTGTTGTCGCATTGTTACTGTAGCATATTGTTATGATGGTCTACTGATCATCGTATGGTATAGTGGAAAACAAAATAAAAGATACCAATTAAGTCACTAATCACCAGCTGAATTATCACAATTAAACGGTATGTAATCAACTAGATAGTCTCTTACAAGAAATCAAATAAAGATTGTTCACACGCAATAATAATGTCAACTAATAGAGTCTCAAATAATTATAAAACACAACACTTCGCCACAATACTTCAAACTGCACTGGAATAAATCGCCACTTAAACTGAAAATAAGCATCGCTGAATGGTTGTATACCCCGATGAGATTTCAGAATAATCCATACTACGCGCCAACACTACACTAGGTTGTAATTGCTAGCAGCCATGAACACGGTGAGCATGGACCGGCGAAGTCCGGAAAAGTCTCGGCTGCAGACGCGTGACAAGTGTCACATAATTGTCTTTCGTCTCAAAGTAGCAGCAGTACATGCGCGCGCACGCACACACACACACACACATTACAGCTGGACTCCTCTGGGATGACCGAGAAACACGTAGATTGTTCTGTAATGGCGTAACAATGCTCCCTCCTGAAGCCTGTTCTCTGAACTCTCAAACCATCTCTGAAGTAAAACTTTGTCAGGCGATCTGCATAGCTGGTCTATTTGCGAAAGATAATTCTGCGGTTCTTCGAATTCAATCTCGTGTGACAGGAACATTAAGTTCTCAGGAATATCAGTCTTCCGCTCAACCACTAGTTTTGTTGGACTCATTCCCGTTGCGTCATGTAGTGATGACCTATATGCCATTAGTTGGCCCAAGTCTGATTGGTTCTCATCAACAACCTCTTGCATAACTTCATCTCCAGTAACGTTTCTCCGGGCGCTTCCATTAACTCGGGAACAAGCAAGACTCTTTTCTAGACACCCATAGTTAGTTTTCCATTCAGTTCTTTTGTTGTGTTGCACATCGGTATTTCCTCTGCTCGTTCCTTCTTCCATTTCCATTTTACCACACCTGTTGACTTTTTCTTCGGCCACTGCTACTTGTTTGATTGAGTGGTTGGCGCACTCTGTCCTTTCAGGCCTGCAAAGCTGTATCTGCTCTTGGCCAACCCTCAGGACATTCCCTCTTAAGTCCACAACGAATCCCTAGGCATTCGTAATCTCCATGCCAAGAATGACTTCATCAACAATGTCTCCAACGAGCATTTGGTGGCTAAACTCGAGAAGACCCTGTCATACACGTACGTCTACCTTTCCTAACACTTTGAAGGGGCTTCACAGTCTGTATTGTACAAGAGCTAATTAGAGGCTGGCGGTTGCTGACTAAGCAGGGCGCACAATAGACACTGTAGCATGTCAATTGTAAATGATGTTGCTTTACCTACCGCAAGTCCATTAACGATCAGGTTTCCACTAGTATTATGTAGCATGAAAACTGTGCTGTTCTGGGGCTTTACTTCTACAATTGGTGCGATCACTCTCTTCTCTCTGTATTGTCTTCTCCCAACAGTCTACCTGTAGATTATCACTGTTTCCCACGTTGTAACACTTCGGTCTTCTGTCTTTTTCCCATCGTTCAAATCGTTGAGGTGCTCTTGAAATTTTGAATTGTGTGTCCGACAACATTGTTTGTCTGCATCCATCATAACGGCAATGTGATACTGGGAGGATCTTCTGATTACAGTGAGATGGCATAAACCCATTAATGTAGTGGGACGCTGATTTGGCAGCTTCAAACTTGAGGTGTGAACAAGAGTTTCTGAGCTATTTCGGTGTCTTCCCAGTTGACAATGTGATACTGGGATTTTCCGATTACAGTGAGATGGCATAAACCCATTAATGTAGCGGGACACTGATTTGGCAGCTTCACAATTCAAGGGCGTGAACAAGAGCTTCTGAACTATTTCGGTGTCTTGTCATTCATAACACTTGCTGAAGTTCACAATCTCCGATGCCATCAATAAATGTCTGAACACAGTGGGCGCGGACCGGCCGAAGTCTGGAAAGACTCGGCTGCGGACGCGTGACAAGTGTCACTTAATTGTCCTTCGTCTCAAAGTAGCAGCAATATGCACGCATACACACACACACACACACACACACACACACATTACAGCAGGACTTCTCTGGGATAGCCGAGGAACACGTAGACCGTTCTGTAATGGCGTAACACTACAATGGCATCGTCATAGAATAGTAAGCTAGCGTCTGAGACCTCTAATAAGTCAGGTCAGAGAAATTATTTTCAATGTGGCAGAACATTTAAGAAAACAAAAAAAGAATACAACTTGGATTATAATATTGCCGCCAGTACAAGTGAAGCAACAGGAGTCTCTCAGGCCACTGTGTACAAAATTTTAAAAGAAGGTAAAAAATCGTCAACTTCTGGTTGTGAAATAAATCAATTTTCTACGCCAAAAGGAAAATCACAGGCTCATAAAAAAAACGATAGTGCAACAAAGAGAAAGGTGCACGAATTTTATGGAGTGAAAAAAGTTTCACCTTCAATAAAGACTTTACTGCAGTCTGTAATGGAATATGATGTAATTCAATGTAAACAAGAATATTTGAGGCAACAACTTAAAATGTTAGGATTTAAATGGACTCATTGTCAGTCCAGTAGAAGACTCCAGATAGAAAGAAGTGATATCGTTGCTTGGAGAGTTCGCTATCTAAGTGACATAAATAAATACAGACGAGAGGGTAATAATATTGTTTACATTGACGAAACATATGTTCAGGCATCACATTCAGTATCTTCATGTTGCCAGTCTTCTGAAGAGGTTGGTATAAAAACGAAAATTGGGAAAGGTAATAGACTTATTATAGTTCATGGTGGGGGAGAGGCTGGTTTTGTTAACAATGCACTGTTAATATTTAAGTCTTCGTTGACATCTGGAGACTACCATAGCTCTATGAATTTTAATAACTTTGGTAATTGGCTATCAGAAAAATTACTACCTAATCTCCCAAACAGCTCTGTAATAGTGATGGACAATGCCAAGTATCATTGTGTAGAAAGGGGTAAAAGGCCGACCTTGGGTTCACTAAAACAAGAAATACAAAGGTTTTGTAAAATATATAAAAACACTTGGTAAGTTTCACAAATTTTTTAATTAACTCTGACAGCTGTTTCGACTAACTTAAGCCATTGTCAAAGAGCGAGTGAATGAAATTACTGAACACAGGATGTTAGAGTAGTGTAGGTGGTAAACATCTGTTTAGGGCGTATCTGGAACATCTGTGTTGTGATGGCGAGGGGTGGGGAGTGTGTGCATGAGACAAGGGAAGGTCTGGTGTCTTTAAAAACTAAATACAATCATGAATGCAAAATATAAAATTAACTGAACTAAATATAAACTGAATGCAAAATTTAAAATAATGATGAACATTCAAAATAATATAAAATAAACTAAACTAAATAACAGATTTTAATAAAGGGGATACACAAAATTCAGTCTGTTCATTGGTTAAATTTTTGTTATTTTTTATTGCTTTTTTAATTTCTAAAATTTCTAACAAATCCATTTTTCTACCTTTTTGTATGTTGTGGAGTAGTGTTATGTTTTTTGTGTCTATAAAGTGATTGTGTTGTAAGCAATGATCTGCAAAACCTGTATTAGATGTATTGGTTAAAATCGCTTTCTTATGTTCAGAAAGAAACAAGAACATAAATTTCTTATGTTTTCTACAAAACAAGAAATAATTGACTGGCTTGTGAATCATGGTGTTAAAATAGATTTTACATTGACAAAATCTCAGCTGGTGGAAAAAGTGAAATCAATTAACTGTGAAGAAACATATATTGTCGACGAATTAATTCTGTACTATTTCTTAATATTCACTCTTAATTTATTTTAATCACGTTCACTGTTTTCGTCCGCATTTTCGGATGCCATCTTGTTACCAACTATGAAAAAAAATGTACTTACCACTGGGCCAGGTTCGATTTAGGCGAATGGAAAAACAGAATTGGTTGTTTTCAGGAAATGAACTCGTTTGTTTTTTGTTTACCAATGACATTTCCCTTTTATTTTCTTTTTCTCATATACTTGTACATTTAACCCCTTCTTTAAAAGCATTTGAAACATATTTGGCCACGAGGCTCAATTGATAAAACAAGTCTAGTAATTATTATCATCATCGTTTTCTCTCTTCTCAAAAATGAATTATACTAAATCATTAATTTAAACTATATATCTAATCGATCGCAACCAGCACTTCTTAATTATATATATTCTGTACACTCACACAGACACACACACACTTTCACTCTTTACATATTTGATTATTTCTTATGACCCCCTTTTGAGCTCATGATTTTCTTTCAAAACCCATATTGTAACACATAGATTTGTACGTCTCTATAAAAATCTAGGTATTTCGTGTGTTCGCCTCACACAGGTGTTGTTACTTCTATGTTTTGCACTAACGATGTCCGTAGCGATCCTTCAATTACCAGTACAATGCGAGTGGAAACCTTACCTGTTGTTTCATAGGTGTTTAATAATCCCGGGTGGCGCCAAATTGTTTACTTAAAACAATTAAATTACTAAATAATATGGTTTAGCGATCTTAGCTATGACGGCCTGGAGCATTCAAATTTATTCCCTTCTTAATCAAGCAGGTAGTTCGCCGAGTTGCGACGTGAGCGCTTACCGTCAATCCTAGTTGTTCGCTAAAATGCACAAATTATACAGTACACTTCCCTATCAAATAAAAGCAATGGTTACACTCTGTACTAGTTTCTTTAATTTGTGATTGGTAATTATTCAGTTTGACATTAAAATTATATTTGGTTATTCAACAATTTTGCACCGACAATTAATATGAGACAAATATCTCTAGGGTTTGGCGAATCGATTTTGAACGGATCATACAGTCAAAGATGGCGACTGTGTTGTTTGTTTACAGTTATTTTCGTTCAAAGTCTGGGGTTCTTGTGATTATGAGAAAAATATTAATAATGATTACAATAAAGTACACTGCCTTACATTATTTGTACTTAAATAATATAATGTGTAGCTATAATTTGTTCCTGCAGTGTAGTAAAGTGTGTTTCAAAAGTTCGTAATCTAACAACAGGTTATTTTATTAGTTAACAAATTTTCAGCGTTTTATTTTTTTACTTAATCTTTGAAAGAAATAATATTCAGTTTATAGTGAGAGTTCAGATTATTGTGAGAAATATTTAAAGTGAGTTTATTTCTGAAATTCGAGTAATTTAATAATACTTATCAAATCAGTAGACTTGATGTAAACAGTCGTTCAGGTGAAATGGAATAGGGCTTCAATCGTGGTCAATTTTCAATTATCTGGGGCTTCTGGCATCTTTTTCATGTTAGTTGTAGCAATTTATTCATTTAAATTTTATTTAAATTGGTCCGTGGCATCAGTTAAATGTTCTCGTTCCTCGTCTACTTCTTACGTTTCCATCTTTTTGAATTTTGATTACTTTTTATACATTGTAGATTAAAATTTAGGTCATTCACGGCCTGGCGTCTATTCTGGAAGAGCGTCACTTATTGAATACTATGATTTAACGGAAAAATCTTAACCAACGGTCTGTTGTCATGGTTACGAATTGATTCCGATTGGTTGATCGTGAATTGTAACCATTGTTATCAATTTTGAATTTTTTTATTCTAAATTACTGTATATCTTTTGATTGCTTTTATTCTTCCGTCTTCCTTCCTATATATTAAATATTATCACTACTGTTTGTGTTTCCTTTCAAAGATTATTTTGACATCCCATAAGGTTGGGGTTTCTAATGTATTATTGTTTGTACAATTATGTTAATATTTGTTAATTACATTTCTTTTTTATTTTAAGTCCTTATTCTAACATTTTTATTTTAATATGATTCACAAATTATCCTTGGCTAGTTACTTGCCTTGGATTTGCTAATTTCTTTGTTGATTTTTTACAATTTGTAGTTATTTGTTTTTGACAGTTAGGCATTTCATAGGCCTAAGTAGCCATTGATTATATTTACTTATTTTATACAAATTACATTTTATTTTACCCTAATGTGTTTTGTTTTGTTATTATAATTGATTTGTTTATTTGTTGATGTTTTGGATCGGTTTTTATACTAATTGTATGTTACCATTATTTTCTACATCATGGCTTGTTAATTATTTCCTAACTGATTTTCCAGTGTTATTAGTTCTGTATTGATTTACCTTCTTATTTATCTATTTTGCCCTTGTTAACAATATGGCTATTACTTACTATTCTCTATTACATAAAACATAACATCTAGGCCTATGGTCTGTATAATTCCTTCAGCCATATCCTGTTCACAAATTTAATTGAACAATTTTTTAACAGTTATTAGGTAATGTTTGTTTACAATTCATTTCATTCTTTATTTTTTTTTGGGTGATAACACATCATCACACCATTTAAACTTACTTAATTCTTAAATAATCTCTACCTCCAATCCATGGTAACACTAACTGTCTACCTTCCATGGGATTCCCCCTTTTGAATACTATTGTAGCCCTCTCTTTTACAATTAAACTTAATTTTATTAATAACAAGATTCTTTTTTTTTTTTAAATAATGTTCACCATCAATCTTCAGTGTTCATTACAGATTATTAAGTGTTTATATCTAATACTATTATTAACCAAATTCTTACTTGTTCACCATTAAATCGTTTAGTGTTTATCACTGATTTATTAAGCATTTTTTATCTATCACTAGATTTTCTAATCCTATCATTTACAATATTCTTATTTACTAATAATATTCACTTTTAAACCATTTAGTGTTTATCACTGATTTACTAAGCATTTTTTATCTATCACTAGATTTTCTAATTATTTTTGGGTTTTACACTTTCACTTTTGCACTCCTTAAATGATTATTTTAAGTGTTTATTAGTGGGTAATCCCTACCATTACTTTCTCTTTGTCACTTAGTTTATTTTATTTTCTCACCATCTCACTCTTTACAAATTGTTATTTATACTATCATTAAGTTCATGTCTTTATAGAGTTCTTTATTACATATAACTCTAATTCTTGGGTTAGCGTACTTTTACTTTTCACATTACTTTATTGGGTTTTATCAGATATAATTTACATTTATCATTTAATCGATAATAATACTTATTTTTTACATTGGTTAGTTATTGGTTTTGTTTCCAATATTATATTTGAGTGTACCATTTCTCCTTATTTTATTCTATATTATTTGTTTGTGTCTTATCATTTGATTTCATTTTATTTCCTTTATACTTGGTTTGTTTCATTTCCATTTTCCTTCTTCTTCTCCTTCATTTTCATTTTATTTTGGTTTTTATCTGGCCAATCTCTGGGGTTGGGTCAAAGTCATTTGTCCCAAGAATTAGAATTAATTGTAGTTAAACTAGAGACTCCTTACTCTGCCTACCAAACCAGGTTGTTCTTTTATTATGATGTATTTCATATACAAATTCTATACATGCTAGCTCTCAGATTCTCTTCCAAATACTGATGTTACAAAACATTTTGATAATAATGAACATGATGGAATGTTTCAGTTGGCAGGCTGGGGTAGAACAGAAAATGAAACACCCAGTGAGGTCCTACTGTATGCTGACTTCCCATATGTAGATCATCACCACTGTCTCAGTGAAGTACCACGAGTATTTCAGCATTATGTAACACCTGATTTTATAAATGGTAAGGTATCAACTTATTTTAAACTGATATCATGATTCTCATACTTAAGAATATGTAGTAATTTTTTACAAGTCATATTTAGTGTTTGAATAGATTTCTTTTGTAGGTATTGGTGCTGCTAAAGGGGACAGTGGAGGAGGCTTAACGTTTGTTCAGGATGACTTGCATTATGTGTATGGAATCATCAGTACTAAAGTACAGAGTGACAACTCATTTATTACTTTTACAAACATCAGGAATGTGGAATTATTTATCTGGCTTAATTATGCTAAGAGGATGTCTGATGAAGCACATCCAGAAATGTAAATGAGAATTTCCATTAATTGTATTTAACTATCTAAATAGATTAAAAAATAAGTAGACATCTAGATATCTAGAACTGAAAATGCTGTGTATACATAACACAAAATATATTTATTTTCTTTCTATTTGTTATTTATTGAATGATTTTCTCAAAACACATGTTTTAGAACAAATACGACAACTATTACTTGTTCTGATTACTTCAAGTTACAAAAAGCAGACCTTCAACCATTAAGTGTGTAAAAAGAAAAAACAAAATTTATAAAATTTCATATATACAAAGTACAGTTAACAATTTAACACAAAACGTGATTCTTAAAGGAGTAGAAGTGGAGAGTAAACAATTAAATTGTATACCAGCCTACTGTCATTCCAAGTGAGACCATTCAGTAAATACATCTTGTAACTATTGTTTCGGCTCCGATACAATATCGTGCATTGTTTAGTTTCTCTCTTGTTTACCACTTTACCAGAAATAAAAGTTATATTATCACATATGGAATCAAAGAGAAAATTCTAAGCAACACAAAAGTATGTATAGTGGAGTCGCGATTAACCGAGGTAATGTGGACTGAGACCTCCTCGGATAATAAAAAACTCTGAAAAAACGGAAGGTTTAAAGAAAAATTGCATTAGTATAAGGTCTTTTCTTCGATTGCACCTATTTGCTGTAATACATGTAATTGCTCCATATTGTAAGCGATACTTTGCCACAAAAACATTTAATAATTGGGAAAAAGGAAAAATAAGAAACTGAGCTGATTCTATGACTTACATAATCCTTTATTAATTACACTAAGCGGCAAAAACAGTAACAGTACAGCTCTCGTCAGATTAAAATCTTAAACAATTAAATCTCATAATTTCATAAAAAAGTTAACAGTGTTTTGCTTGATAGCGCTGCCTCTTTTCTTTGTCACCATATTACGTAGATGCCGCAGGACCAGAATGTCAGCTGGTGACGTGTCTTCTTGTTGCTCGGCGTACAACAATGCCCTTTTGATTGCACTTAAGCCGTCAGCGTGGCGTATCTTATTGTCCGCAGTAAGAGTGTTGTCTTCTCCATCGTCACTGTTTTTAATTTTAGTAATCAAATTTACAATGGCCTCTTCGGACAGTTCATATTGTTCATCGTCATTCATCCAGTTGTTAACATCTTATTTCGTCACTACCTCAGTAACTTGCAATGTTTCACTAGTTTATTTTGTCCCTGTGAAGGCGTCAAAGTGGCAGAGGAAGATATGCAAATACGATGAACAATACGCGAATCAAGTAAATATAACATTATTTATTTACTATACCAAATACAAATAACAATGCGTCACATGCAATGTTACTCAGTAGTTGAGTAATTAAATTTGTCCCTGTAATGGAGTCAAATTTGCAAAGAACAATATGCAAATACGATTAACACAATGCGTGTTTCGAGTAAAATAGAACATTAGTTATGTTCTCTTGAAAACATAGAAAAGATTACGAACACACTTATTTCGCCTTAAAACAAAACTGATTATTAGTAAACTACGTATATCAAATTGCGCAAACTCAACACTTCTTTTTAGGCCTATATCTTTACATTCGCTCAAATACGCACACTTTCACACTTCTACATTTATTTATTTTTTGGTTTTTTGTTGAGCTCAACTTAAAAACTTGGTGAAAAGCCAGTATTTAATGATTGTTGAAATGTCTACTTCCCTTTCATGGTTTAAAATCCTACAGGACGTCTCCTGTTGCGTGCACTGTTTGTTGTTTTCACTTTTATATCTTACGACCGAGCTGTCAATTTATTTTTGTTGATCACTGATTAATACATTATCTATTTTTTTTTTAAAGTTCCAAAACTAGTTAAAATTTCACATTCTTATGATTTGCATTTTATGCTGTTTATGCGGGCGAGACGACTGCTGCTGTTCACAGCGAGAGGTGTATGTTGACTGACTTTTTTGTGATAAAAACTTTCCGTTTGGTGCGTTGCACACTGCTCCACCCTGCTCCCCGCCGTACATCTCTCCTATAATATTATAACGTTCCGCTGGGCTGAGGTTCACCTCTTCAACATCACTGCGAGTTGTTTTCCGTCAACAAATACTTGATGTATTGGTCACTGGCTATAAATAGATTTTCTATTAAATTAATAATTTAACTATGACCATATAAGGCCATAAAACTTACTGACTCATTTACTGCAAACTTTGTGTCGCCTCAAAGGGGCCTCATCTTTACATGTTATAGAATTTATGAAATTACACAATAATAATTAAATAAATTTAGACCCATTACAAACTGGTAGCTGATTTAAAAGTTCCACTAGTTCTACATCATCTTCATTCTCTTCATCATCGTTTGTCTTATATTTTCTTGGCAAAATGTTTTTTCCAGCTTTTCAGGACAGTAGATTCTTTTACATCGTCCCATGATTCCGCCAGCCAATAAATCTGTTGAAACCACAAAAACAACACCTTTGATGTCTGTTTATATTAGCTATTTTTCATTGCTTTTCTCTTCTTTGAGACAGTTTGTATTTCTTTGTTCCCAGTCATTTGTGCACGTTGAGACACCCACTCTTCAATTTGCACCCCTTTTATTCTCCAGTCTCCGACAGACACTTCACCAACGCTTAAATCACTTGCCACTTTTTTAATGGTTTCACCGCAATCTAATCGTTCGGTAGCATTGAGCTTATCTTGTAGTGATAAAACCACATATTTTCTTTTTTCACTCATTGCAAAACGAAACTGTAAAACAAAAAATCGAGAAACCTTAATACAAAGCACAATTACTCACACTTCACAGTCGATTATATTTTAACAGTGTGACGATTGACAGCAAACTAACTCAGGTCAGGTAAGAAGGACACTTAACAATAATAGAGATTTCATTATTTCTTGGTTTAGGCTTGGATAATCGAGAAGCTCGGTTAATCGAGACTCGGTTAATCATGACTCCACTGTATACATTTTGACGCAATAAACACCTTTGTGATTTTCACACATAGCCTGATATTTTTGAAAGTCTGAAGAGACAATTAGACACACACACATGTATTGCACTGCTGTTAAAGATTTGGGTTCTTTATTTATTGGAATTTGTCTGTTTTACAGCATGAAATAATAACTCTTGGATCTCAGGGCTGCAGTACATAAAAAATTATAGACTTTATACAACAAAGTTATTTTATTACTTAATCTTCCTATTTGTACATATTATGACATATAGTAAAAAAAATGTCTATAACAAATTACAAGTTCAAA
The DNA here is from genome assembly GCA_034769895.1 of Magicicada septendecula. Lineage (NCBI taxonomy): Eukaryota > Metazoa > Arthropoda > Insecta > Hemiptera > Cicadidae > Magicicada > Magicicada septendecula. The sequence goes on along the minus strand of CM068371.1, from coordinate 474,543,190 downwards.
TTGAACAAACAAAATCAGTTCTCGGGAAACTTTGGACAACGACGTACGTATCACGTTCATTAATCAATGTCTACGAATTCGTTTTTGTAAATAGTGGCTGTTTTACGATATTGTGACCCCAAGTGTGCTATATATGATCTGACGATGGTCTGTGACTGAAATCGATCATTTTTAAGAATGTGAGTAATAAAAATTTTATTGCATATCGTATGTACGGTACCTTTAGGCTATAAACAATAAATACAGTACAATAGAAAATTGAAATTACAGGTACCATTAGTAAACAATAACTGTGTGTATATTAAATACATCACATTATCATAAGTTCAAACTGTTTCAACTAGATGGCAGCAATGACCATTCGTTAATTAAAACTGTAACCTAGTTCTTCAGTCTCTCGTCCGTGGTGCTAGTTGGATTTATTAAGTTAATTTTTCAAGCAGGATTAAGAATTGTTTCTAGTTATTTTACAAATAAATAATACTTGACAAGTTATAGTTCTGTACTAGCGAGTGTCTTACTTCTTAAAATAATTAATGTCTTTAGTAACACTGAGTTGGGATTAATCTGTGTGTGCACTTAATTACACTTTCTGTTTAGTTATGAAACTGGATGAGGTAAGGCTTTTGTGATACTGTAGTTGAATTACTAACACGCAATATCACCTGGCAAGGGAGTTTAACACTCTCACTTATTAGTAGTATTTTTTTCTGTTATTTCTTTTTTCTTGTTCTTATATTTTGTTGCACATTATTGGAATATTAGCAAGCTGGTTCTTAGTTTACTCATGCACTCACTATTTGCAGTTATGTCACCGATTTAACTTTAATTATTTATCAATTTCACTCTCTCGCGGATCGCATCTGTACTTTGTGATGGTCAAAATGAGAATGACGCTTTCTTCTATAGTGCGACTATTCTGGCGTCCCGGAAGTAAAAAAAGTCTTCCTTGTCGTTACTAACAATGCTTTAACACCTTTCATATTTTAGCACATTTGGCTATTTACTATGGTTTTTGACTCACCAAATATGCCTGGTCTAACCAAATTTTATATAATTATTGTTTAGTTACCCTTAATTTCCACACAGTAAGTGATTTCCAAATTTATTATAATTCAAAATGTGTCCATAAACTCCAGGTTGTAATAGGACAAATCAGGGGAGTAAATATTTTTAATAATTGTAATAAATTTTAATCCATCCAGTGTTCAACCTTTGGGGAACCTCTTTTAACCAACATGGACAAAACTATTGTGAAACCCCGTTAATGTCGGGAGCCGGTACGGCGAGACGAGTTGAGAAACTGTCTGTGCATCACAAGTGGGGAAACCCAGGATGTCGGTGGATCACGAAAAAACACGTAATTGTCATACGTTAATTTCATCAGGTGGCAAAAATTGCAGAATTTGCTGGCCCAGCTTCCAGAACATTTTAAACCAGCCAATCAGAGAAGGCGTTATAAAACTCGCCAACGCCCGACGCTTTGTGTGTATGCAACCCGCGGAAAATAACTGATAAAATAACCCTCAGTCAACTTCCTGACCGTGTGGTCATATAACCAAGTGCTCGCGAGCACTTTACGTCGGCTGACAAAATTTTAATCTAAATGAAGTAAACCAGTAATGTGATAGACAGCCGGGGAACATTTAACGCTAATAACAAAATTAAACTTTTTTTAACGTATTTCGGAGTGTATGGTGATAGCAGTGACTTAACCGTGGTTGTGAAATAACCCGACATCTACAGTCAGGATGAGTACAAACTAACCAATGTCTAATATCAAATTCATTAACATTATTTAAATCCAGTCACGGAAATAATAAAAATTACAAGATAACAGAGCTCTTAATTAACACTGGGGGTAGTAAAAAATTGTAAAGTGTGAGAGATAGAGAGAGAATGCAAGTACTGGTTGCCTAATATAACGCTATTTTCAAGTAATTTTTATAGTAGTTTATATATATTGATTAAATATCTATGTTTTGAAAATTTGTGTGAGAGTAAAAGATAAAGTGAAAGAAGATTTTTGTTTTGTTTTAATAAAAAAAAGTATTTGTTTTAGCATAAAATGTGTTAAGTAGTTTATTTCACCATTCAAACCCAAATAATCAACTCTGTAACAGTTTCATCTATAGAACCCTGAGGAGAATCGTAGGTAAGTAGAAAAGTAGATTTTGATATTTATCTTTATTATAGTAAAAGAAATAAAACAGTTACAACGGCATCCGAACAGGGACGAATCTATTTGCGCATAGAAATAAAATAGTTACAAGATTAACTTGATTATTTAGCCATAAATAGTTTCTATTTGTATACGACATTCCATCAAAATACAATTTGTGACTGTACTAAATGCATAAATATTTTTTAAAATTCCATACTAATTGTTAATGAATTTTACAAATAGTTATAATAATTTTGGGATTTTAATTTTTGCTTACACATCAAAATACATAACTGGCCAATGGTGGGTCCTACGTCTTTCACATACATTCAACATGGCTTACAATATTATGTTACAGATTAAAACTTTTACATTTTTTCTATGATTTCTGCTTCAGTACGTACTGATGCATTTTACAGCAGTGCAATACATTGCTATGGATCTTAGCATATGACAGGATATAAAAAAGCTGTATGAAAGAGTGCTGGTTGCGAGTTTGAACAGTTTAAATTAGTTGACAAGGAACATTGTAAAAAATGTTTGTTTTATGTATTTCTATACAAGTAAAACAACTTTAAGTGCAGTGAGATGATGCGTAAGTATTCTTAGCTGCATGTGTAGTACGCGTGTGTAAAGGTGCGTAATTGTTTTACGGATGTTCATAAAAATCATGGTTAATTCGAATAACTTTTCGAGATGTAGGAATTAACGGAACTTATATCAGAATACTCATAATAAAAAGTTATTACAATGACAATAGTTATTTTAAAATATCTGTAACTAAAATTTTGCGGTTTTCAAATAAAAATTTTATAGCCCATAAAATTGATGGTAAAAATATTCAGGTCTTTTGAACTAGGATTTTTGAGCTTGAAAGCCTTCTTGGACAAGAACATTCACTGTCTGTAGAAAAATCATGAGTAGGAGTTACCGAAGAAACAGTTAAGAGTACGAGAAAATTGGTTATCGAAAATATAACTTTGAACGCATAAATCAGTTTCTCTTTGGAATTGATAACGTATAAACGCTGTCCTGGTACAGATGTTTGATCTGCCAGTTGCAAATAAACACCATTTAGAAAGTCCTAGAGTTAGTGCAAGAATAATTAATATAATTGTGCTATTGTGCGAAAGTTCAGAATATTCAAATTAGAGATGTAGATGCTTCAAATTTACTGGAACGGTGTAAGTATAACACACCAGAACCAGTAACTATATTGGCTTGCAGTGAAAGTGTATATAACTGTGCCTGTGAGAAATATCTACATGACCGAAACTGACCCTGAGGCCAGACAGAATAATATCAACCCACATACTCATCCAGATCCAGGATGAACCTGTCGTTTGTAGGATAAGTAGTCAACATTAAAGGGAAGTGAACTCGTATTATAAATATAATATATATATTGTAGCATGACAGATTATCCACTAATAATGAATGAAATATGATCATAAATAAATATCAATTAAAATAACTATCAAAGAAAAATCCAAATGAAAACAAATAAGTATCACAATAAAATACAATCATAACTTGAAGAAGTAAAAATACAGAAAAAGCAACTATGCAACAAATATGTGTAATGAAAAATAAATTAAAAAAAAAACAAAGTAAGGAAAATACCCACAACAAACCAACGTACATAATAACTATATGGTAATGAAGAAACAAAGAACGAATAAGGAGAATACCCAGAACAAACCAAAATACCTAATAAACAGGAATGAGTTTGAAGATACAAGATAGTAGGAGGAGAAGACTACAACAAATACTCAAAGGAAACCCAGCAAGGAGAAAACAAAAACCCCAAAGGAAATTAAATGTCACAAATGAAAGTATAACACCCAAAAACTGAAATAATGTAAACAAAAGTGTTTAGAGTTATAAGTAGAAGTGCACCCATGAAAGTTATTGTATAATGAATAAAAAACAAATCTTAACAGTCCTTCATAAATAAATTTCTTGATAATATAAAACTATAAAACTGATAAGTGATAATATCAAGAAATAACAGGGGACAAGTGCAAGTTATTATATTATAGTAAATAAACTTCAAGAAAGTGCATTAAATGCTTAAACTTAATAAAAGTGTACCTTTAAACAACTTTAAAGTTTTAATTTAACTTCATGAATACTATTTAATAGAATAGTATTATGAAAAGCAAAGACTAATGTTTCTAATAAATTGCCACTCTTTATCTAATAACATTCACAGAAATGAGTAAGATAAATAGAGAGCAGGTAGTTAATAAGTAAAGTGACAAGGAATGCATCCCTAAAATAAAATAAAAACAGATAAGACTGCACACAAGTAATTTTAAGAAAGATTTAAAATTGAAGGAACAGATGTGTTATGTTCCTATTAAAATAAATGAACTCTATACCTAAATGTGGGAAATAGAGAGTAATGTTCTAATATTCTAAAATGTTTAATAGTTTTAATCAAGAATGCAATGTCTGAGTGTGGATACCATTCTTTTATTATAAAATGTTTATTATGAGTTGCTAGAAATAAGACTAGAATGTCTGAGCTTAAATACCATGTTTTCATGTCAAATAATTATGTATTATTAGTTAGAATTCAATACTAAATGTTCTTGTAGTAAAGTAAGGAATTGTTAATTAACATTGTATTAGAATAGAAGGTCAGAAAGGGTATAAACAAGCTGTATTATTAAAAAACTTTGTACGTAAAACCAGATAAAATCTAGGCCAAATGGTAAATTTAAACTACATTATAATTGATGAATCAAGTCCAGTAAACTAGTTGAATTGATGAAATTTATGTAAGGTAAATCAGTCACAGAATAATATAATGTAAATTATACTTTAAAAAGATAAGAATTATGAGAAAAAATGCAAATGTAATAACTGAAAATTCAGAGTGGGGAGTCACAAAATTATTTAATAATATTTAAAAGGATAACCAATTAATAAAATTACAAGAAATTAAGGGAAGATAAACATTTTATGACAATCTGAGATTTAGTACAATCATAAGTATAACATATAAAATGGCAAACATTTGGGGAAGGACAGGAAGTAAATTTTAAAGCCTACTTTTTCAAAATGAAAGAAATGTAGCATTAGATAAAAAACTTTGTAAAACTATCTTATTTGGTATCAAATCAAGCAGAATGAACTAAAGAAAGAGATTATGTATTTAGTATTTCATAAAATTAAATAATAGCAAAAATATATTCAGTAATATAATGTAAATTTTCTGCATGTAGCGGAGCAAAAAAGAATTGAAACAATGTATTGCTAATATTAAATTGGCTAAGACGATATTAGAAGACGAAGGAAGTAAGAACAGTTGACTATTAGACGTTGTAGAGCATACTTGAACGAGATTTTGCTTATATTAACCTATATAGCAGACAAATATGGTGATCGGTCTGTAAGCCTAGTCTACAGTGAAAATCCGTAAATTTCTAAATTTTGAACTTAAACCTTAAACTCAGTGAGAACATTTAATACCACAGTTAAACTAAAGTAATACGGAACAGTAAACGAGAGAAATAATAAATTAAACCTATACAATAAATAATTCTTAATAACGAGACGAGAAGTGCAAGTTTCGACCTTATTGAACAAAGTAAATTAAACATTATCACACACATTTAATCGAAGTGAATCACAAAACACTGAACCAGAACCACTCTACTAACACCAGAAGGGATAATCACAACTGCGGAGATGAGGAAACATTAAAAAGGCACCATTTGTTGAAAGAAATTTTCGTTGAGCCGACTACGGTTTAACATATGCAGTCCGGGAGCCGCCATCTTGACTCCCACAATTCAAAGCGAGCTTTACCAACATAGTCATACAGTCTTCAATGGTTCGAATTTTTTCTTTAATAAACATTATATATTAACTAATAACTTTGTAATTATTAATTCTTAAGCTTTTTACTTGAAGTGTTATACTTTCCTGACGTTGCCCTTCTCTGACTATATATAAAATAACCGTTCAAAGAACCTAATAATTAATAGAAAATACAGATGTAAAAAATTAATCGACAGCCCTGAGAACGAGTCGATACTAGAGTTGAACAATCGATTAACACTCGATACCTAATACAAATTGTTAATAAATCTAAAATTTCTGCAAACTGGTTTCTATTTATTTATAAATTTAATAAATAGAATTAAAAATAAGATAAATTGAGATCACGGACTATCCGGAAGGCGGCCTTTACCAAAGAAGAAGGAGAATACTCAATCAAGAAGAAGAACCGTCTATCGATTAGTGCTGGAGATAAAAAATTAACGAGGAAGTTAATTCAAAAACGCAAAGACTTCACATTAACAGAAACAAATAAAAGAGTTAAATTTTTACACGAATCAATTACAAAAATTAATTTACTAAATACAAACCACAAAATCATTAAAACAAATATTTTTTCAAAACAACCAACATTTTTTATTTTGGTAAACAAACAAAATTTTTATTTTGTTAACCAACAATTTTATTATTTTGTTACAAAATTGGCGCCCAACATGGGGCTTCAATTAGTGATTGATAGGCTACTATAACTTGCCCAATTCCTAATTCAAGCTTGGCAGTGGTTATCCAGTCAGAGAAATAAGAAAAAATGCAGCGTCGAGCAACATCGAAGAAAAGGGCGGCGGAGGCCGAAAAGGAAATTAATATGGAGGACAAGGAGGCAACGCCGGCGGAAGACGTGGAAATGACACTTCCTCCTGCGGAACTAAACCCGCACAACCAAAGGAACAACCTGAGATGCCCACACAAACAAGGGAAATCAATGTCCGGGAGGAACGGTTAGAAAAACCCACGCGAACAGAGAACGTGGCAATACAAGAGATGTTCGGACAAATGATGGAGAAAATGGACGAGAACAGAAAGGAATCAAAAGAAGACAACCGATCAACAAAGGAAGAAATCAAATCCACCAAGGAAGAATTGAGTAAGGAAAGGAAGGAGGACAACCAGTCCTTAAATAAGAAGTTGGAAGATTTGAAGGAGGACAACCAGTCTTTGAAGGAAGAATCCAAATCAACAAAGGAAGAATTGATTGATAAAATAGAAAATACTAATAAGAGAATTGAAGAAAACAGTAAGAAGATGGAGGAAAATCGTAAGAAGATGGAAAGCGACAACCAACAATTGAAGGAAGAATTAAGGGAAAATAACAAGAAAATGGAGGAGAAGTTGGAAGAATTGAAGGAGGATAACCAACTACTAAGAGAAGAATTAAGGGAGGTCAACCAGGAGAATCTGGACAAGTTAGACGAAAGGATGGAGTTGTTAAGAGAAGAAATGAGCAAGGAACTCAACGATAATAAGGAGTACACCAACAAGAAAATAGAAGAAGAAACCAGGGTAACAATACAACAGATCATGGAAGTTGACGAAAAATGTAGCCAGACCGAGCGAGAAGTACAGGAATTCAAGGAAGTAGTAAACACCAAAATAACCAATATCGAAGAAACCAACAGAACCAAATTGGAAGAAAACCGGAAGGAACGGAGCCAAGTTACGGAAAGATGTGACGGTATGGAAGTGGCGATGATGAATATCACCGGCCAAGTGCAGCAGAGCCAGGAAGAGATGGAAGTAATCAGAAACAGACCAACTAACTTCACGAATATCCCCATAAGCGAGAATCGGGAATGGCTGAACTTCCGCCAATATAAAAGGAAGCCGATGGAGTTCTTGGCCCGAATCGAGGAATACTTTGCCAAACATAGGGGCAACAGGTGGATTAATAACCAGGAACTGTTGGACGAATCATTCCGAGAGATGACTGACAATTGGTGGATGGCAAACCGAACTGAGATCGATGACTACCAGCAATTCAAAAACTTGTTCAAGGCGAAGTACTGGTCGGAGACCACCCAGAACTAAATACGGGACAGCATCTGTCATGGCCGATACAAAACACAAATGGGTAACACTATGACCACATACTTCCTCGGAAAGGTATGTCTGGCGAAGCATTTGGAACCGGCCATACCAGAAGAATGCCTCGTAAACAAGCTCTCTTATCATTATGATGAAGAAGTAATAAGAGCAAGGAGAGGTAGCCAGATAAAAATGATACAGGCGATGACTGAACTGTTGGAGGACTACGAGAATGAGGAGTACTATCGGCAAAGCAGGAGGAGGAATGATTGGCCGGAAATCAGAAATAATGCATACCCGAACAACGGTAATAACCGTAACAGCAATGGATACCAAGGGAACCGATACAATTCCAATTATAATAATACCAAGAATAATAATAATAACGGTCCTATTAACCAAATTGCAAATAGGAATAATAACGGTTACCAAGGTAATCGAAATAATTATTACCCGAATCCAAATATTAATAGTCAGAGAAACCCAAACCATAATAATACCGAACGGTATTATAATAATAATAGGGGTTACCCACCAAACAATAACAATAATAACAGGTTTTCCCGGCCCAGGGTAAATTTCATACGAGCCGAAGGAAACAGCCAACGAAGATACACCCATCAGCGGCGTAACAGTTTCCACGAATATGAGGATCGGCGGAGAAGCAGAGAACGTGATAGTTCGAGGTACAATCCGCCTGGACGAAGTACCAGTCTAGATGATCCAGAACGGAACCCAAACCGAGAACAACTATTTGAACATCGCACGGAGAGGCAGGAACCCACTCAAGGTTTCCCAACTGACGCCTCAGTTGGTCTGAACATCAATAACAACGAAAATGAGAATTTAAACGGGAGGAGGCAGTGATGAATTATCATGACCCTTCACTGCTCCTATCTCCTGGGTATCAACAAGAGTTGCAAAGAGCAACTAACTCTAATAATATTACAATCATTAGTTGCAACTACTTAAAAAATATTAGAAACGAACTATTGCAGGAGGACGACACTCGCCTCAATAGTCTAAACAATGAAATAATCTATATAAACGCGGAAGTGGAAGGAGTCTTCGCCCAATTAATGATCGATACAGGTGCAAATGTATCTATAATTAACACAACTGAATTGGAGAGAATCCAAAAGGAATGTGGTCAAATATTGCCGACATTACCGATAAATAATATTGTATTAATAGGTGCCACTGGTCGCCAAAATAAAACGATCCGAAGGCAAGTATCAGTAAACGTGATTAGCAAGGGTATAGCTATAAACATGGTATTCTTAATTGCGACAGGATTGCCCTTTAATATATTGGTGGGGTGCGATGTGCTAAGAAGGAACTCCACTATCATCGATTTACGCACAGAAAAGGTATCGCTGTTTGCAGAAGGGCTGACCTGGACGACTGATTTAGTAGGTAGCGAGACAGTACTTCCCAACAGTATCCACCAACAAATTCGAAACATAAACTATATCGGAAATAACTCCATCATTAACCCCATAATATATAACACGGACGAGGATTTATGGTCCCAAAAGATACAGGAAATAAGGGATTTCCGGGGCGGAATCACAAGGGAGAAATTGCCCATGCACCAAGCGAATCAGTTAATAAGAATATATGAAAGGTACCGCTCAGTATTTTCAGACGAACCCGGTAAGGTAAAAAATTACCAATGTACACTTCAATTTAGAGAAACAGTGGAGTTTAACAGAAAATCATACCCCATTGCGCATTCACGAAAAGAGGCTGTAAGAGCAGAAATAAACAAGATGATTAACAGTGACATCATAGAGAGTAGCCAATCTCCATTCACCAGCCCTATAGTGGCTATTCCTAAGAAAAACGGCCAAGTCCGGCTTTGCTTGGATGCACGGGAAATAAACTAAATGATAATCAATGACAGAACATCGCCCGGGGAGATAGAAGAAATCTTGAAACGATTCCACGGTACCAAGTACTTTAGTACCTGGGACACGGTGTGCGGTTACTGGCAGGTGGAGTTACACCCACAGAGTCGTCAGTATCTGGCATTCATATTCGAGGGGCGCAATTACCAATTCAAGAGATTGCCCTTCGGACTCGTGAATTCAGTTGCCATCTTTGTGACCTGCATAGACCAGATACTTGGACAGGAAGCACTTCATTTTACCACTGTGTATGTAGACGATCTACTGATTACCTCAGAAACTTGGGAGGAACACTGCTACCAAGTGGAACACGTACTTGAGAAGTTGTCTGTAAATAACATCACGCTTAAATTAGAAAAATCCAAGTTCATTGCAAGAGAAGTTCAGTTCTTGGGGTTTAACTTGGATGACCAAGGAATCTCACCATCAACAGAAAAGGTGGAAGCGATCAAGAAATTCCCGGCACCCAAGAATAGAAAGCAATTACAGTCATTCCTGGGACTCTGTAATTATTACCGCAAGTTCCAGGAACAATATTCGGAATTAACCGCAAGGTTTCAACCACAATTATCATCAAAAAACAAATGGATCTGGGGTCAAGAGCAGGACGTGATTTTCCAACTTATTAAGGACAAATTTCTGGAAACAATAATACTTCACCACCCAAATTTTAAACTACCTTTTTTCTTGAACTGTGATGCCAGCAACATCAGCCTAGGAACGACGCTGTATCAAGAAGATGAGAAGGGTCAACATCAAGTGATTAGCTTTGCGAGTAGATCTTTAAACCAGTGCGAAAGGAACTACACTGTTACTGAAAAGGAATTGCTGAGTGTAGTATTCGCTTGTGGTAAATTCCGCACCTACATCTTGGATTACCCAGTTACCATCCGAACAGACCATAAATCAATATCGTTCCGAAAGAGATGCAAATTAAATCACGGCAGACTGACCAGGTGGATACTTGCCCTCCAAGATTACAATCTACAATGGGAATACATCCCAGGAAAAAAGAATGTCGTAGCAGATGTGTTATCACGTGTTAATGTGGAAGAGCAAACATTCGAGGGAGAGAAAGAAAGCGTACTCAAAATCTACCACATTATTAGCACCAGAGCCGATTTAGCAACATTATTAACGAACATGAGCACCCACCAACAAGCAGACCCGAAATTGAGAAACATAAAAACTCGATTGGAAGAAGGAGACGATACCGTAGCTCAATATTACCAAATAAATAAAGAAATCGTATTCGTATTCATTAAACCGTCATTAAAGCTGGATACCTGGAAGGTGATTATTCCAACCCAGATTGAAAAAGAAATAATCGTAAATTATCATATACGATATGGGCGCCTTAAAGGTGATTAAGGCTCTGGAGGAGAGCTGCCATATAAAAAACAAACCGGAAGGTCCGGATGTATATCAAATGTTGTCGTATCTGCCAACTAGTAAAATCAAACAACGAGAAGAAGGAAGGCATTATGATTCCTATAACATCCCAGGCAAAATTGGAGAAAGTATTCTTAGACATCTGTGGACCATTTCCCCGTAGTGGCGGTCGACACCGATATGGGTACCTTATAATCGTAATGGACCATTTCACTGAGTTTATTAAGCTATACCCAGCTAATCGGGCAACTACTAGGAAAATTCTGGGAATAATAACGGAAAAGTATATCCCAAACATAGGGAGACCATCTTCGATCATCACGGACCATGGAACCCAGTTTAAGGGAAGAAAATGGTGGGATACCCTATTATCAATGGGTGTTTGAACGTACAAAACATCGGTCTACCACCCGAGCAGTAATCCGGCAGAGAGGGTGTTAAGAGAAGTGGGGAGGATATTAAGAACTTATTGTCACCATCAACAGAAAAAATGGCAAGAATATCTATCAGCCACATAAGAATTCCTCAACTTGGCATACCATCCAGCCATAGGAATTACCCCATACTCCGCCATGTACGAGAAACCACCCCCACAAGAGATCGAAGAAATCCTAGAGTTCCCTATGAATAACGTTTACAAGTTCGACAAAGTAAAATTTTACAACAAAGTGGCCGAAGACCAGGAGAAGCGGCAAAACAAGTATCAAAAGGCTAGTGGTAAAATAATAACTTATAAAATTGGGGAAAAAATACTATTGAGAAATCGTGATTTACCCAGCACGATAGAAGGAATAACAAAAAAGTTATTGTTACTGTACACAGGACCATATATAGTCTCCAAAATAAAGAACAATAATACGGGCTTCCATAAAAAAATATGAGGAGTAGAAATTTGAATTAAAAACAAATAAATTTAAAAACCTAGCAAGAACAACTTACTACCAATTATTTATGAAACTTTATGGAAATCAAGAAAGAGAATTTTGAATTTAAAAACAAATAATTCAAAACATAGTAAGATCAACTTGCTACCAATTATTTATGAAAACATGGAATTAAAGAAAAGAATTTGGAAGTTAAATTAAATAAATTCTAAAGGATAATAAGAACAACTTACGAACAAATATTTATGAAACTAATGATGAAAATAAAGAAGAGAATTTTGAAAATCAACAAAATTTAAAAACATAGTAAGAGCAACTTACCACAACTATTTATGAAATAATTTTGAAGAGAAAGAAAAGGAAGTAAGAACCACTGATCCAATTAAAGGGAATAAACTTGTGTTGGAATAAAAATAATAAAACCTTTATGCAATACAAGGAGAAACATGACCACATAAATATTATAATTAAAGAATTCATTTGGATAAAAAACAAGAGCGAAATAATTTTTGAAAAAGAAAAAAATTGATATAAATCAATAATATAACTATGATCATAAAATAAATGTCAATTATAATAAAGACAATTAGAAGAATAATTGCAAGAACATGAAACTAGTGGAACAATTCATGAGAACTAAGAAAAAACCAAAATATCATAAAATATATGCTACCAATGACCAGAAGCAGAGTGTGATAACAACAAAAGAATAATAGATTATTCACACAAAAAACTTTATACTTAATAACTAGTGATAATTATATTAATAAAAGAGCTTCCCACCATAATAAGAAATAAGATATCAGTAGAGCTAACAAGTCAGAAGAATAACTGAGAAGAAAAATAACTGAGATAGAAATATTAACAAATCTGAGCAAATACGAAATGAGGTATCCAAAGATATTTTTTAATAGTCGTAAAATAGACTATTCTTATCTAATTTTTATTAATGACTGTCTGTAGATAATTCCAGCAGCATTATGTTTTGAGCAGAGATGAATTTCCTCTGATCTCAATGAGAAGTGTAGTATGGCCAGCAGAGTATATGTAGCCACAAGTGCCTCTCTGCACTGCCCCAGCTCACATGTTAGGGAATAAATATCCCAAGGATAAAACACCAAGTTAAGAAAAAATGAAAATAAAGAATAATAAACCTCAGATGACTATTACTATCAAGGAAAATCAATTTAAGAATAAAATATATGTAAGCTCAAATATGAAGAAGCAAAGATAGAAATGGAAAGGAAGTCAAGAATTATAATGTATAATCATAAGCAATTATTTCAGACAAACTCAAAGTATGGTCTGAACTAATCACTTCTGGAGGAGAGCAATCTGTAGCATGACAGATTATCCACTTAATAATGAATGGAATATGATCATAAATAAATATCAATTAAAATAACTATCAAAGAAAATCCAAATGAAAACAAGTATCACAATAAAATACAATCATAACTTGAAGAAGTAAAAATACAGAAAAAGCAACTATGCAACAAATATGTGTAATGAAAAATAAATTTAAAAAAAACTAAAATAAAGTAAGGAAATACCCAGGTAGGATAGGAGTAAGTAAGGAAAATACCCAGAACAAACCCGTACATAATAACTATAGGAGAATGAAGAAACAAAGAATGAATAAGGAGAATACCCAAAACAAACCAACGTACATAATAACTATATGGTAATGAAGAAACAAAGAATGAATAAGGAAAATACCCAGAACAAACCAAAATACCTAATAAACAGGAATGAGTTGAAGATACAAGATAGTAGGAGGAGAAGACTACAACAAATACTCAAAGGAAACCCAGCAAGGAGAAAACAAAAACCCCAAAGGAAATTAAATGTCACAAATGAAAGTATAACACCCAAAAACTGAAATAATGTAAACAAAAGTGTTTAGAGTTATAAGTAGAAGTGCACCCATGAAAGTTATTGTATAATGAATAAAAAACAAATCTTAACAGTCCTCCTTCATAAATAAATTTCATAATTTTGTTTGATAATATAAAACTATAAAACTGATTAGTGATAATATCAAGAAATAACAGGGGACAAGTGCAAGTTATTATATTATAGTAAATAAACTTCAAGAAAGAGCATTAAAGGGCTTAAACTTAATAAAAGTGTACCTTTAAACAACTTTAAAGTTTTAATTTAACTTCATGAATACTAACTATTTGATAGAATAGTATTATGAAAAGCAAAGACTAATGTTTCTAATAAATTGCCACTCTTTATCTAATAACATTCACAGAAATGAGTAAGATAAATAGAGAGCAGGTAGTTAATAAGTAAAGTGACAAGGAATACATCCCTAAAGTAAAATAAAAACAGATAAGACTGCACACAAGTAATTTTAAGAAAGATTTAAAAATGAAGGAACAGATGTGTTATGTTCCTATTAAAATAAATGAACTCTATAACTTACCTAAATGTGGGAAATAGAGAGTAATGTTCTAATATTCTAAAATGTTTATTATGTTTAATAGTTTTAATCAAGAATGCAATGTCTGAGTGTGGATACCATTCTTTTATTATAAAATGTTTATTATGAGTTACTAGAAATAATCAAGACTAGAATGTCTGACCTTAAATACCATGTTTTTCATGTCAAATAATTGTTATGAAAATAATGATGTCAAATAATAAAATAATAATTATGTCAAATAATTGTTATGAATAATTGTTGTTGTTGTTAAATTAGTTAGAATTCAATACTAAATGTTCTTGTAGTAAAGTAAGGAATTGTTAATTAACATTGTCAGTGGCGTAAGTAGGTAAAATGGAGCCCAGGGCAAGGCTCCCCCCCCCCAACATGGACATTACGGCAATCGTGTTTGGTTCACCAAAAGTTCACCAGCCGCCACTGATAGGAACTAAATAATAATTAAACAAAAAAATGTATACACAACAATATTTTATTATATCACAATAAGAATTGCAAATGTCTTTGGTTTTCATTTCATAGCTTTACCACAAAAACTTTGGAAAGAGTGAAAAAAATGAGATTAAACTACAATTACAATAATTTAATAATTAGTCCTATGATATTCCTTAGAAAATACGGTATATGTTGCGAACAAAAAATTGTAATAAATTACAAATTTATTAGAAATAATTGTAATAAAAGAAAAAATTACGACAATTTTTTTTTACTCGACAAAAATGCGCCCCCCCCAAAGTGGCGCCCAGGGCACGTGCCCTGGCTGCCCCACCCTAGTTACGCCACTGAACATTGTATTAGAATAGAAGGTCAGAAAGGGTATAAACAAGCTGTATTATTAAAAAACTTTGTAGGCAAAACCAGATAAAATCTAGGCCAAATGGTAAATCTAAACTACATTATAATTGATGAATCAAGTCCAGTAAACTAGTTAAACTGCTGAAATTTATGTAAGGTAAATCAGTCACAGAATAATATAATGTAAATTATACTTTAAAAATGTTAACTAATAATTACCTTTTATAACTTTATAAATTTACTCATATGTTTTGTTCATGTTAGGCACTTAAAGCTAGTGCCGCCATGTTGTCATGTACCAACTCAAAAATTTTTTACTTACCATATCCAGAATCTCGTTAAACGAGCTGAAAGAATAACGAGATGGTTGCTTGGAATAACTGATAATTCATAGTTAAATATTCAAAATAAGCTTACTTTATTAAATCCCAAAAATACAATTTAGGTTATCTTTCCCCGGTCAAAATGCACAAAACTTTATATGTTCCTTCCAACCCCATCATTACATCCCAAATTTTTCTTCTCTCTCTCTTACTTACATTTTAATTTGCATAATTTTTAAAAAGAATATAATAGAAACAATTGGGTACAATCTTAATTTTATATATATATAACGGAAACCAGCGCTTACATTCACTCTCACACATACATATTTTCTTATTCCTTTAGAAATCTCATATTTTTAGTTAAAATTTCATTTTTATTTTTATTCTGATTAGCCCTTGTAAAATTTATGTTGGTTAATTGTTACTTAGCTGTTCAGCGAGTGAGCCCAGAAGACGTCACTTTGCTCCACGCCCGGACTTTTACTTAATTAATTATGTCCGAAAACTTATTTACATTTTGCGTACGAATTTTGCTTTTATTGTAATTTAAAAACTGTTATTCACATCTTTTGTTGATTTGCGGGCCCGAAAATTACGCACAGCCGGCGGACGCGACGATTACATGCGTCCGTAGATGTTGGTTGTTTCTTGCCGACTGCCTTTGTTCTGTGAGTGCAACGAAGCTGCTGGCGTTGACACTCCTACATTCCACTGCTGGGCTCGTCGCTGACGTAAGATGTTATATAATCCGTTACATAATTTGTTTACAATTTGCAAGTCGCTGGAGCTGACCTTGACACATTCTCGCTTGTTGTTTACTGCGTTGTATAAATTCATGAATAAGATTTTCAATCACTGCTGCCACTTTCATTACCAATAAAATTTACCTTTATTGTCCCTTTATGTTTACGTTTCCCAAATTATTATTATTACGTCAGAAAGAAAAATGCTCTTTACTTTTATTCAAAATACAAATTTATTTATTTTACCCCAGGTAGGCCAAAATGTCCCGTTACAAAAAGATATTGTAAAAAGATAAGAAGAATTATGAGAAAAAATGCAAATGTAATAACTGAAAATTCAGAGTGGGGAGTTACAAAATTATTGAATAATATTTAAAAGGATAACCAATTAATAAAATTACAAGAAATTAAGGAAAGATAAACATTTTATGACAATCTGAGATTTAGTACAATCATAAATATAACATATAAAATGGCAAACATTTGGGGAAGGACAGGAAGTAAATTTTAAAGCCTACTTTTTCAAAATGAAAGAAATATAGCATTTTAGATTAAAATTTTTTTAAAACTATCTTATTTGGTATCAAATCAAGCATAATGAACTAAAGAAAGAGATTATGTATTTAGTATTTCATAAAATTAAATAATAGCAAAAATATATTCAGTAATATAATGTAAATTTTCTGCATGTAGCGGAAGCAAAAAAGAATTGAAACAATGTATTGCTAATATTAAATTGGCTAAGACGATATTAGGAGACGAAGGAAGTAAGAACAGTTGACTATTAGATGTTGTAGAGCATACTTGAACGAGATTTTGCTTATATTAACCTATATAGCAGACAAATATGGCGATCGGTCTGCAAGCCTAGTCTACAGTGAAAATCCGTAAATTTCTAAATTTTGAACTTAAACCTTAAACTCGGTGAGAACATTTAATACCACAATGAAACTAAAGTAATACGGAACAGTAAATGACAGAAATAATAAATTAAACCTATTCAATAAATAATTCTTAATAACGAGACGAGAAGTGCAAGTTTCGACCTTATTGAACAAAGTAAATTAAACATTATCACACACATTTAATCGAAGTGAATCACAAAACACTGAACCAGAACCACTCTACTAACACCAGAAGGGATAATCACAACTGCGGAGACGAGGAAACATTGAAAAGGCACCATTTATTGAAAGAAATTTTCGTCAAGCCGACTACGGTTTAACATATGCAGTCCGGGAGCCGCCATCTTGACTCCCACAATTCAAAGCGAGCTTTACCAACATAGTCATACAGTCTTCAATGGTTCGAATTTTTTCTTTAATAAACATTATATATTAACTAGTAACTTTGTAATTATTAATTCTTCAGCTTTTTACTTGTAAGTGTTACACTTTCCTGACCTTGCCCTTCTCTGACTATATATAAAATAACCGTTCAAAGCACCTAATAATTAATAGAAAATACAGATGTAAAAAATTAATCGACAGCCCTGAGAACGAGTCGATACTAATGTTGAACAATCTATTAACACTCGATACCTAATACAAATTGTTAATAAATCTAAAATTTCTGCAAACTGGTTTCTGTTTATTTATAAATTTAATAAATAGAATTAAAAATTAGATAAATTGAGATCATGGACTATCTGGAAGGCGGCCTTTACCAAAGAAGAAGGAGAATACTCAATAAAGAAGAAGAACCGTCTATCGATTAGTGCTGGAGGTAATACAATTAACGCGGAAGTTAATTCAAAAACACAAAGACTTCACATTAACAGAAACATAAATAAAAGAGTTAAATTTCTACACGAATCAATTACAAAAATTAATTTACTAAATACAAACCACAAAATCATTAAAACAAATATTTTTTCAAAACAACCAACATTTTTTATTTTGGTAAACAAACAAAATTTTTATTTTGTTAACCACCAATTTTATTATTTTGTTACAAAATTGGCGCCCAACGTGGGGCTTCAATTAGTGATTGATAGGCTACTATAACTTGCCCAATTCCTAATTCAAGCTTGGCAGTGGTTAGCCAGTCAGAGAAATAAGAAAAATGCAGCGTCGAGCAACATCGAAGAAAAGGGCGGCGGAGGCCGAAAAGGAAATTAATATGGAGGACAAGGAGGCAACGCCGGTGGAAGATGTGGAAATGACACTTCCTTCTGCGGAACTAAAACAACCCGCACAACCAAAGGAACAACCTGAGATGCCCACACAAACAAGGGAAATCAATGTCCGGGAGGAACGGTTAGAAAAACCCACGCGAACAGAGAACGTGGCAATACAAGAGATGTTCAGGCAAATGATGGAGAAAATGGACGAGAACAGAAAGGAATCAAAAGAAGACAACCGATCAACAAAGGAAGAAATCAAATCCACCAAGGAAGAATTGAGTAAGGAAAGGAAGGAAGACAACCAATCCTTAAATAAGAAGTTGGAAGATTTGAAGGAGGACAACCAGTCTTTGAAGGAAGAATTCAAATCAACAAAGGAAGAATTGATTGATAAAATAGAAAATACTAATAAGAGAATTGAAGAAAACGGTAAGAAGATGGAGGAAAATCGTAAGAAGATGGAAAGCGACAACCAACAATTGAAGGAAGAATTAAGGGAAAATAACAAGAAAATGGAGGAGAAGTTGGAAGAATTGAAGGAGGATAACCAACTACTAAGAGAAGAATTAAGGGAGGTCAACCAGGAGAATCTGGACAAGTTAGACGAAAGGATGGAGTTGTTAAGAGAAGAAATGAGGAAGGGACTCAACGATAATAAGGAGTACACCAATAAGAAAATAGAAGAAGAAACCATGGTAACAAAACAACAGATCATGGAAGTTGACGAAAAATGTAGCCAGACCGAGCGAGAAGTACAGGAATTCAAGGAAGTGGTAAACACCAAAATAACCAATATCGAAGAAACCAACAGAACCAAATTGGAAGGAAACTCAGGAAGAATTATGGAAGGTACGGAGCCAAGTTACGGAAAGATGTGACGGTATGGAAGTGGCGATGACGAATATCACCGGCCAAGTGCGGCAGAGCCAGGAAGAGATGGAAGTAATCAGAAACAGACCAACTAACTTCATGAATATCCCCATAAATGAGAATCGGGAATGGCTGAACTTCCGGCAATATAAAAGGAAGCCGATGGAGTTCTTGGCCCGAATCGAGGAATACTTCGCCAAACATAGGGGCAACAGGTGGATTAATAACCGGGAACTGTTGGACGAATCATTCCGGGAGATGACTGACAATTGGTGGATGGCAAACCGAACTGAAATCGATGACTACCAGCAATTCAAAAACTTGTTCAAGGCCAAGTACTGGTCGGAGACCACCCAGAACTTAATATGGGACAACATCTGTCATGGCCGATACAAAACACAAATGGGTAACACTATGACCGCATACTAAATTGATTTTAGTAACACTATGACCACGAAAATTAATTTACTAAATATACTAAATACAAACCACAAAATCATTAAAACAAATATTTTTTCAAAACAACCAAAATTTTTTATTTTGGTAAACAAACAAAATTTTTATTTTGTTAACCAACAATTTTATTATTTTGTTACAAAAAAAATATATATATTTTTTGAAAATATTGTTTTTGTTGTTAGTATTATTTAATAATTAATTTTCGTGATGTGTTGGTGTAAAAATTTCAACTCTGTTATTACTGTTTTGTCAATTATATCACCTTTTGGTAACTAGAATTAAGTTCCGCGTTAACAGGATTGTGTACAGCACTGATTGATTAGCGGTTCTTCTTCTGATAGGATTCTCCTTTCTTTTTGGTATCTGCCGCTTTTCGTGTAGTCCGTTGGTTAAATATTCTCTTATGTTACGCTAATAATACTTTTTGAAATAAATATAAGTCAAAATTATGAAATTCCAGTATTTACTTAACAATTCTTAAATAGATCGATATTAAATCGATATTTCAACAGTTGGTATCAACTCTTATCTCAGGGCATCGATTAATTTTTACATCTGTTTATTTAACAATAATTATTCGGTTCTTTGAACAGTTATTTTATATAGTCAGAGAAGGGTAATGTCAGGAAAGTATAAGACTTATAAATAAAAAGCTTAATAATTAAAATTGACAAAGTTATTAAATATTATATAATGTTTATTAAAGAAAAATGCGAACCATCGAAGTCTTAATAATTATGTTGGTAATTGCTCGCGTTGAATGCTGGGAGTCAAAGTTGTCAGCTCATGGACTGCATGTGTTAAACGTATTCAGCTCGACGAAATTTTCTTCCAATAAATGGTGCCTTTTCAGTGTTTCCTCGTCTCCGCAATTGTGATTATCCTTTCTGGTGTTAGTAGTATGGTTCTGGTTTAGTGTCTTGTGATTCTTTTCGATTAAATGTGTGTGCTTAGGTTTAATTTCACTTTGTTCAATAAGGTCGAATCTTGCACTTCACTTCTCGTTATTAAGAATTATTTAGTTAGTCAGTTTAATTTATTATATCACTCAATTACGGTTCCTTATTACTTGATTTAATCGTGGTATTAATAGTTCTCACTGATTTTACGTTTTAAGTTTAAAACTTTGTACTTTACTATTTTTTCTGTAGGCTAGGCTTACATACCGATCGCCATATTAGTCTGCGATATAGGTTAATAGTAGCACAAATCGCGTTTAAGTGTACTCGACAAGGTCCAATAATTAACTGTTCTCATTTCCTTCGTCTCCTGACAAAGTCTTAGCCAATTTAATACAAGCAATACATTGTTTTAAATTCCTTGGGCTTCCGCTACATTCGGAAATGTTACATTATATTACTGAATATATTTTTGTTATTATTTAATTTTATGAAATATTACATACATAATCTTTTTCTTTAGTAATTCTGTTTGATTTGATACCAAATAAGATAGTTTTATAAAGTTTTTTACCAAAAATGCTATATTTCTTTCATTTTGAAAAAGTAGGCTTAGTTTTCATTTCCTGTTCTTCCCCAAAATGTTGCCATTTTATATGTTATATTTATGATTGTACTGAATCTAAGATTGACATAATATGTTTATCTTCCCCTTAATTTCTCTTAATTTTGTTAATTGGTTATTCTTTTAAATATTATCCAATAATTTATGACTCCCTACCTTTAAATCTCAGTTATTACATTTGCATTTTTTCTCCTAATTCTTCCTATCTTTTTACAATATTCTTTTAAAGTATAATTCACATTATATTATTCTGTTACTGATTTACCTTACATAAATCTCATCAGTTTAATTAGTTTACTGGACTTGATTTATCAATTATAAAGTATTTTAGATTTACCATTTGGCCTAGATTTTAATTGGTTTTACATTCAAAGTTTTTTAATAATATAGCTTGTTTATACCCTTTCTGACCTTCTATTCTAACACAATGTTAATTAACAATTCCTTACTTTACTATAAGAACATTTAGTATTGAATTCTAACTAATAATACATAATAATTATTTGACATCAAAACATGGTGTTTAATCTCAGACATTCTAGTCTTGCTTATTTCTAGTAACTCATAATAAACATTTTATAATCAAAGAATGGTATCCACCCTCAGACACTGCATCCTTGGTTAAAATTATTAAACATAATAAACATTTTAAAATTATAGAACATAATTCCCTATTTTCAACATTGATGTATAGAGTTCATTGGTTTAACTAGAAACATAACACATTTGTTTCTTCATCTTTACACCTTTCTCACAATTACTGGGGTACAGTTCTTTCTGTTTTTTATTTTATTTCAGGGATGTATCCCTTGTCACTTTACTTACTAACTCCCTACTCTCTATTTATTTTACTCATTTCAATGAATTTTCTTATTTAAAGAGTGGCACTTTATTAGAAACATTAGTTTTTGCCTTTCATCATACCATTTTATTAAATAGTATTCCTGAAGTTAAATTAAAACTTTAAAGTTGTTTAAAGGGTACACTTTTATTAAGTTTAAGCATTCAATGCACCTTCTTGAAGTTTATTTACTATAATATAATAAGTTACACTTGTCTCCTGTTAATTCTTGATACTGTCACTAATCAGTTTTATATTATCAAGATATTATTTATGAAGGACTGTTAAGATTTGTTTTTTATTCATTATAAAATAACTTTTATGGGTGCACTTCCACTTATAACTCTAAACACTTTTGTTTACATTTAATTTACATTATTTCTGTTTTGGGGTGTTATACTTTCATATGTGACATTAAAATTCTTTTGGGGTTTTTTGCCTTTTCCTTGTTGGGTTTCCCTGGAGTATGTATTGTAATCTTCTCCTCCTACTATTTTGTATCTTCCACATCATTCCCTTTTTATTATGTACGTTGGTTGGTTTTGGGTATCCTCCTTATTTATTCTTCGTTTCTTCATTCTCCTATAGTTATTATGTACGGGTTTGTTCTGGGTATATTCCTTACTTACTCCTATCCTACCTGGGTATTTCCTCATTTTATGTTAGCCTTTTTAATTTAGTTTTCATTACACATTTTTATTGCATAGTTGCTTAATCTGTATTTTTACTTCTTCAGGTTATAATGGTATTTTAATTGTGATACTTATTGGTTTTCATTTGGATTTTTCTTTGATAGTTAATTTACTTGATTTTTATTTATGATCACATTGCATTCTTTATTTAGTGGATAATCTGTCATGCTACAATATATATATATATATATATATATATATATATATATATTATAATACTTATAACTATTTTACCTCAAGATGTATTTTTTCTTTAGGGACATGTTTCGGGAGATCCTGTTCTCCCATCTTCAACCTTCGTCATCTTGCTTCTGGTGCAGTATTTGTGTGTTGGCTTCTGGATGTTATTATGGTGGTTTCTTGGTCTTTGGTCCTTCAATGTTGCATTATTGTGTGTGGTTGTGGTATCTGTTTTTGTATTTTGTGTATTTTCGATGTTGAGTGCTTTGAATATTATGTCATGTTTTGTATTGATTTGTATTTGTTCTGGTATTAATTTGTTTTGTGTTTTATGTTTGTAAATCTGTAAATTTTCCCAAATGTTCATTATGGTGCCTTTGTGTGGTATATGTTTTATTAGTGTTACATTGGTTATGTCTGGGAATTCATGTCCTGTGTTTATTGCATGTGTGGCTAAATTGGATTTATATATGTTTGGTTTTTTGTATGCATTTAGGTGTTCAAAATAACGTTTTTTTAGCTGTTTTTTTGTTTGTCCTATATAACATTTATTGCAATCTTGGCATTCAATTTTGTATATACCGTTGGTTGTTGTATTATCTTTGTTGTGTGAATTATTTAGATTTTGTAATTTATTTTTATTAGTTTTGTATGCTATTTTTATATCTGTGTTTTTAAATAGTTTTGTTAGTTTTGACATTTTATTATTTATATATGTGAATGTGGCCCATTTTTTGTTGTTGTTATTATTTATGTGTTGTTCAGTTTGATTAATTCTTAATTGCTCAGTTTTTATTTTGTATTTGATTTTATTTTCTATTTTGATCATAGTATTTTTATTGTAACCATTTGCATAACCAATTTGGTATATTATATTTCTTTCTTTGTCAGTTTCTTGTTTGTTTAGGGGTATTTTGTACATTCTGTTAAATAACGAATGAAATGCTGCCATTTTATGTTGTGGTGGGTGGTCAGAATGGTTAGGTATAATGATGTTAGTGGAAGTTGGTTTTCTATATATTGCATATTGTATGTGTTTGTTGTATCTTGTGATGGTTATGTCTAAATAGTTGATTTTGTTGTTTTTCTTTTTCTTCTGTGAATTGTATTTTGGGATGTATGTTATTGATTTGTTTCAGTATGTTCTCTGCATTTGTGTTTTTGTTATTTGATACATATAGTCCATCATCTACATATCTTATCCATATGCCATCTGGGTCATGTGTTTTTATGATATTTTGTATTTTGGTGTCTATGTGTCCCTAAACAAAAACACATTAAAACAACAAAACAAAAATCAAGAACAAAAAAACAAAAATAAACACACATTTTACCCTCGAACCATTAACCTCAGCAATACAGAATTTAACAAAAAAGAAACAAAATATTTAAACAATATTTCAAAAACTAACATAACCCAAAATGCAAACAAAAATCAAGAAAATTTAATAGTAGAAACAGAATTTGCCATTAACCTAATAAAAGACAATATACAAGAAGAAAAAAGAACAGAAGCAACACATATAATTAAAAAAATAATCACTAGCGAAATGAAAAACAAAGATAAACAAAAGAAAAACAATAAAACAATAAAAGAAATTAAAAATTAAGTAAAGAACAATAATTTAATAATAACTAAAGCAGACAAAAGTCAAGCAACAGTAATCATTGATAAAACAGACTACATCAAAAAAACCGAAGACTTCATCAACAATAATAAATGCGTACAACTAGATAAAAACCCAACAGAAAACTATCTTAAACAAACAATAAAACTAATAAAAACAAATAAAAACATTTTCAACAATAAAAACATAGACATATATATAAACAATAACCCAGAACCACCTAAAAGAACAGCCTAATAAAAATACACAAATCAAACAACCCAATACGTCCATTAATCAATTTCAAAAAAGCTCCTACATACAAAATAGCAAGAATAATAGCACAAAAACTAAAAAATAACCAACTAACAAATAACCATCATAACATAAAAAATACATACGAATTAATAGACAAACTAAAAATAATAAATATAAATGAAAATACATTTTTCACATCATATGACATAACAAACATGTACACTAATATCCCAGTAGAAGAAACAATTGATATAATAATAAACAAACTTATAGAACAAAATGAAAACAAACAATATATAACCGAAATAAAAAATAGTCTCCAACTAATACTAAAACAAAATTACTTTGAATTTAATAGCAAAATTTATCAACAGAAAGAAGGTTTAGCAATGGGATCACCATTATCAAGCATAATAGCAGAAATATTCCTACAACATATAGACACCAAAATACAAAATATCATTAAAACACATGACCCAGATGGCATATGGATAAGATATGTAGATGATGGACTATATGTATCAAATAACAAAAACACAAATGCAGAGAACATACTGAAACAAATCAATAACATACATCCCAAAATACAATTCACAGAAGAAAAAGAAAAACATAACAAAATCAACTATTTAGACATAACCATCACAAGATACAACAAACACATACAATATGCAATATATAGAAAACCAACTTCCACTAACATCATTATACCTAACCATTCTGACCACCCACCACAACATAAAATGGCAGCATTTCATTCGTTATTTAACAGAATGTACAAAATACCCCTAAACAAACAAGAAACTGACAAAGAAAGAAATATAATATACCAAATTGGTTATGCAAATGGTTACAATAAAAATACTATGATCAAAATAGAAAATAAAATCAAATACAAAATAAAAACTGAGCAATTAAGAATTAATCAAACTGAACAACACATAAATAATAACAACAACAACAAATGGGCCACATTCACATATATAAATAATAAAATGTCAAAACTAACAAAACTATTTAAAAACACAGATATAAAAATAGCATACAAAACTAATAAAAATAAATTACAAAATCTAAATAATTCACACAACAAAGATAATACAACAACCAACGGTATATACAAAATTGAATGCCAAGATTGCAATAAATGTTATATAGGACAAACAAAAAAACAGCTAAAAAAACGTTATTTTGAACACCTAAATGCATACAAAAAACCAAACATATATAAATCCAATTTAGCCACACATGCAATAAACACAGGACATGAATTCCCAGACATAACCAATGTAACACTAATAAAACATATACCACACAAAGGCACCATAATGAACATTTGGGAAAATTTACAGATTTAAAAACATAAAACACAAAACAAATTAATACCAGAACAAATACAAATCAATACAAAACATGACACAATATTCAAAGCACTCAACATCGAAAATACACAAAATACAAAAACAGATACCACAACCACACACAATAATGCAACATTGAAGGACCAAAGACCAACAAACCACCATAATAACATCCAGAAGCCAACACACAAATACTGCACCAGAAGCAAGATGGCGAAGGTTGAAGATGGGAGAACAGGATCTCCCGAAACATGTCCCTAAAGAAAAAATACATCTTGAGGTAAAATAGTTATAAGTATTATAGTATTATATACATCAAGAAACGGACTGTAGCAGAAAGTGATTGAAATATATATATATATATATTATAACGATTCATATAGTCGACCTATCAGATCGTTATATAGAAAGTGTCAAACTGTGCTAGTCTAGCGGCGTAAGCAAGAGAGAGAGAGAATAATCACAGCCATCTCTGTCTAACCTCGCCACTGCTACTACTGACGCGTGCACAGACATGAAATTTTATTCAATTAATTTTATTTATTAAAACTGCAATATCTTCAAAACTAATAAATATACGGCAACTCTGAAACCTGCATAGTGTTCAGCAATTAAAGCTCTATAAGTAGCCAAAATATCAACTAATATAATTAACATTTAAAGAAGTTATACAGAAGAAGAACGCCAAGAGATATAACTAGAGAATTAGGCTAGGTACGAATTAGGTGTTTTCACACACATACAGAGAAAGACCAAAGCAATAATATTCTGTGGTCAGATCTTTGAAAACACGTTTGCAAATACCTGTAATCAAACGATTTGCAAACAGCGGAAGTATGAAATTAGCCAGAAATTCTCTACCATCTCAAACTTGTTAAGGAGAGTTTGACCGACCTGTTCGATATTGTTTTAAGTGGAAAACACGTGATTTATTTGGAACTACCAAACACAACCCTGTATTAAGAGTAGACGCTAACTCAGAATGAGGGAATTGATGACTCTTCGTTCGGGCATTAAATAAGCAAGACGTGTGTTAAATACGATCTCAATTGCACAAACAACGCAAAGTATTTATTTAAATAAACAGTTCACGAAGTGGTCCGCAGTAGTAGAGGAACTAGTAAAGTTCAATAAATAATCTCGCTGCGTAATAACTAATTAATTAATTAAATAATTAATTAACAGTGAAGTGACCAGAGCAGCTACAGCATCTGTAATTGTCCAGGATCATCAGTCAACGTTATTGGTCAACATCATTTCTTCTGAGCCGAACCATCAAAAGGAGTATCTCTACTGATTACTATCTACGGTCGACGCATCAATCAGATAAGAAATATATTCATTGATCAATGAACATAAAATAAATAATTAAATCAATAAACATTTTTAAAAGACTATATAAATTCAAATTTTGTATTTAATTATTAAGATTAGATATAAAGTAATATAGGAGTGTTGAATGGAGAGTGAAGTGTAGTATTGAACGTGCAAATTATTGCAGACCCGTTCTTTAGCACTGGTTTGGGTGATATATATAAATCCCTAAATCAACCAGATAAGAGCAATTGGTCGTTTAGACGTTTTAATCTTCACTTTTCAAGCACACTCATTAACCAATAAGATTTATGTTAGCAATAAGTCATTAAATTAACTTTTAAAGAAATTAATTCAATAACAAAGTCATTAATTAAACAAATTTCAACATTATTTAAGAGTTATTTGTAATGATTCCCCTTAAATATTCCACTCACTGAACGAATCCTGAGATAGTGTGTCTCTGTGCTCTGAGCTAAGCTGAATCCGTGTCATTTGTATCTGGGATTTGTTCTGGCGCCCAGTAAAAAGTCACGGGTAAGTAAGATTTCTTCTATCATTATATACAGAAAATAGATAGATAGACAAAAGGTCTTTATATAATTTGGCGCCGCAACTAATGGGCCCAATTAAACCGATATTAACCCAAGTGACTAGTTGAATTGTAATAATACTTAATTTGAAACGAAGTGGAGAATTTAAGGTTACAAATAACTGTTGAAGGATTAAAAATTAAAATAAACTTTGTTAAATAGTTATTGAAAAAAAAAATGGCTAAATCACAAGCAGTAGATATGGCAGCAATTGAACAGATGTTCAAACAGTTGACCACTAAAATGGATGAAAATAATAGTAAAATTGAAAATACAAATAGTCAGTTAAATAGTAAAATTGATAGTACAAATAGTCAACTATCTAATCAATTATCTAGTGAAATAAAAGATACAAATAATAAAATTGAAGAAAATAATCAAAAATTAATTAATGATGTTAATAATAAAATAGATCAAACTAATAAATACTTATCTAGCGAAATGAAACAAATAAACGAAAATTTAACTAGCCAAATAGAACAAAGTAATAAAGAAGCTACATTTAAAATAGATGAAGAAATAGCTAATTTAGGTAGTAAAATAGATAGTATCAATAGCAAAATAGATGAGAGTAATCTTAAGTTTGATAAGCATACCGAAGAGGTTAAAGCTACAATAGAGGAATTTAAGAAACAAGTAAATACTAATTTTCGCCGCCAAGACGAAAAACTAAATAAATTTAGAATCGAATTTCATGAACGGTTACAACAGAAAGTAACCCTTATTAACCAACAATTCAGCGAAGTAACTGCTGAGTTAAAAACCCAAACGCTTCTAAATAAAGAAGAAATCCAGAATACTAGGGTAGAGTGCACCCAACTGGGTGAAAATATTAAGGAGGTTAAGAAACAAGTAGAGAGTAAGGCTGACCGAGACGAAGTACATCAAAAGGTAGAACAGCAATTAAAGGTAATGCGGGAAGATCTGACTAAGGCAATGAAGTCGCAGCAAACCAAAGTCGTGAGGTGTGGCAGCTATAAGGAAGAACCGGAAAACCTTGTATTCTCAGGAAAGCCACATGAGAATCCTGTGGAGTTTCTACGGCTGTTTGAGGCTTATGTAACTCGCGTAAACCCACTGATGGACGACGAGGACAAGAAGGACATGTTAAGCAGATTCCTCAAGAATTGGGCAGGTACGTGGTGGAAAGTCATCTCGGACCGAGTCCAAACCTACGCCGACTTCAGAGAGAAGTTCCTTGCTCAATACTGGAACGTACAGATTCAAAGAAGGGTGCGTGATCATCTGGAATTTGGTAATTATCACCTGTCCATGAATATGACAACCAACTATGTGCTAAACGTAATGGAACAAGTAAAGCATTTAACACCACCAATAGAGGAGAGAGACATAGTGTACAAGCTAGCGCGTCATTTCTCGGAACGCACTAGAGTAGCAACCACTACTAGAGGAGTGGATACCCTAGAAAAGTTTATAATGGTTGTGGATGAATGTCAAGACCTAGAGAGGGACCTGAAGCGAGTAAATAATCAGCTGAGTAACCACCCTAGAGGCGATCATCAGGAACCAACTTTCTACCCAACGAGGAGAAGAGACAATGAGCGCCCAAAAGGAAAAAGGTTTACCCCATATCTGGGTAACAAACTCCAATATCGGCAGGAATTGGAAGAGAAGGGTAGAAGTAGGAGTGTTGAAACCCGACCAAGTAAAGGGTTTAAGGTATGTAAGACAACCATATCATCAACCGAGCCACAACCGTCTACTAGTAAAACGGAAACGGGAAGCCACTGCAGGTAGAAAAGAAACAAAACTAAATCTACCATTACCTGCAGTGAAACAACCCATTAATACAGTTAAAAGGAAATTAACAAATAATATAAATCAAGTGAACGATAGGGAGTTCTTGTTAAAAGAAGAGCAAGAAGTGGGTAGAAGCCATTATCCTGAATGTCCGGAAATAATTTGTGAAATCAGTAATCTACTAGTAAGAGCATTAATAGACACCGGCAGTGAGGTAACCTGTGTCAGCTCAAAGTTTGTAGAAAATAATAGTCAGTTGCGTAATTGTCCCAGACTACCCGTAAAAAATTGTAATGTACAGGGAGCCACTGGAGCCAAAATGCAAAAGATAACTGAACAAATTTATTTACCTATCAATATAAATGGTACCCAAACCCAAATTGTAGCTCTTATAGTCCTGAAACTCGTTCATAACTGTATTATTGGGCTAGATACGTTACTTGAATGGAAAACAGTTCACCCATAACCTATGGAGAGAAACCTTGGAGGAACTCAATATAAAACCAATTCTTACATCAATACGTCACCCTCAAGCGAATTTAGCTGAGCGAATAAATAGAGAATTAGGTAGATATTTCAGGGTATTGTGCCATCAAAACCATTCTGCATGGGTAGATTGTTTGAGTTTTAATTCTGAGTGTATTAATAATACATGTAATGAAACAATGGGGTACACACCTTCAGAATTATTTCTCAACAAAGAACCAGTACACGTATGGACCAAAACCATAAAAAGTCCACCCAACTACAATCTACCTATTCCATATGAGGTAAAAACCAGCATAGCAGGAGAAAGAATACAGAGAGAAGGCCAAAAGAGGATAGAACGATAAAATCGCACCCACAAGTTGGTAAGGTTTGTGGAAGGAGAAGAAGTGCTAGTGAAAGCGAATCCTGTATCCTCTGCCATAGATAATACCACAGCCAAGTTCTTCCCGATATTCGAGGGACCTTATAGAATAGAAGAGCATGTTGCAAGGTACACATACATATTAAAAGACGGAAAAAAAATTATAGGAAAGTACCATGGGGATAGTTTGAGGAAATATAGAGCAATAAGGAAACAATGGTTTGAGCCAATGAGGTATGTGAATCAAACGTGGTCAAATAAAATTTTATAAATGTCTTTGAATCAATGGCAATGTTAATAAGAAGTATTTGAATAAATGTCAGTATTGTTGTTTTGATTATTGACGTCAATTAAGTCAAAATTGTGATTAAAGTATTAATGTTCGTATGAATATCTAATATGTGTATGCCATGTTAGGTTAAGTAACATATTGTAATAATTAGTTATAAGGTAGAAGTAAGCAAAATTGTATTAGTGCAAATTTTATTCGAGAAAAATCAAAAGTGCAAATTAAAAAAAAAAGTGCGAAATTTTATATGTGCAAATTTTAATTAGTGTAAAAGTATACAAGGAGAAAAAAAATTAATGTATTTCTTAAATAATCAAATTTTTTATTATACCGAGTGGGGGTATATATAACGATTCATATAGTCGACCTATCAGATCGTTATATGAAAGTGTCAAACTGTGCTAGTCTAGCGGCGTAAGCAAGAGAGAGAGGGAACAATCACGACCATCTCTGTCTAACCTCGCCACTGCTACTACTGACGCGTGAACAGACATGAAATTTTATTCAATTAATTTTATTTATTAAAACTGAAATATCTTCAAAACTAATAAATATACGGCAATTCTGAAACCTGCATAGTGTTCAGCAATTGAAGCTCTATAAGTAGCCAAAATATCAACTAATATAATTAACATTTAAAGAAGTTATACAGAAGAAGAACGCCAAGAGATATAACTAGAGAATTAGGCTAGGTACGAATTAGGTGTTTTCACACACATACAGAGAAAGACCAAAGCAATAATATTCTGTGGTCAGATCTTTGAAAACACGTTTGCAAATACCTGTAATCAAACGATTTGCAAACAGTGGAAGTATGAAATTAGCCAGAAATTCTCTACCATCTCAAACTTGTTAAGGAGAGTTTGACCGACCTGTTCGATATTGTTTTAAGTGGAAAACACGTGATTTATTTGGAACTACCAATCACAACCCTGTATTAAGAGTAGACGCTAACTCAGAATGAGGGAATTGATGACTCTTCGTTCGGGCATTAAATAAGCAAGACGTGTGTTAAATACGATCTCAATTGCACAAACAACGCAAAGCATTTATTTAAATAAACAGTTCACGAAGTGGTCCGCAGTAGTAGAGGAACTAGTAAAGTTCAATAAATAATCTCGCTGTGTAATAACTAATTAATTAATTAAATGTGTGTTTCGGGCGTGTTGTTTGTTTATGATGAGATCATCACATACATGAGATCATCACACTCACCAAAATAATTACAGAGCAAAATTACTTCACATACAACAACAAAATATACACACAAGCAGACGGTCTCCCGATGGGATCCCCCATATCAGGAATACTGGCTGAAATATTCATACACAACATAGAACAAAACCACATAATAAACAACAACAAATACACCAACAAAATCATTTATTGGCACAGGTATGTGGATGATATATTACTTTTATTAAATGGCAATGCAAGGCAGGTCGAAAACTTCCACAAATACATAAACACAATACACCACAAACTAAAATTTACACTGGAAATAGAACAAAACAATAGTATAAATTTTCTGGACCTAACAATTAACAAAACAAATAATACACACACGTATAAAATATACAGAAAACCAACCACAACTGACATGGTTATACACAACACATCAAACCATCCAACACAACATAAACATGCGGCCTTCAACCATATGCTCCATAGACTAACTAAAATACCATTAAGTAAACAGGACTATAACGATGAACTCAACACAATCAAATATATAGCAATAAAAAACGGATACAACCCTAATTTAATAAACAAACTACACAAACACATCATAAACAAAAACTACAAAACCCTAAATACCAACAACACACAACAAACTAAATACATCACACTTACATACCATAACTCCAACACACACAAGATCGCCAACACATTCAGGAAACACAAGTACAAAATAGCATACAGAACAAACAATACCATCAAAAAACACATCAATGATACAAACATGGACATAGACAAATACAACAAAACAGGTGTTTACAAATTAAATTGGAATGATTGCAATAGTTTCTATATAGGCCAGACGGGAAGATCTTTTTCATCTCGTTACTCTGAACACCTAAAAGCTTTATCCAACAACAATATACATTCCGGCGTTTGCCACATACATACACACAAAAATACCACAGCTACACCATGTGACTACTCATATTTTATTACAATAATAATAATAAATGTATGGTAATTAATTATTATTTGTTTTGCATAATTTATCACACATCAGGTATACCACGTGCTCAGTTTTATTGAGTGCATTAGGCTTTTGGGTCCAAGGTTGCGTTAAGCAGAAAAGGCAGAGGTTTTCGGGGTATTGAAATGACCAGTTACACAACATGAGGTTAATAAATTCTCTTTTATTCAGTTATTTGCGCTATATGTTATTACACTGAGAGTCAGCAATGATGGTTAAAATTCAAAATGGCGGCGACGTCATTTCCGCTTTTGCCATACGTTTAATGTTATATGCATGTGTTTTTACTTTACTTGAAATAATTCTTTTTAACTCTATACTGCAGTTATTTTCAAATTCCTTTTTTATCTTTATGGCTTTAATGCTTACTCTATAATTATTCACAAACAAACGCCTCAAGATAAAGTGTTTAAGGTTGGCCAATGATAACTTCCACTCGCTCACTTTCACTCCCACTCATACTGTAATTTTGAACACTTGTTAATTATTCTGAATTGAGCTCATTCTCTTAGATTTTAAAATTTAGAAAAAAGAATTTATAAGGGCTTTCCTGAATATGATGCGGTGTAGATTCCTCAGCAGATTCCCGTGGCGGTTGGCAGGTGTTCGGCCGAACTTTTACTGTTTGTTTTTAGTCCACTGAATTTACTTAATTCTCATTTTGGTTAACCACTGACTCTACGTACTGTTAATAATTACATTCTGAAAACAACTACTTCATTTTTGTAAGTAATTACTGCATTTTATGGCAAAATCTGCCCACTGCACTAGTCGAGCGTGTATGCTCGGTGAACTGTTTTGACGAACTGGGGGAGACGTTATACTCTCTAACTTTCGTCTGTCCTTTGCACTGAACTTACATGGTGGTTCTAATTACTTATTGACACTATTTACTTGTGATTACATTTTATTGATTCAAATAAAACACTTTAGCCGACTGTTTTAGGCCAGCACAATTTTAACGTGTTATCGCCATGATGATGTTCTGGAGACTGGGCGGAATCAGACGCAATTGTTATGCAAAGTGGTCGTGCATCTGACGTCATTATGCATTGTTCTTTAGCCAACGCCCGGGTTAATACATAATTGTTTCATGCCGTCATTGTTGATTTATGACGATCTGGCTTTGTGGACCAATGAAAAGTTCATATTATTCGTTTGTTTCGCTTATACCGCCATTACACATATTAAATTCTGCTCGTACCATGATGACCTTGGCTTGTCTCCCCTCTTGTTGATCTGCGTAGTTATTGGGACTTGTGCAAAACTAACTTTGCCCTTGTTAACCTTTATGATCAGAATAAAATTTACAATAAAATATTCCTGAATCCCATAATTCTGGTAACAGGTATTTCTGTACTGTCACAACCAACATAGATACTAATCTTGAGATATTACACTAATTACCCAAAAGTCGAAAACTTAACACAGCAGAACAATATGAAATATACAAACACCACACAACACAACCAAACAACATACTTAACGACCAATTACACTATAAATCACACACACTTTTTGACACAATTATATATAAAACTAACAATAATTTGGATCCCCACGCCAATCCTCTTCCTCCACACACCACCCCCACTAAACCTTCCAAATAAAAACCGTTATGAGTTACTGGCCAGTCTGTGTCGAACTGCTGACGAAGGCGCACATCACGCCAAAACGCGTATGGAGAGAAAAAACAAGTAAGTTTCACAAGTGAAAGTTCTATATTCTATATTAATTTAGTACTGTGAAAAAAGAAGAAAGAAGATGAACAATCAAAACAACATCATTTTCTACCAATCAAAAATTATGTTCAGAAATGAATTCGGCGACAACCGCTGGGACTATAAATACGATGCACAGAGTGCCCACAACAGTTTTTCAATTTCTTTCGGACTATTCAGAAGCAAGATCCACGCCGCTCCATATCAAAATTATAACCTAAAAGTAATTAGCAGCAGAAGTAGTGAGGTTTACCTAAAGCTAATAGTAAACAAGTATACAGTTTAATTAAATACGGAAGCAAGTTAAGTCATCGAATAACAGTATAATTTAAATCAGCAGTGCAGACCAGTACGTAACGAGGTTAGGTGTGCGAGTAAACAAAGTCGGCACATCGAATGCGTATTATGTGTTATTAGTGAACAGTGGAAGTTTCATGGGCAATTAAGTGAGATCGAAAGTGAAGTGAAAATAATCAGTAAGGATTATTAACAAGGGAGTAGAATGAAAAATAATTGAACATAATTATATTATTATTGTTAGAACTACATTCACTTGTATACACCTATGTATGGACATCATCATACAATAATATCACCACAAATAATTATTATGAACACCTTTTTAATTATTAATAAATTGAATTCCATGCTGGAAAGGATCATTATACTTAACCGTATTTAACCTCAAAGTTTGGCAAAGACAAACGACCAATTGTTATAAGTTGTTCATGGTGTCTAACCTAATATAATATCAATTGTAAAGCATCGTAATTCGTGGCATTTGAGTTTTATCTTTTAGATCAAAAGAATTCACCTCTGAGATAAAAAATATAAATAAAAATTATTATCAAAGTCAATATTGCCAACCTGCTGGGTTAATAGCGCAATAAGCCAGGTCAATTGTTAACTATTTAATTATTGTTTAATTGTTTTAAAAAAGAGAAAATAACCTTAAGTGGAAAATAAAAGAATTATAGATAAAATTAAAACTGTGTCAAGCATTATTTTCATAATTTCAAATAATTTTTCTTTTTTACAAAAGTTGTATCTTTCAAGCCACTCAAACGGTTACGTTCGCAGCGCTGACTTTTGAATCGCTAACCTTCTTCAAACTGTCAGATCAGCAACAAGTGAAGTTAACATTAAAGTAAATAAGATTTTAATTGAACTAAAATTAATAGCTTAACCAACAACCTAAATTTGTTTTGTTTATTTATCAAATTAAATTTATGGAATTCGTAACAAGATTCCATATGGCGCCCAGATACAATTTTTAACCACTATCAAAGCCATTCAGCTAGTGGTAATTTTTATAATTCAAACAATTCAATTATTTTATTGAGTGCAAAGACTAACCAGTGTAAACACAACAGACGTGACGGACTATTATAACGACGAGAGTCAGACAATGATCGACGTTAAAGGTACATACAACGGGAAGTGTTTCAACAGGACTTCAAGACTATTACATCGTAGAATTAAAAGAGGGTAGGTAACCCGTTATTTTATAGATTGACACAAACAACGTGAGGCTTTTATTAGAAAACTGTACTAACAACATAACCCAATTCTATTACATAATAAAATAAAAGAGGGGAAGAACCGGTGGTCTCATTATAATATATATATATATTACTATAATACTTATAACTATTTTACCTCAAGATGTATTTTTTCTTTAGGGACATGTTTCGGGAGATCCTGTTCTCCCATCTTCAACCTTCGCCATCTTGCTTCTGGTGCAGTATTTGTGTGCTGGCTTCTGGATGTTATTATGGTGGTTTGTTGGTCTTTGGTCCTTCAATGTTGCATTATTGTGTGTGGTTGTGGTATCTGTTTTTGTATTTTGTGTATTTTCGATGTTGAGTGCTTTGAATATTGTGTCATGTTTTGTATTGATTTGTATTTGTTCTGGTATTCATTTGTTTTGTGTTTTATGTTTGTAAATATATATGAAATATATATATATATATATATTCAATCACTTTCTGCTACAGTCCGTTTCTTGATGTATATAATACATTTAATATTTATAAATAAATTTACCTCAAGATATACTTTTTTTCCTTATTAGGAACATGTTTCGAGAGCTCCCGTGCTCTCATCTTCAGCCTTCGCGATCTTGCGTCTGGTGAAGTATTTGTGTGTTGGCTGGATGCTATTAATGTTGTTTGTTGGTCTCTGGTATTTTAAAGTTGTATTATTTACAAATATACAAACATAAAATACAAAACAAACTAATACCTGAACAAATACAAATCAATACAAAACATGACACAATATTCAAAGCACTCAACATCGAAAATACACAAAATACAAATACATATACCACAATCACACACAATAATACAACTTTAAAATACCAGAGACCAACAAACAACATTAATAGCATCCAGCCAACACAAAATACTTCACCGGACGCAAGATCGCGAAGGCTGAAGATGAGAGCACGGGAGCTCTCGAAACATGTTCCTAATAAGGAAAAAAAGTATATCTTGAGGTAAATTTATTTATGAATATTAAATGTAATATATATATAGTAATTTTAAAATTTTTGTTTATATTACCTCAAGATGTTATATTTTTCCTATTTGGAACATGTTTCGAGAGCTCCCGTGCTCTCATCTTCAGCCTTCGCGATCTTGCGTCTGGTGAAGTATTTGTGTGTTGGCTGGATGCAATTAAGGTTTCTTGTTGGTCTTTGGTATTTTAAAGTTGTATTATTGTGTGTGTTTGTGGTATATGTATTTGTATTTTGTGTATTTTCGATGTTAAGTGCTTTGAATATTGTGTCATGTTTTGTATTGATTTGTATTTGTTCAGGTATTAGTTTGTTTTGCGTTTTATGTTTGTATACTTGTAAATTTTCCCAAATGTTCATTATGGTGCCTTTGTGTGGTATATGTTTTATTAGTGTCACATTGGTTATGTCTGGGAATTCCACAGGACATGAATTCCCAGACATAATACCATTCTGCCGCCGGAGACGCCTGCAGGTGAAACATTATGCCATTCTCAGATTTGGGCCTGGGCTGCCGAGGTTCCCGGGACTGGAGAGTTGCACCGAGCTTCTGCTGCTTGAGAGCTGGGGTCGATGCCTTTGCTTTCTTTGGTACAACAGCCTTACGCTGCGGGGCCGGTTGAGGAACAGTGATGATGATGTGGCTACAGCTGCATAGCTGGGCTGCAGCGGCTGGCGGAGCAGGTGCAGCAGCCAAGGTTGTGTCCACCAAGATGCCAGATCCAGGGGCTTGAGACCATCTAACAGGGACAGGAGCAGGCAGCCTTTGGGGCCTTGAGGGCTTTTTCAAGGTTGTCTGATAATAGATGAAAGTTTTGGAGCTAGCTGGATGTTCTTTGCCACAGTTAGTGCAAGTAGCAGGAGCATCACGATCACGCCAACAGTTGTCCTTGTGGTGACCCTCACCACAATGCACGAAGCGTGTGGGCATGTAGCAGAATAATGAGCTATGCCCATGCCATTGGGAGGTGTAGCACTGCTTCGGACCGGGTCAGGATGCAAATTACTGAATCTTTACCCATAGGTAAAAGAGTAACCCTACGGTGTAGACAGCTTGGTAGTTTCCTACCTTGCAGTGCTTGACTAGGAAGGAGAAAAGAGGAGTAACGTTAGTTACAATGAAACCCTTAAACTCAAGGGCCTGTTTTATAACATCGATGTATCGGCAGGGATGCCGATAATTTATATTTTTAAGTTCCTCTCCTCTGGCAATTGTGAAAAGGGATGAATGCACCAGTGACTAGTTTCTGGGCGATCCGGAAACTCTCGATGGTGGTTGTATTATCCTGACCTGGTAGCCATTGCAGGTCTGTCCGTGGCAGATGCTGGCTGAGAAGGGCGGTCTGAACCCACAGAATCGCTGCTGCCTCGCCGTTTCAGGCTACACGCGGTGCGCCACTCCCTGAACAAGAACGCTGAACTGTAAAATTCTGATCATAGTAACTTGATTAATAACAGAATAAATGCACTCCAGGCTGGCTGGAGCTAGTGTTTCACAATGGAGATTTTCAGAACTTGAGAAAACAACAAACGCAGGCTCCTCTTACAACAGCTCAAGGTAGACTTCTCGTCTCAGAGGAACTTGAAGAATGGGGACAGATTTATTGCATTGCATTATGTTTGTGGGGTTGTCTTCCATCCGTGGCTCTGGGTCATGCCCAATGGCTTCTAGAAGATAAGCAAATTCTGGATCAGTTGATGGGTACCACAACGGAATCCGAGTTCCAAGCTTCTTCCAGAAGCTCCTGCCTCATGGCCCTGCCCAAGTAGGATGACTCAGCTGCTGTGCTAGCCTACACTAGCGCAGTATACAGCAAGGGTGTTTCTACGAATGACCTGGACACATACGGTACCTGCCCAGTAGCGACGGCTCTTCAGGGTAGACAAGGGAGGCTAAGCCTCCCAGTCAAATATAGAAATTATTAAAAATAAACATTTTGTAATAGGCTCTGATTTTTATTGTAACTGACCTGTAATTAATCTAATCACAATTTGGCTTTTTTAATTATCTGATTACTTAAACAAAAAGTTATTAAATGCGCTTTATCAATAATAGCACAGAATTGCAGCAGGCAGAGGCAGGGATCTGAGTAGCCTCCATAGTATTTGTATATTATGTGAGAACTGTGCCGGATGGATGGTGGGGGCACACTAGTGCACCTGTAACCATGCCAGGGAGGCAACGAGTAATTTAGCCTCTCTACACGGTTTAACATGGTTTGTTTTAGTTTTACGCAGTCTTTACGTTCTTGTGCTCCTTGTGTGTGTGTGTGTTTGTGATCTCTGCCACGAGGATAAAACGGATTTAGCTATAGAAAAAGTAATATTGCAGTATAAAACACTACTGGAAAACCCATTTTCCCAGTTGAATGATTTTGAAAATAGTGAAATGCTGAAACGTGATCGACGTACAAGTCAAGGTAATTTACCTGTTACCAGGTATGACTGGAGCCACTAGGTGTACGAGGGGCCAGAGGTAGGGTGGTTGGGGTCTACCTAGAGCAGTTGCCCTGGTAGGCCACGTTCGATTTTGCTCTGCAAAATTTCTTTGTTTTTTTTTTAATGAGTTTTCTGTATCTTTTTATGCTTTTATGAACCATGGGAGAAAAACAGACGGGTCCAAGTGATACACTATGGGTGGAAACATGCCCATCTTCAAGCTGCTTGTTGGGAGACTAAAAGTCGGAGAGAAAGTCTTGTATGCATTATGTGAATAAAAAGGCTTCTGTAACTAAGTAAGCTCCTGATTTCCAGTTGACACAGGTGGTACAGTGTCCACTGTGTGCCCTGACATAATCAGACATCTTCAGTTCACTTGTGTTCCTTTATCTTACAGACCGCAGTTGGCAGTTTTGCCAAACTATTAGGAAAGGTTGACATACATTAGTGCCTACATCTACAGTAATCCGCCATTATAACAGACTACTAGGTGTTCTGAGCTACCCATTGTCACTATGTAGCAAGTGCACCTTATAATATGGATATGCTAATTACAGATTTCACTTTTCAACTTTCTAATGTCCCACACGGTTTGTTTTGCAATCCACTACTCATCACAAATGCTAGACACTGAAGCTCCTTTTTCTAGCTTTTCTATAATTGTCAATTTATCATAAAGAGAAAGAGTTTTACACTTAACACTTCATCGTTTGGCCTACAGTAGACTTAGTTAAAGACATAGCAACTCCTAAAAATTGTACTGTAACAACAAAACAGAATAAAAACTGGAAACTCAGCCACCAGCACAAGCAAAAGAAGACAACACCATATGTGACAAATGTGTCTCGAACAACAATTGACTGATATAGACCCACATCTAGGTAGGACCAGTGTTATGATGATGAGTCAATTTCTAGAATACAATGTGTAGGCTATTAACAGAAGCATGCAGGAGACAAGACCACTGATGGAAGGAGTCGGTCACTTGGCTCAACAACTCTAGACACCTGCATACATTAACCAGCATTTGCTATGCATTATTTTTGAGCCTGATTCTGTTTGATTTTTCACTGTTTCATGTTTCTGAGAGCTGTCCATTATAATGGGAGATCACTCCACATCAGTTAACCACCAAATGGTTGTTGCAGGCATTGTCAGTGGAGTGATACTTGGCATAGACATTATGAATACCTATGTGTTTGTAGTGGATTTAAGAGAGAATGACCTGAGGGATGGCTAAGATGTGATACAGTTCTAGGTGGTTAAAACTTCAGGGACAGCTAACCATCAAATTAACAACGGTTCATTGCCAGCCTATTGCAAGACTACTATTATCAGAAAACCAGGTATTTTTAAGGTGTTTTGAATGTTAATAATTAGTTTAAGCTTTGGTTAATGATGACGATGTAAACATTAAAATTATGAACAGAGTGTTCTCTTTGAAACTGTATAAAATATTTACACTTTTTGGTAAATAATTACTTACTGTAACTTAAATAAAACCTTGTTTTTTCCCAAGTGCAACGTATGTTTTCTATATATGTACCAAAACGAGGAGTTTATTTTATATTTTTTGCTACAGAAAAAAGCAAAATTCATCAGTGATTAATTTCTAACAATATTTCACCACTGTGTTGTCGACAACTTACATAACGTATAAATATGAATACAAAAGAATGCAGAACGAAAACTTCTGTTAGCTAATGGTATGCAAAAAATTAAAGAAATTTAAAACATTTAAAAAATCATACAAACTGCTTTTTGGCCATAAGTAGCCACCAGTGGATAAGATTGTGTATGTCAGCCTGTGCCAGGGCACAGCTGACTAAAACACTCACTGACTGTAGTAGACATGAGTTTAAACAAAAGTGGTAAGCAGGTAACAGTGGTCAAAGGAGTTGGCAAATGCAGAGAAGAACCATTGGTGTCCGATGCAGAAACAAGAGCCACATAGAATGACAAAGTACCAATATGATCGAAGAGTCGACTGTGGTCATCGCAGAGGCTTGTGCTTGTTCCTGATTTAAAGGAAACACTTGTGGGAGAAGCCTCTGGAGAGAAGGAATTGGATACAAGTAAACACAATGTAGGAACAGAAATAAAAGATAAACGAAGTGTACAGAAGTAGAAGAGCTCCAAGACGGAAAGACACTAGTTGCAAGCAAAGTAAAGGTTGCAGAAAAGGATGAAACAGGAGATTGTGAAAACAAAAATGGATTGAAGAAGAAATATCTGTGAGCAAAGACAACATGCTGACAAAATGGAAAAAGGAGTTCCCAGAGTCAATCTGAAACTAAAGACCTCCATATGATTTGCCAGTTCAGGACAGCGTACAGACAAAGCAAGTTACACTGAAGAAATAGGAAACATACATTATTTTACCACACAGGCTGAGTAGAAAAGTGGTATTTTGGAAGTGACCAGCCAGCTGACTTGTGGATTTGAGATTATATGTGTATTTTGTGTAAAGTGTTAATTATGAATATTATTGTGTGAAGACATCTCTCATTGCTAATTTGTATTATCCACTCTTGACACTGTTAATTAGGTGATATTTACTCTTTGTCACATTAGTGTGTGTTGGATAATCATAAACTTGAAGAATTCCTTGATGCCTTTGCTTATTGAAACTGGTATTAAAGTTGAAAGGAACCCTGTTTAAAGATGACAATCTGCGTGATCATCATACGAATATGTTCTTCTAATGATATGAGCATTCAGCCAACTTATGGATACAAAGTTATTTAAAAAATTACATCTGCAATAAAAAAATATTTATTTGCAACTGTACACACACACTTCATACACATTTGGGACGTAACTGATATTTTTCTCTTTCTTTCAATTTCTTCAGCAATTCTTTAAAGTCCTTGCTGTTCTTACACAATGTTAACAATGACTTTACTGTGTATCCAAGATCCTGCAGAATTTTTAGCCTCTCCTGAAAGCAATAAATTGATTTATTACAACCCATATAATTTTAATACAACTGATACATTTTAACTGCTTAAATTTGTTTAATATACTACTAATTATGTCATATATTACATAATATTAAACACTATATATTTCTGAATTTTATATGTGATAAAATTTTCTATATTCAAGGAAGCCTTTAGTTTGTGTAATTAAAACAATTACAAGTAATGTAAGGCTACAGATTTACTTAAAAAAAAAATCTTATGTAAATGTATATGAGAATATAAAACTAACTTATTCACAACTGAACTGATTTTAACAAACCAGTAGCATACTCATAAGTACATTAGTTTTTTTTTTACTCTACATAAAGCGATTTAGACATAAACATAAGGTACTAGTTTGGCAAGATTGAATTCTGTAATATAAGCTAATGACCATCCC
Source organism: Magicicada septendecula (assembly GCA_034769895.1). NCBI lineage: Eukaryota > Metazoa > Arthropoda > Insecta > Hemiptera > Cicadidae > Magicicada > Magicicada septendecula. Next base: position 474,499,673 of record CM068371.1, on the reverse strand, counting down.
AGATTTAATTTTCTTTAATTTTCAGCATTGGTTAAATGGGCTACACTGTTGCCAGGTTTCGTTTGTGGCAATGTGGATTTAGTAGATTGAAGGCGTTTGAAGTAGACATCACCCAAATAATGACGTCGATTTACTACCACATGAAGTACACATTTTTTAGTAAAGGACTTATTGTACAATTTTATTAGTGTTTTACTTATAATGTAAATACTTATGTGTTAACAGTTACCTGAAGTAGTAACTCTCAGTTGTTTGTATGAAAATAACATGACATTACTCACCAAAAAAGAGCTTTATCTATAACTGGAAGTGTTTAATGAATAAGCAGTGTAGACAATCAATATAAAATGTCAGGTAACTGACGAGAAGAGCAGGGATGAAACATTTGTACAATGGAAAAAGTAATTATATAAAATAATACGGAATTGTAAACATGCAAAACATTGAATTCTTAAAAAAATGTTAAAAGTAATTTAAAATTTATATTATATATTATAAATATTTAGAATTAATATTAGGCAATTTCCTGTATTAACTTCCGTCTTGTGACTTATTTGGTTTTTTCTTAAAACGACGCGTTTCGAGAATAAATTCTCATCATCAGGTTTCAATACTATAAAAACATCAAATTCACCCAAAAGGGGTCGTCAACTAGTTAAAACACAAAAACACCACACATAAATTAACACCGACACAGTCACGGCACAGTCCGATGCGCATCGTCTCGTTGCCAACGACCAACTGTTGCACTTTGTCTTATATGACTGTTATCAATTCCCGCTGACCCATCGATATCGATGGCCGTGTTGTACAGCAGATTCGATCGGAACGAAACTTTGTCATTAAGTAGCTGGTCCGTTTGTAACTTAGAAGCCCTGTATATCTCATATTCCTCCACAGCGTTCATGTATGCACCCTTTTTACAAATATGAAGCAGTTTAAAGTTTGTGTGGAAGTCTGAGTACTTATGATTATACACCATTAAATGCTGAGCGTAACTGGATCTAGTTTTCGAGATATCACTTTTGGGCAGGTGTTCTTTAAAACGTTCGGCTGACGGCCTGCCCGTTTGTCTTATATAGAATTTGTCACAGTCATCGCATTCTGTAACTTTATTATTTTTGGTTATTATTCTATTTTATTCAGATCACAACTCCCACTTACCTTTCAACTTGGATCTGGCCGGATCGAGTAGTGGCGGTACACCCATTTCGTTTGACGAACTATGACAGTACATAAAACGAACTAAGGTTGTGAAAGAAACTAACTCGCAATTTTGTAGAAGAGAAATTAGATTTTTTTTAATTAATCAGAATCATATTTAAATTTTGTTCAAAAAACTTTTGATCATTGTTTTACAGATTAAGTTACAGTTTTCTTTGTTCGGTTAGCCTCTGCTACATGCTACTTATTCTAAGAGCTTACCTTAGTGATCACTATACAAAACAAATATACAGACAGAGCCCAGCCTGCCATTCACTCAATTTATACACCCTCCCCTGAACATTTTTATTACCCCGAACCCTTAAACATGTTGTGAAATTCTATAGTCGGCAACGTGGTCATCCTTCGCACTCACTATTTAACGTTTGGCAATCACTGGTTTGTCCGGAACTAAACGTAGATATTCTTCACTGAATGGTATTAACCGCGGTTACATGGATTTAAACTGTTATTTCACTTTTGCTTTAAAATAAAACTGTAAGAGTTAGCAGGGCGCACTCGGCGCTGTGTCGGCCGACACGATCAACGACTAACTGGGCAGGAAAACGTCGCAGGTGTAGCTAACGTGATCTCATACTTTTTGATGGAAATCACAGCCTTGGGCTTCGTCGCCGAAGCTTCGGCCCATGCTATGCATGTGGTTTTTGAGTCAATGTCGCACATGATCTTCTATAGGCAGTGGCTGACGTCATTTAAGTGGGCCGGACTTAAAACAGTGTTTCCGGGGGATCTTGAAGAAGACGACAAATATTAGTCTCTCTAGCCATCTTGGTTTTTTGTTAAAGCGTCCTTTTGAACGCGCTTGCGTGGGTATTCGCGCCTGTGCGTCGACACACTTGCAAAGTTCTTAGAATTTTGGTGGAGGTAAATTCTTCAGCCGTGTTACACCACTGATTGCGTTTCGCTTTGTTTCCAACTGTTCCTCAACACTGGTCTGTTATACGGACAAATACGTTGCACAATGACAATCCGCCCAAAAACGAAATAAATAAAAATATAAATATATGCCCCAAACGGTTAAAATAAAACACCCAAAAATCGACCCGCTACAATACCCCCTCGATGAGAATTCTGCTGTCCATGACAGAAGAAATCTCATCGATAAACCCCGAAGAGGACCGGAGAGGAACTGGTGCCAACAACCCCCTTGTTCTTAATCTCATGGGTACACGACCCCCCTGGCTCAGTGACCATGGACTCATCTGAATGAGATCACTGGACTTCTCCGTAAGAGATCCCAACACCGAGAAATTGATCAGACTCGCACCACAGCCCACCTTGCCTTCTAACATGCTACCCCCAAAAATCCTCAATCCCTGGCTAAAATCGTTCCAGCTCCTCCGCCGATGTGGATCCCCTTTTTGCAAGCTGGGCTGCCTTTGGCAAATACTGGGCTCACACACTCTAACATTACATATTATCATAACACATTAAAATAAAAACTTCCTTTTAAAATTTATTATAAATTCAAAAAATTCAATATTCAAAAAATAATCGTTTATCAAAAAATTCTCTTCCTCTTTTTTCTAATTTTTGTTTCAATGACTTAACCTAAACATTCCTATTAATACAAATACATCCTTACTCTAGCATGAGAACAATTTATAGCCTACCAATATAAAGCAATACAATAAAAGAAACATCATTAATACATACATAATAAAATGATCATTACTCAAAATATTCACTCGCTGGCAGGCGAAAAATAAAAAAAAAAATTTTTTTTTTTTTTTCAAACAAAATTTAAAATTTTCAAAATTTTAAAACTCAAAAAAAAAATTATTCATTAAATATTTATTAAATTTATTTATTAACTAACATTTATTAAAATTATTCAAAGATTAGTTTGAATTAATCAAACAAACAAATTAAAATTGAATTCCTACTCTACAAGCTTAGTAGGTGTATGAACTCATCAGCTGATCATAACTAGGTCAAGTACAAAACCCTTGACCTACATATGTTATGTATGATTTCTGAAAACACTTTAAATATCTGTAATATCCTACCTTGAAATACAAAACATAGTAACAGAATATCTAAAACAAACAAATTATTAATACAAATAATAAACAGATTGACATTTAAATTATTTAAAATAAACACTTCTTGACTTTACATTATTTTCACTTCTATCAAAATTCTGTCACTGGTTTAAAAAACAATTGTACATTCTTTATCATGAATCTCTCTGTCTTTTCAACAATCTCACCTTAATATACTGTGGGTGATGTAAATCATTTATTCTCGTTTTTCTGTATGAGATTTCTATATATTTCTATACCTATATAAACTTTCTCCCTCTGACTCTAATATTCATCAACTCAATTATCATGACACCCAACTCTATCAAAAATATCTACTAATCAGGACACTCTAATCCACAACTTACCATTTAACACAAAACGCCACCTTCTCCCCATATATAAAAAAAATACTCTCTAACCCTTTGTACATAGGACACGTGTTTCCTTCCCAAAAAACTCAATTCCCTTATTTGGCCCCCGGATTTTACCTAAGGCGACCCCAGCCCCACTACAATCTATTCCTATCCCGTCCCAACCCTTGTTGCGGACTCCCCAAATACACTACCCCCTAATACAAAATTGCCATCCCCAAAAATCTCAATCTCATTACCTCACTACAAATACACAAAATAACCTCATTAATTATAAACATAAATATATATCATTCAAAACTCTACATAAATTCTCCATTACTGTGTCAACCTTAATACTTCACCAACTTCTATAACATACATTAACTCAAAAACAACATTACATCATACTCATCTCTACTATTTCACATTCAACTTTTAATTCAACTTGGACAGGTCTACTTGTCCCATAAAACATTTATCACCCATGAATTATCTTTTATTAATTGGCATAAATTGTTATTTTATTTCTCATATTCTTTTTGTCTTTACTTCAAAATACCTGTAGTACACTAAACATTAATTACTTGTAACATTCATAAACCAATATACCAGTGACATGGTATTGCTGATCAGCTGATATCCTAACATAATAAAAACACCATGAATACCATTCAAAATTGGACAATTACATGTAATACATTATCAACACTTACTTCTATTATGTTGATTGCCTGCCAGGCGTCTAATGATTGGCTTAGAAAAAAAATTACACACATAATGAAAATACATTTTATCAACAACTATATCTAACACACAACAATAAAATGATACCTTTAAAAATTTATAAACATTATTATTTAAAATTTTTTATTAACTCTTTCTATTTATCATCATGATGAATTTATCCTGTGTTGTAATCAGATTTTCAAAAATTCTAAATTTATTATTAATATATATTTTTAACCATTATTTTTATTTAGCGCAATTATTTCAAAATATTTCATTACTGAATTAACATATCAATCACTCCTGTCAACCTTTTTGTTATACATTATTCATATTGTAAAATTTCAACACTTACAGCCCATTTCTCAAAACATATGCAACATACCACAATACTCTCACCTCACCACTGAAACATTTCACAACATATTAGTTCACCTCAAATAATTCAGCCATCTATTATCAAAATGATTTAAATTCCTTAAAAAGTTAATTATACAATATTGAAATAGTCAAACAAAATATTTAACATGTATTAATTTGTTGAATTAAATTAATTATTAACAATATAGAATTCATTACCAACCAAACAATTACAGTTCTCTGATTACTTGTTTTCCAAATTAATCCTATTTGTTTATTTAAATTGCAAATATTTCCACATTATTATCACAACAATCATCTTACATACACACATATAAATTCACTAGATTTTATTTACAACTCTTGTTAATTATTATTCCATTTTTTCCACACTTCTGTCCAAATCTGCCATGTCAAACAACCATAAAACAAAATATTTATACTGTCTTTTATTGTTTTAATAGTTTAACCTCCATCGTTCCAAATCAACCTTGGTTTTATATAACACTGTTGCTTTTTATTTACAAACAAATGGTTACTTTGTGTGTCATAACCAGAACAACCAAATTCACTCATTTTACCAGAATACTCATTAAACCAGTCTACGTTAGGTATTTTTGTTAAGTCTCCGTCATTACATTCATTCACTATCGGTCTAATTATTTTTATCAAATCATTGTAATCATTATTATTCAAATATATTTCTAAGCCTTCTTTCCATTCATCATACTTTCTATTCAAATTATACAATTCTGTTACATACCATTCTCTATTTACTTCTCTCCCTTCATAACACCACATCACACTCTCACAATTATTCCGGACAGAGGGTACACAATTACTCCACAAAAATAAACACCTCAATTCATCTACCAATACGGGACTCTTGCCCTTCAACCACAACACTTGTGGACTCAATAAATCATCATAAACATCATAAATAATAAAGGGAAAATTTGCCCTCTGTCCCCACTCTACTACAACATTATTTTTTCTCTCTCTCTCTAACTCACTGACACACATTACCATCTCATAATCACTGCCTTCCACCAACTCCTCAATACTCTCATTCTTTATTTTTACCGTATCACTTTCTGATACCAATTTCTCAAACACATTATTATTCTCGTTATTATTTATTAACTCATTGCCTAACACAACACTGTCATTACAGCTTTCATTTGTATTATTCTTACTCTGTTCTACTTTATTCGAACTAATTTTTGTCATTTCATTGGCATTTCCAAGACATACACTCTTGTCTTGTATGTTATTTATCAACTCGTCAAATTTTATATTTATATTTTGCTGAAGCTGAATATTCTGTTCTTCAAATTTTTTTCTCTGTTCATCTAATTTATTGTTGAAATCACTTTTCATTTTATTTAAAATTATTTCGTTACCATCAAAACGTTTATTTATTGCATTGAAATTACTATTCATATTGTTCAAAATTATATCATTATCATTAAAACGTTTATTTAATTCCTTCTCATTTATGTCAAAACGACTATTCATTATATTGAAATTACTATTCATTCTCTCGAATTGACTGAGCATAACACTCATCATATTTGTTTCCTCTGATTGTTTATTTTTATTAATTGAAACGGGGGTCAATTGAATCCCCGAATCAATGTCTGTTTCATTTACTTGTGGTTGAGACGCAATCGGCGTGGAATGAGCTATTACATTACTGCCGCCAGCTGTTTCTGTAACGGCACCCGTCTCCCCCCTCAACATACCACTTTCATCCAGCGATTGCGACTCAAGGCCACTTTCACTCATTTCTACGTTAGTTATATTGCTTTGTTTAGTATTCTCAGACATTTTTTCTAGTTTATAGCTTAGTTTTACTTAAGTGTTAACTACAATTGGTTACTCTTCCCTTCCAAAACGTTATACTACAGCATATATAAAATAAACCTTACCATAATCACGTACATTTCACGTAACTAAAATTTCGCTTTCACAACCGTACTTCATTCAATGCACTGTCAAAATGTAGGCCGGTGTAATACAACTTTTTTGTTGTATTACATCCTGCAGTCACGGCACCAATTGTAACTTTATTATTTTTGGTTATTATTCTATTTTATTCAGATCACAACTCCCACTTACCTTTCAACTTGGATCTGGCCGGATCGAGTAGTGGCGGTACACCCATTTCGTTTGACGAACTATGACAGTACATAAAACGAACTAAGGTTGTGAAAGAAACTAACTCGCAATTTTGTAGAAGAGAAATTAGATTTTTTTTAATTAATCAGAATCATATTTAAATTTTGTTCAAAAAACTTTTGATCATTGTTTTACAGATTAAGTTACAGTTTTCTTTGTTCGGTTAGCCTCTGCTACATGCTACTTATTCTAAGAGCTTACCTTAGTGATCACTATACAAAACAAATATACAGACAGAGCCCAGCCTGCCATTCACTCAATTTATACACCCTCCCCTGAACATTTTTATTACCCCGAACCCTTAAACATGTTGTGAAATTCTATAGTCGGCAACGTGGTCATCCTTCGCACTCACTATTTAACGTTTGGCAATCACTGGTTTGTCCGGAACTAAACGTAGATATTCTTCACTGAATGGTATTAACCGCGGTTACATGGATTTAAACTGTTATTTCACTTTTGCTTTAAAATAAAACTGTAAGAGTTAGCAGGGCGCACTCGGCGCTGTGTCGGCCGACACGATCAACGACTAACTGGGCAGGAAAACGTCGCAGGTGTAGCTAACGTGATCTCATACTTTTTGATGGAAATCACAGCCTTGGGCTTCGTCGCCGAAGCTTCGGCCCATGCTATGCATGTGGTTTTTGAGTCAATGTCGCACATGATCTTCTATAGGCAGTGGCTGATGTCATTTAAGTGGGCCGGACTTAAAACAGTGTTTCCGGGGGATCTTGAAGAAGACGACAAATATTAGTCTCTCTAGCCATCTTGGTTTTTTGTTAAAGCGTCCTTTTGAACGCGCTTGCGTGGGTATTCGCGCCTGTGCGTCGACACACTTGCAAAGTTCTTAGAATTTTGGTGGAGGTAAATTCTTCAGCCGTGTTACACCACTGATTGCGTTTCGCTTTGTTTCCAACTGTTCCTCAACACTGGTCTGTTATACGGACAAATACGTTGCACAATGACAATCCGCCCAAAAACGAAATAAATAAAAATATAAATATATGCCCCAAACGGTTAAAATAAAACACCCAAAAATCGACCCGCTACAATTCAAGCTTGTACACTCCAGTTTTCTCTTCAGCCGGGATATGAGTTCTTTGTCCCAAACGTTTTTTGATGTTATTTGTGGTTTTAAAGGCCACTGTTATTTTACGTTTTTTCAGCTCATTCTTTACAATGACTTGTAGTACATTCGTGTACTCAATTACTATAAACTTAGTATCTTCTTTAGATGGGCTGGTTAATCTGCTTTTACTATTGATTTTTACCGAGTGTTTTCTTATAAGCTTGTCTACGATTCCACTGTTATAACCATTAGCGATAGCTATACTTTTGATTATATTAGTCTCTTCCACTCTGTCTTTTTGCTCATGAGGAATAGCAAGCATTCTATGAACGAACGCATTGAAGGCTGCAATTTTTTGGGAATATGGATGGTACGAATCAGCATGAATAGCAATATTCGTGGTGGTGGGCTTTCTATAAATTTTGAATCTAAAACGGTCATTATATTTGCTGATAGTGAGATCAAGAAAGTTCAGGCACCTATTATTCTCCATTTCTAGGGTAAATTGGATTTTCATGTTTATGGTGTTCATATATCCTTTCAAATTTTCTATTTGTCTACTCGTTCCATTGAATATCATAAAAGTGTCATCAACGTAGCGTACGTAAAATTTAATTTTGTCTCGCTGTTTATTAAGACACGTTCGTTCATAGAATGCTTGCTATTCCCCTTGAGCAAAAAGACAGAGTGGAAGAGACTAATATAATCAAAAGTATAGCTATCGCTAATGGTTATAACAGTGGAATCGTAGACAAGCTTATAAGAAAACACTCGGTAAAAATCATTAGTAAAAGCAGATTAACCGGCCCATCTAAAGAAGATACTAAGTTTATAGTAACTGAGTACACGAATGTACTACAAGTCATTATAAAGAATGAGCTGAAAAAACGAAAAATAACAGTGGCCTTTAAAACCACAAATAACATCAAAAAACGTTTGGGACAAAGAACTCATATCCCGGCTGAAGAGAAAACTGGAGTGTACAAGCTGGAATGCGATGACTGTGACAAATTCTATATAAGACAAACGGGCAGGCCGTCAGCCGAACGTTTTAAAGAACACCTGCCCAAAAGTGATATCTCGAAAACTAGATCCAGTTACGCTCAGCATTTAATGGTGTATAATCATAAGTACTCAGACTTCCATACAAACTTTAAACTGCTTCATAATTGTAAAAAGGGTGCATACATGAATGCTGTGGAGGAATATGAGATATACAGGGCTTCGAAGTTACAAATGGACCAGCTACTTAATGACAAAGTTTCGTTCCGATCGAATCTGCTGTACAACACGCCCATCGATATCGATGGGTCAGCGGGCAATGATAACGGTCATATAAGACAAAGTGCAACAGTTGGTCGTTGGCAACGAGACGATGCGCATTGGACTGTGCCGTGACTGTGTCGGTGTTAAATTATGTGTGGTGTTTTTGTGTTTGTGTGTTTTAACTAGTTGACGACCCCTTTTGGGTGAATTTGATGTTTTTATAGTATTGAAACCTGATGATGAGCATTTATTCTCGAAACGCGTCGTTTTAAGAAAAAACCAAGTAAGTCACAAGACGGAAGTTAATACAGGTAATTGCCTAATATTAATTCTAAATATTTAGTAACGTGACTTGGAGACAATTAAAACAAAATGAATATATATTATAGTATTTGTGTCACACACACACACACACACACACACACACACACACACACACACACAGAGGGTGTAACATAAAATATGTCCTCACTATATATATTCAAATCCTATGTATCAGTACAAGAAAAAAAGTTCATATACACATAGGTTCGGAATTGTTTTATTTTTTGTCTGACCACCATTTAGTGTTTTTTAAGGAAGTCTCTGTATCTCTTTAAGCGACAGAGATATCTTAATGAAATTTGGTACAGATGTTTATATTAATGTTCTTTAATAAATTAAGAAATCATAAATATTTTATAATCTCATGTTTCAAAATTAGGTTACCTTAATTTTTTATCACTAATAGCTCTGTAAATTCAATTTTAATCAGATTTTGATTTATCTACTAATTTATCTTCAATCTTAATTCAATGTATCAACTAAAATGTTAAGTATTTTTATAAACACACCCACATCTTGTTTGTTCAAATCTGGTAAAAGTAACCAAGTTATCGCACAAAAGAGCCTACACATAAATTTTTACTACTTGATTTTTATGTTCAGGACTTCTGTTCCTCCAGTATATGACAAACTTATTTACAGGTATTATTATTTTTGTTTTAATTATCTCACTAATAGTAGTTTATAACAAAGTAAAGGATTTTCTTCTGCCTGGTAATGATTATTATGCACAGTAGTAGTACATTTCATGTAAAACTTCAGTGAACATGTTAAAGACTAAATAAGTGCAGTTCAATTACAATTTCACATATAATAAATAAACAAAATACCTGTCTCCGTTTATAGACAATGTCTTCAAGGGCAGAACTTCGAAAGGCAGTCCAGCATTATACTGTCTCATTTTCCCCCTGCTTATGGTTTGTGGGCTCTTCCTTGCAGCACACATTTCACATGTCCGAACCGATTCCTCTATATTGTGGCGAAGATGAAGCCAATAGAATCACTTCCATAATTTGTCAAGGGTTTTGTTATCGCCAAGATGGCCTCCAGACGTTCCGTCATGCATCTCCTTCAAAACAGACTGCACTTTACTTCGGGGAACTATCAACTGCATGACCACGTCTCGTCCATCTGCACTATCCCAAGCCCTTTTCTGCAATCCATTCTCTAAGGTAAGAGATTCCCATCGTGCCCAGTAGCCCTTCAGCACTTCCAAACCATGGCAGATATCTTCCCAATCCGGGCGGCGACCTTCCTCTTTTGCTGTCAAGAACGGCCCAACGTCTTTATCAGTCATCTGTTCTTGTCGAAAATTTTGTGTCAGCCAGGAAATCTACAGTGATGGCTTGAACAAGTTCGCTGGCGTTTTGTTCTTCCTTTCTGTCGGCAGTCTTCCGGGCACGGTCTCTATGATAATCCATCTGCATTACCATGCAGGCGCCCCTGCCGACGTTGTACCTTGACGTTATACTCTGCCAGACATTCAGCCACCTTGCCAACTGCCCTTCCGGATTTTTAAATCTCAAGAGCCATACAAGCGCGGTATGGTTGGTGCATAGTGAAACTCCCTCCCATAGAGGTATTTATGTAGTGCTCCAAAGCTCTGACGATTGCCAACAACTCTCTCCTTGCAATGCAATAATTTCTCTCTGGTTTAGAAAGCGTCTTTCTGTAATACGCTATTACTCATTCTTCACCGTTTTGCACATGAGACAAAACTGCTCCTAGACCAGTATTGCTTGCGTCTGTGTCTACGATGTACTTCCCTCCGGAAGCTGGGAAAGCAAGAATTGGCTGCGAACATAATGCAATTTTCAAATCCTAAATGCTTGGTCACACTCTGTTGACCACTGGAAGTTTTGTTTATTTTCCGTTAGCTCATGTAGTGGTTTAGCAATACTAGCGAAGCCTTTCACAAAACGTTTGTAATATGAGCATAACAGACGTGAAAGGAAACTCCGAACTTCGTGTTTACTCTTCGGAACTGGCCAGTCTCTTATGGTGTCTACTTTATTAGGATCCGTGCTAACACCCGCTGCCAAAACCAGATGGCCCAGACACTGTACTTCCTTCTGGAATAGAGAACACTTCTTCGGGCTCAGTTTCAGTTGGGCACCGTGAATTCTAGTTAAAATCTCCTTAAGGTTTTCCAAATGGTCTTTGAAAGTCTTCCCAATCACTATGACATCATCTAAGTAAACAAGGCACGTTTTCGATGTCAGCCCTCGGAGTACCAGATCCATCAATCTGTCAAATGTTCCTGGTGCATTACAGAGTCCAAATGCCATGACGTTAAATTGGAATGGTCACTTGGGGTCAAAAAAGTGGTATTTTCCTTGTCTTCTTGATGAAGGCCCACTTCCATCTTCAGGTCCAATGTGGAAAACCACTGTGCTCTGGACGTCTCGAGTGTATCATCAACGTGAAGTAACGGATAGCAATCTTTATTTGTCATATCATTTAGCCTCCAATAGTCTCCGCAAAAACTTAATTCACCATCCTTCTTCTTTGCTACCAACACTACTTTCTTTGCACTTGACAAAGGCTCAATTATTCCCTCTGTCAACATGACCTGTACCACCTGAGACATTTCCTCTTGATTAGCTAATGGAGGCCTTCGAGGAGGTTGGCGTATCAGTGTTGTGTCCCCGGTATTGATGTGACGTACAAGAGATGTTCTTCCCAATGACTGCCGCCGAACTGGAAAAGAATCTTTGAATTCATGTAAAAACCGTCTGAGTTCTTTTACCTCACCATTTTAGAGGTCATTAGAAGAACTGTTCCTCAGGTAATTTGGAAGTATCCGAAGCACTCGATCTTCGTTGGGTCATTCTGACTACCCAGCCCACAGGAGTCAATTTGCCTAGGAGCATATTGTTTTGTAAAGCGACAGCTTGATCCAAAATATTCGCCTCTCTAATAGGTACATTTCTGGTTTCGTCAAGTTTTACAAAACTTCTGGCAATAAGTATGCCTGGTGTGCTGACTACCTGGGGTTCGAATATAGGGGCACTGGCTGCCCCTAGTATCTTCCTCAGTTCTAACCATGATGATCTTTTTGGAGTTTGGTGGGACAGTTACGGCCACTTGATTTATCACGTCCATCGATTTTTCTTATGTATTCATTATGGAAAGCATTACCTATTCTTTCCCGATTTTCAAAACATTATTTTTGAAGTCAAGTATAAATCCATATGCGTTCATAACGTCCATACCAAAAATTGCTTCATCCAGAATGTCTGCAACAAGTTCTTGATGATTAAACTCAAGTCGACTGAGGCGTAGGTGTATCTCTACTTTTCCAAACACTTTTACAGGCCATCCAGCAGCTATTCTCAAGCTGCATGAGCACCAGATTGGCTTGAGATTCTTCACCACATTGGGGCACACAATGGAAACTGTTGCACCTGTGTCAACTGTAATCAAGATTGGCCTTTCTTGGATGAATCCGGTAACCACCAAGCTCCCCGACTGCGCAGGCAAGGTGACTTTCTCTATTGTCTTTTCTGTCTTTATCACTGGTACAGTCTTTTCAAAAGTTTGTTTTGGTTGTACCTTCATGAACTGCTCAACTTCATTTTTAATTTGCTCTTTTATATTTGCCAATGAGTCTTCTACTGCAGATATTTTATTTGACATGGATTCTTCTATGACAGATATTTTATTTGATAACGTTTGTTCTATATTTGATACAGTTTTCTCGACTGTAGACAACCTTACCTCTTGACCATTCAGATCACTGTGTAATTCGCTCAAGTCGCCTCAAAGAAGTCCCCAACTCTGCGGTAGTATGTTCTTGCAACTGTTTTTCCATAGCTTCAAAAAGAGCTTCTGTTTTGTCTGCTTGCTGCTTACATTCTTCTGCCTGTTGTCCTTCCGACTCGAGCAACAGTGCTTTTTGCCTTTCTTCTGTTTCCAGCAGTATATTTTTCTGTCTCGCTTCTGATTTCTCGTCTTGTCGTTTTTCTGTTTTTAGTAGAAGCGTTAGAAAAGCTTCAATCATCTGACTGCCATCCATTGTTCACTATTAATTACAAATTACACTAGTCTTTTACAAGTTTTCACTGTTAACGGTTCTGTCCCACTTCTGACACCACTGTTATGGCTGTCTAGTGATCGTCATACGGTACAGTGGAAAAACAAAATACAAGACACCAATTAAGTCACTAATCACCAAGTTACAAGTTTTAATTATCACAAACAGTTTGTAATTAACAAGATAGTCTCTCACAACAAATCAAATAAAAATTGTTCACACGCAATTAAAAAAAGTCAACTGATAGAGTACTGCACAATTATAGAAGACAACACTTCGCCACAATACTTCGAACCGCACTAGAATAAATCACCACTTAAAAGCACTGTGTAATCGCCTGATAATAACTGAACTATGTAACTTTATAAAACCTTTTACATTAATAAAATAATACAATAATAAAACTCACTACTGCCAGAATATTACTTACCGTCATAATCCCGTTACTTACCTTTTAAACACCAAAAAGAAACTTCAGGGCCACCACGATATTTTATGGTTCAATATCGAAACCTTTACACTCGTTCCCTTATAAAAACTTTGATAATCCCGCTATCTGACTTCCCCTTACTTCAGAAAATTCCCCGGGTCATTAGACAAGGTTTTCAGCACAGAATAGGAAATGGTTATGGCATAATAACTTACTCTAACACATTTTTTATATTAAACCAAGTCTTATTTTATTCACAAAGCAATATTCCCTTCTTTCTCTTTTACTCTTTCTTAACAATTAGAAACATAAACTTATTTAACCAAAATTCTTTTAACAACTACTTTTTTAGCTAGAAACCAGTACTTTGATTAATGATTGCTCCCCTTTTCCCTCACATACACTCTCTCACTCTTTACAGATTTATATATATACTTTTTACCCCCCTTTTACTAAGCGCTTTACTGTTTAAAAATTCAAAAACTTGCTGGCCAATGGATTCACTGTACTTAACTTTTCTCGCTATTCCACTTGTTCTGCCATCTTCCCGTGCACTTTCACTTAAAACACACTTACCCTGTTCTAATTACTTTAATTTAAAAATTCATCTGATATCACGCTCACAGTTTCTTTATCGTATTCTTCGTTGATGTTTCAATACGTTTCGGTAGGTCTAGGCTACCATTTCCGCTTCGACCTACCGAAATTTCCGAGGCCACTGTTGTAACGCTTATTCACTATGATGAGTTGATTTGAACTATCTGATGACTGCTCTCCAACCGACGATATTAGCTTGTGTCAATTACGGGTTTTACTGTAATTCACAGACAGCACAAGTTGTAGGTGGTTGCGTAATCTGTCTAGACAGGCTGACTCCCGATACAAACACAGATGGGTGTTTCGCAATCATTGTATGCATCTTTGTTAAAGCAGGGGTTCCCCAAAGGTTGTACACTGTTTGAATTGACATTTATTAAAATTCTTTATCACCCAATTCTGTACCGTTACAACTAAGCGCTGCTGAAGTATTGTATTTATACCCCAACATATTCCATAATACGTGTCTACTAGAAAACACTAGAACGTAATTTTTTGCGGCCTTGAACACGCGTCCATGGACCAGTATGGTCTGGAAAAGTCTTGTTGCGGACGCAAGACAAGTGTCACATAATTGTCCTTCATCTCAAAGTACAGCAATATGTACGCACAAACACGTTACAGCCGGCTCCACTGGAATAGCCGAGAAACATGTAGCACGTTCTGTAATGTCGTAACAATATAATCGCGGTGCGCCCTTGACCTCTGTCAGCTGATTTTATGCGCCTGCTGACTCATGTGAAGCACGGTTACAGTCCATTACGTTTACATTGGTTAAGTGTTTTTATATTCTGTTTGTTTGTAACTGTTTTTTGTAATTCATTCTGTTCGTTTAATTGCATGTATAATTTTGTTTGTCCCGAAATTATCACTATATGTGTACTGTATGCTTTAACTTATTTCTCAGTAATATTTTGATACGTTCTGTCTTCTTAGTTTGCATGTGTTCATGTGTTGAGGTTACAGTCTTTGTTTTCGTTTCTACGTAAAAAGTGAAAATGTCTCAGGTTGGTCTTGGTGATAATGAAGTACCGGCTACTGTAGATGACCCAGATTTTCTTTTGGATGACGAAGATTCATCTGACAGTGCTAATGAACGGTACAGCGGCTCTGATGTAAGTGATACTGACCTGGACAAGACATCAAACAACTCAACTTTGTCTCCACAGATAAGCCAGATAAGTCTACAGTGGAATAAATTAAGCGATTTTTACAATGAGAATACAATAAAACTTAATTCTATTCCAAATTTTACCATTTACAGAAACATAAAAAACTGTAATAGATTTGTGCCAGTTGAGGTTTTCTACAAGTTTTTTCCTGGGATCATATTTGAATTTGTAGCTGAACAGACGAATTTATATTTTGTGACAGCAGCAAGGTCTGAGTCGTCACTATAGAGGCGAGTGTCTGCTCTCCAGTACCAGCGGCCCGGTGCGTGACACTGGATGAACACACAGGGATCCCGGTCAGGCCTTGAAAAGAGCGTCGCTAGAATTTTTTGCGGACTTCGCCACAGCACTTCATCGCTACGCCATCGGACGCACTTCATCTCCTCTCCTCTCTCAGATGACATTGACGTGGAGTCAGCCGGAAGGAACAGCCGAAGAATAGAACCGAGGTTCTTGCGTCTTTGCGCTCCAGTTTCGCGCCAGCAATGGATTTCGCTGGGCCGGCAGCAGACTCGATGCAACCGATGCCGAAAGGAGAGGAGGACTACAGTATGCCATGAACAGTGGGCGCAGCTGCCGAACATCTCAGCGCGGCTCGGGCGGAACAACCAACATCAGCGTTTTTGCCACACGGCCCTTTTTAGGGTTACCAAAAACACTAAGAGTTGTACGATTGGCACCATTTGTCATGCGACAAGCCTTTTGTCCGCTGACAATTTAGCCAATGAGCAGACAAGGCTGTAGCCTTTTCAACTCATTCTAGGGTAAGAAAGTGGGTACATGTCTCTTCTAATGACATCAAAGCATTTGTTGCATCTGAGATAGGAATGGGGTTATGTAACAAAAGCGAAATACCTTCATATTTTGAGAATACTTTCTGGCTCACAAGAACTCCAGGATTTAGAGAACTTTTTACAAGTAAATGCAACCTTATTAAATCATTTTTACATTTTAATAACAATGAAAATCAAGTCAAAAAAGGAAATATCTGTTATGACCCATTGTATAAAATTAGGTCAATTATTGATATGACAAAAGACACTTTTTTACAAGTATTTGAACCTGGTCAGGTTTCATGTGTTGATGAAACAACGGTAAAATTTAAGGATAGATTATCTTTCAAACAATATTTACCTTCCCAGCCTTCAACAAAATGGGTATAAAGTTCTGGTCACTCTGTGATTCTGATACTGGGTACCTTTTACGATGCTCAGTATATACAGGACGAGAGGTACAACAAGAATGTAAGGATGAAGGTTTAGCAGAAAGAATTGTAAAGAATTTATCGGGAGGTCTGGAAAACAGAGGGCATGTTGTTTACATGGACAATTTTTATTCAAGTGTAAACTTGTTTTTAGAATGAAAAATAAGGGCTTTGGTGCATGTGGCACAGTTCACACTAACCGCAAAAAATCATCACATGAAATGAAATATCTGAAGAAAAAGGAAGGCAATTTGCCAGACGTTTGGATAGAGGAAGAACACAAAATGCTTCCTTGTTTGGGGCAAGACTCAGGTAGGGTAATATGCTTTCAACTGTGGGTGATGCTGGTGTAACCAAGGTTGATGTCAAGTCAAAAAAAGTCCACGAAAGGTAATAAAACCCAATGTTCAGTCATTATAGAACAAAAACTTGGGGGGGGGGGAGTAGACCGTTTTGACCAATACTGCTCTACACACTAATATGGTCAAAAATCTACAAAATGATACCAAAATCATTTAGCACTTTCTTATTGAAGATACTCTTGTTAATGGGTGTGATTGTTATAACCTTCTAAACCGTACCAAAACAGTATCCCATTAAAAGTTTAGAGAATTGGTTATAGATGAGTTAGTTGAAAATGGATTTGCAGATCATTGCTTACAACACAATCACTTCATAGACACAAAAAACATAACACTACTCCACAACATACAAAAAGGTAAAAAAATGGATTTGTTAGAAATTTTAGAAATTAAAAAAGCAATAAAAAATAAAAATTTAACCAATGAACAAACTGAATTTTGTGTATCCCCTTTATTAAAATCTGTTATTTAGTTTAGTTTATTTTATATTATTTTGAATGTTCATCATTATTTTAAATTTTGCATTCAGTTTATATTTAGTTCAGTTAATTTTACATTTTACATTCAGATTATATTTAGTTTAGTTAATTTTATATTTTGCATTCATGATTGTACTTAGTTTTTAAAGACATCTGACCTTCCCTTGTCTCTTGCACCCCCCCTCGCCATCACAACACAGAGGTTCCAGATACGCCCTAAACAGATGTTCACCACCTACACTCCATCACATCCTGTGTTTAATAATTTTCATTCATTCGCCTCTTTGACAATGGCTTAGTTAGTCGAGACAGCTGTCAGAGTTAATTAAAAAATTTGTGAAACTTACCAAGTGTTTTTATATATTTTACAAAACCTTTGTAGTTGAAAATTATAAAAAAATTGTCAATATATGAAAGAGCAGATAGAAAAATAAGTATTGGCAACGCTGGCATTGAAAGATTATCTGAGCGCCACTTTCCAACACAGTTTGAGGATAAGTTGTATAAAACCTAATTGTATGCCATCATCATACAAAAAGAAAGGTAAAGGTATGTCTAAGAGAAAACAAACAACATTTTACTGCCCTGACTGTTGTGCTAACCCTCTCCTGTGTGTTACTACTCCTTGCTTCAGAATTTACCTCACCAAACAACTGTATATAAAAAACATGTCAGTGCTAACAATAAAAAAATGTATAAAGCTATTAAATTTTAATAAGTATGAATTTCTATTAGTGACATAACCAAAACACTGTACCATTATAGACAGATAAGTGAGGACTAGTAATGTGCATTTCCTGAAATCGATAAAAATTTTAAAAACATTATAAAAATATGAAATTGTCTATAAGTAAATACTTTTAAGTGAAATTTTAGTTACTGAATAAATATATGTGCATAGTAAGTGATAGAAAAAACATACATAACAATGGAAGCAATGATTGTGACAAGCCCAGCTGAAACAGTACAAAAAATAGGTATGTACGAGGGGGGACCCAAAAGTAATGAGAATTTTTCTCTGGCAGTTGGTAGAACGCTAGTTCCGACTTCTCCCGCTAGGTGCCTTCACTAGGCACCATTTTGTATCAGTTGCCCTAGCGGCATTGTTGTGGGAACATTAGCGCGGTCAGTGTGACTATTTTTTGTAAGCGCTGTTTCACGTTTTCGGCGATTTGTCAATGGCAGACATTAAATACCAACGTGCTAACGTCAGGTTCTGTTTCCAGTTAGGGAAATCAGCAGTAGAAACTGTCGCAATGCTTCGGACGGCTTGTGGGGAGGAATCTTTGAGCCAGGCAAGGATTTACGAGTGGTTTTCTCGTTTTAAAAGTGGTCAAATGTCAATTGAAGACGAACCACGACCGGGACGTCCCTCGACTTCCAAAACGGATGAAAACATTGAAAAAATCCGTGTTGTGATCATGTTTGATCGTCGTAGAACAATCGATGAATTGGAGGAAATGACTGGAATATCCAGGAGTTCATGCCAACAAATTTTGACTGAAGATCTGAAGATGAAACGTGTTGCAGCAAAATTCGTTTCGCGTGTGCTTTCTTGTCGGCTCAAAATCCTTGCCTGGCTCAAAGCTTCCTCCCCATAAGCCGTCCGAAGCATTGCGACAGTTTCTGCTGCTGTTTTCCATAACAGGAAACAGAACCTGATGTTAGCACGTTGGTATTTAATGTCTGCCATTGACAAATCGCCGAAAACATGAAACAGAGCTTACAAAAAAAATAGTCACGCTGACCGCGCTAATGTTTCCACAACAATGCCGCTAGGGCAACTGATACAAAATGGTGTCTAGTGAAGGCACCTAGCGGGAGAAGTCAGAACTAGCGTTCTACCAACTGCCAGAGAAAAATTCTCGTTACTTTTGGGTCCCCCCTCGTATGCATTAAAAAAATTATGTTTCTAGAGAGTCTAGAAATTATTACAAAAAATTGATTAGTATGTAACGCTTGTATAAGCCAACATAATGAATAAATATCAACAGTATTTAAACTGAATTTTGTTTTTTGGCCAAAAATACAATTTTTCAAGTATTAGTTTAAAAATTTATGAGCAGTGAAAGAGTTGGTATAAATTACTGTTACTGAGTTAATTTGAAAAAAATAACTTTAAATTTGACCTACACCTGGAGGAATCAATGTTACCTGGCACAGAAATAATTATGATTCGGTTATTTGTTATCAGATTTGTGCAAACAAGATGTAATTTTATTTACAATGAAAAGCTTATCGTTTTACTTAATAAACGTTAATTTGATAAAGTTAGAAGTTACTGAGCTATTAGAGATTATAAAATTATAGTAACCTAATTTTGAAATTTGAGATTATAAAATTACTGTGTTTCTTAGTTTATTAAAGAACATTAATATAAACATCTGTACCAAATTTCATTAAGATATCTGTGTCACCTCTTTATAAAGTTTTCTTTTAAAAACACAAAATGGTGGCCAAATGGAGGAAAATGAGACTTTTCAGACCTATAATTATAGGAACTTTATTTCTTATATTGATGCACAGAATTCGAATAAGTATAGTGAGGACACCTTCATGTGTAAACACACACACACAATAGTAATATAATGTAAAATATAAAAGAATATTAAAAAACATTATTTAAAACCAAATTAAAAGCTTTAGTACATATACTATCGCTACGTATATATATTACTGTACTATTAAATAAACAACAATTTGTAAGGCAGAATATTTTGTTACAGTAGATTTATATGTACTATAAAAAGAAAGTATTAGTAATAAAAGGATTAAAACTAAGACAACAATTTTTACAAAATTGTAAAAATCTGCATTAAGTATTGTTTTGTTTGCGATTAACCTGGTTTAAAAGTAAGTTGCACCACACAGGGACTTAGTAAATTGTGAAATGTTTTTAGTCAGTGTTTTGGATAAGAGGAGTAGCTGTATCTGTGCATACAAAATTTGTATATGCAAGCTGGATGTGAAATTTGTATAAATGTTTTTATTATTAATGGGAAAAGTCCATATGCAAAATGAGTTAACACAAAATAAGGTAACAACAAGACTTGGCGCCAATGGCTCGCTAGTCACCAGAAGTGTCCGGTACAAACACAACAATCAAGTGTATATATGGTCCAAACCACCTTATATCAAGAAATAAAAACTTTCTCGCAGAAGAAAATGTTAATACTGACAGCATTAATTAATTATAGAAATTAAAATTTTATTTATCACGATTTGACTATTAAAATGTGTTCCTAACACACAATATTTATTGTACATAAAAAATTGTAAAAATTAACTCTATACATCTTATATTACAGCAGTGGTCACTGGCTGATCAAAATGTTGTTGTAACTTGTACAAATGAACAAAAATTAATAAAATATTTTTTAATTAAGAAGATAATTGTATTATACACATATAATTTATATAGAAACATGCAGCACAGCATGTAGAGCATCAATAAAATTTAAAACTCTTTAAAATTTGTACTTCACATTTAGTATGAGTGGCAACATTGCAAAGATAGAAAAGCAGAGAAGTATAGCAGAAACACATGGGTAAGAGAATGTGACAGCTCCCATAAGACCCAATGCTGAAAATTAAACCTGGGACAGCCTATATAATATCACTTATCTGTAAAACAACCATGTTTAATGCACAATACTCTGCTGAACAGCTAATCAGATCACATCACAGGCAATATATAGCATGGGTTATATCATATTTGTGGGCCTTACAGTTTGAAATCTTACAGTTCACTGGTCTCTAAACAGTTAAATGGTTTCTGTTTATCAAACAGCCTCTTGATTTTTCACCACATTTTAAGGGAGAATGGTCAATAATGTGTCAGAATGAGTATGTTATATGACAGAAATAAACTCATGCTGTCTTTCCAGTTCTGAGATGTCTCTAGGACATTTAGCAGAGTATGAGTCACCTTACATGTTCAATACATCAAAGCAAGAATATTTACTATACAACAATGACTAGTAATATTACTGAGCTGCAGAATTCACTCACTCACTATTAGATAAAATAAAATTAATAACTTTTTTTATGCTGTGAGTAAAGTTCTTCATATTTTGATTCTTACCATCAGCTGAGACACACAACGAGGACGTGCCAATACGTGATTATCAGTTTTCTTGTATCTTGAAAGTAAAATAGATAAAAGAAATATGAAAATCCCTATTATTCTATTATCTTTTTAGTAAAATAACAATTGGAAAGCAGACAATTACAAATATTTTTTGTATTATCACAAATGCAATAAACATTAAAAACCCTGAACACTGTACAGTGTACCAACCTCTGAACTTAATTTTTCAGTATTCCTATATAGTATAGGCCTACATGATTCACTGTGTGCCCAGTTTCAGTACAGTGCTATAGAGAAACCATTTTCGAAAGAACCTGCTCATAAACCAAGATTCTATGAACCAAGAGTAGCATATATCCCCACTACTGAGAAAAGGTAGTGAGGATTATTCTGCAGCCATCTTAAATACTGTATAGATCAATATAAAGTGTAGGCTTATTTATTAAAAACCGATCTCACGAAATAACCTATTACACACTCTAAATTATATTTACTGGATATTTAAACTGAAAGTGAAGAATTAAACTGTTTTTAATTAAGGAACGCATATAATAAAAACAAGAAAACAATTAATATTACAATTCTTACTTTAATCACTTGGTATTGTGTGTAGTGGTGCAGTACCTGGGGAGTTTGTATGAATGAACATACAGTGGGAACCTATGTGAATGAAAATCAGGAAACATTTTGTCCATTCTATACCTATACCATAACAAATATACTGCTGTGAGTATGATCTTTATTGTCAGACAGATACATTTTATAACGCTACAAGGAGGGTAGTTCGAAATGTTCTTGGCATAACAAAAAGATGGTACCAAGTGTATCGAATGGACGTGACATTTTCTAAGTTCCATTCTTCAGAGGATGTACTGTAAAATTTCAGACAGACGCATTTAATAGTTTAATTGTTGCTGAGTAAAGCAAACAAGGTTTAGTGTTTCTCAAAAAAACTGATAAAACTGAATGCTGTGCCAAGATAAAATACTTCTTTTAAAATGTTTAACATCAACGGAATAAAGAACAAGTTGGATTCAACTTTGAGAGACTCTTCACCACTGTTTTCAACAGTGAACAAATGGGCTGCTGAATTCAAACATTGGCTATTCATGCATATATAATGATGAACATTCAGATCATTTACTATTTCTTACCTTCAGTGTTATAAGGCTGTGGCAGAGAACTCGTGGAGAACAGTATATCTGACTTGAACTGAAGCCTTCTACATAAAGAAAGTCAATTGTTTCTTTCAACTTGCTCACATGGACATTTCTGACAGCTGGCTGTTTTGCCAGCATTACTTCTAGCTGCTCTGGTGACAACTGTAGCTGATCACAGAGAAAGTCTGTTACAGTGGTGTGTGGGGAAAGTATGGCATGTTTTTCTTCCCTTATATTACACGTTCTATTAAAAAATACAAAACCAATATATATATTTTACATTCACTCACATTATTCTTGTTATTCAAATTGATAATAAATAATTCTTCATATTTTAAAAACCTATTAATTAAAAAAACAATATAAAAAATCTTGTTTTTATAATATAAAGTATTATTTATTATCATTATTACAATATATAAGACTTTTTTTACACTATTAAATAATTTTTTTAATAACTATCAAACGTTTGTAACGGTACAAACCTATGGGGATTTGTAAATTAAATCTTGTCAATTTTATTTCCACCCAAGTATATTTGGTGAACGAACTATAGCGTCGAGACTGTCACGGCCTGACACTGGAATGCAGGTTATCAGCGAGGGTGCGCATTCACCCACAGGAGCGCGCACACCTCGGCCAACGTTCTCAGACATTTTGTCACGTACGAATAAATTCCTTAGCGCTGTGTGCGCAGAGAACAAAGGCAGTCGGCAAATAACATCTCAAGGCAACGGACGTGAGCAGTGGTGTGCGTCCGCCGGCTGGGCACCGTTTTCATCTCGCCCGCATATAAAAATGGGAAAATAGTTCAAAGTCTGTTGTTACGTAGCTGCGGCTGCGGCCGGTTGAACGAAACGGGCTCGCGAACCAAAAAAATTTACTAAAACTTAAAAAATGTGTCTTTAAGTATAAAATAAAGTGGTGAAAAATGTGGAACATTTATTAATCGACAGTGATATCAAAATCAGAATTAAGGACTACATTCGGAAACCAGTGCAGCAGGTGGTCGGCCATAATCATCACAACCAAGTAAACGTAGAATATATAACCTTTTTAAAAATGGGGAAAATTAACAAGAAAAATAAAGAGCTCGCTAAATTAAATGGGTTTGTAAACTGGATGACTGTGTGAGCGACCAAACTGGGTTGTCTTACCATAATAATTAATTTTTATTAAGGTTTGGAACTAGTTGTTAGAATATTTGTCATGTTAAAGTAGCCTAAATGGAGGTTTTAGTATTTTTAAAAGAAAAAATAATAATTGAAAGAAACAGTAATATTTTATTTTTTGAGAGAAAAAATGAATAGTCAATAAATTTAAAAGAGTATGAAAAAAGATTAAATAAAAATTGATGTGGATTAACAAATACAATGAGAGTCGAGTTCATTAATAAAACCATAACCCTAAATCACTTATAGGTACGAGTTCACATGAAGACTCTGAGACCTGATAAAGGTAAGGGACTTGTGTATGTATATTGTTTATTAAATATTATTTCTTAATAATCTGTAATATCTCATGTTACTGCAATATATTTATGTAATAGTATGTTTCAGACTAATGACAAACTGTGTGTATGCCCACATGACAATTTTCAACCATATAATTACTCTATTAATTGTTAATGTCTAGACTGGTGATACACAAAGTGTTTCAAGTCTTTTTGCTGAACAGAATATGGATATTACTATTTCAATTAAATTAACACACATTCATACTTACATAAGCTGCTTTTCTAAAGTAGGCATCTCTGTTGAATAACCTTGGTATTAAACACTATTTTGTGAGCAGGAAACATAAATTTTAAACTGGCAGTAGAAGACTGTTAACACTGCATTGAGCACTGAACGTACAGCATTAATGAAAAACAAAAACAGCAAAAAACTGCCAGATACTTGACTGTCATAGAGAAAACACCTGATAGAGAAAAATATAATGACTTTTGTTCAAAGGTCTACAAAACCTGCTAACTTTGATTTTATGCAGACCTCAAATTTAATTTTATTTTCAACTTGAAAGATTATCTTCCAACTGAAAGATTACTATCAAATCTTTCAGAAGATCGCTTTGATCCATGTTCAGAATTTAAGAGTATAGAAGTTGATTCGCAGGTCTATAATAGTTCAATGGTTCTATGCCTGGAGAATAGTATCTTCAGATATTATAAGAAACAGTTTTATCTGAGTTACAAGATGGCCACTAAAAGTAATTGTTTGAGAGTACACTATTATTTTTCAACAAAATAATGCTTTTCTAAGGGCCTGCTATCATTCACCATTTATTTTTTTATTGCGATGAATCATGAATATAAAATTTTTCACTACGTTCCAGAAATTTGGGACATTTAACATCCAGAAATTTTAGATGCAAAACATTGACAAAAACTGCTGTACATTTGTAAATATTGTAAAGCTATGCAATCAAATCAACTTAAATAAACATCAGACAGTTTAACCAGATTTTGTAATATCAAAAATGCTTCTAATTTCTAAATTATAGTAAATCCTTATTAAAATGGACTTTGCTTAATCCAGATATCCATTTCCCAAAATATTAAACTTATAAATGCCAATGGAAATCACAGTTGCAAACTACCATGCACATCTGCCATAATCACTGTAAATCTCAGCAACTGATCAGTTATGCTCCCCCCTAAGACCACTTCATGTTTTCTGTGAAGCTATCAATATGATGGACTGACATTCACAGGCATGTAATCAATTGTATAAACTTACAGGCATATCTACCAGAACTGTATTTTAAATGTTATACAAAAATTTGTGAATGAAAAAGCTGATTGCAAGATGGGTGTTGCAAAGGACATCCTCAACACCTCGGACTAACGGACATGTTTATCAGTATATGGGCGCTAGTAGCATGTGATAGATGCACATTGTGACGGTACAAAATGGGTAGAATCATTTTAGTATGGTGCAATAATATGATCTATGTAACCCTTAATAAAATACGACTTTAGAAATCTGAATGATATGAATCAGCCAGTGTGACATAGGCATTGCCGTCTCAGAACTCAATAACCGAACCTTATAAGGTTAGGGATTTTGTGTCCCGTCTGACAGATAATATCATGAAGGGAACATGTGTTTTTCAATGATGAAACACAGTTCATATAGTATACGATCACCGATCGCCATTCGCCCAGTCTACGAAGAACTCAAGGCCGTGTAATAGTGTTGGGAGGCCTACGCGGACAAAAATCAGTGTAGGCCTACAAAAAAGTGTGAAAATGAATATAAAACAGTGGTAAATAAATCTCTCCAAGTGTAAAAGCAATTGGCAAAATTAATTAACAGTTTTGAACAGTTTTTGTGAGTGTTGGAGCAAAAGTGAACTTAACAAGTAATGACGCAACAATGGAATAACTTCTACAGATAAGTACTATCAAAACTAGGTCGACCAAACAACAATTAATAACTATTTACCCAGTTCTAAAATACTCCACTCAGATAATAATGAGATCTCAAATTTAGGGGGGTTTTAAGAGAGTGAGAGAGAGAGTGAAAGCAAGGTACTGGTTTGCATTAATAGAATTAAGTAAGTTTAGTTTGTTTAAATAATAATTATGTGTGTTCACTGTTGGGTGATATGTTAATCACAGGGTGATAGAGTTAGCAATCTTTTAATTTCTAACTGCACATAAAATGCAAAGTTCAATGTCAACATGACCACGTGTTCAGTATAAATTACTGCGCCGAAATCTAACCTGTTTCCAGCATCAAAATCTCGCCTAAACGAGCCTATAGGATCTTCTGAGTCCAGGGAACTAAAGTATTTAAACTATTGTAACCACTCTTTTTTTTTTTTTTTTTTTTTTTTTTTTTTTTTTTTTTTTTTTTTTTTTTAAGGAGAGGCTACCAGATATTTAAAACTAGGCCAAAGGCCTAGGAGAAGCATAAAATGCGCTGGGTCCAGTGGGATGGGACTTGTAATTAAACTTGCTGTTAACCAACAATAACAATTTTTATTATATCTTGAAAATATTTCCTTTTACATAATTCGAGAAAAATTTCTGAGATCATCTTTTGTATCCATACATATTCGCCATCACAATTCAACATTCAATATATAATACCCATAAGTCATAAATTCATTTATTATTTAACTAGCACCCCCAATTCTTTCAAATATCCTTTTCTTTACATGATTCAACATAGAGACATATAGACATATAGATCACAGACAATTCACATATATCACAAATATAAACCACAAACAACATTATAACATGAAAGCCTTGCGGCCCGCCTATATATTTTTTATATATATCGCCCCATCATATAGAAATGCCAAATCTACAATATATAGATCTGTATACATATATATAGTGCACCAAAAGAATCTGGGTTGGCCAGAATACAAGTTACAACTTTAGATGCCCATGAACAGTCTGTATAAATTTAGTGAAATTATAATCTACAAGTTTTTCCAGAAAATCTGGTTTGACTATAATAATTAAAAAAAATACAAGTTACAACCTTTATGTGACATGAACAGCCTGTATGAATTTTGTGACATTATAATTTATAAATGTTTAAGAAAATCTGGTTTGACTATAATAATTAAAAAAATACAAGTTACAACCTTTATGTGACATGAACAGCCTGTATGAATTTTTGTGACATTATAATTTATAAATGTTTAAGAAAATCTGGTTTGACTCGGCAGCCGGCATGTTCCTGAGCATGACCCGGACATAAGTTAACATGTGCATGGGGCCAGCATAGATCTGCACCCAAAAGCTGTCTACCCAAGGTCTAATGAGGGGACCGGACTGAAACTGAATAAAAAAAAAACTTCCAACCCTTCTATGACCCAAAACATAATTTTAAATATGTTTTAAAACCGTAATTACAATAGATAACCGAACAGGAATTATAACTGAACCAGACCAGCCGGTCAGGCCCATCCTGTCACAAACAGCACCCACCTACATATCTGAAATTCCGGTCACCCAAATACTTAAACAACCCCCCTTACAGTATCCGAGTAACAAAAAGTGGTGCATGGAATTTAATAAGCTTTGGACACATGCCAGCCCCCGGGCGTACAATTAATGCCGAATCTAAGTCCACTCTATACATAAAGTTCCCAAAATCCGCATACAAATTCTGTTCTATTGGACCTGAGCCCAATTAAAACGTCATGAAGATGAAAAATGTCATAGTGTGTTACAAAATACAACTCGAGTTTTATGGATTGTTAACTGCACAAATAGGTGGCTTCTATGTAGGCCAAATAAGAATAAAACTGATTGAATATCACCTTATTTAAATGAAGTGGATTTCCACGTGTTCAGGGGTCAGTGAGTCAGACGTCTAGGTGATGGGGGTTTTGCTGAGGCATGGTGATCTTGCCCTTCCTTCCGACGGGTGAAGTCGAGAGCCTTCTGGTAAGTTCAGGAGCAGATGGACATGCCTGGGCCGGATCCTCGACTAGCACGGAGGGCCTAAGGATAAATTATAATTAGATAGATGACCAAACACTTATTTCCAAAGCATAACTCACACACGTACCCTCGATTGAACCAGTCCGGACAAAATCGAACAGGCACCCCTGACCATTTAAGCTATCCTCATGTTAATTAAAATATAACATCTTCTCTTTTGACTTCTATAAAGTTCTCACAGACGCCCACAAAATCAATTTATAAGTCTCAATTTACTAATTATGCCTACGTGAGCAAAAGTTTGACACACCATAACCTGTTCAGTGTTGTACACGCCCACGCTGCTAATACATTTGAAACAAATTGAAGTTCCCCGAAATTACACAATTTTTACTCCACTAATGCGATGGGCAATTGCTGTATATTAATTACAATATAAATTAATTAAATAAGAGTTTAAATAAATTAAAATTACATGACACTGAATACTTTAAGTTCGCGCCACGTGGTGTGCATATCTAAAAGCTATCCATTTTCATCCACTCACATAACGTTCAAATTCACATTTTATTTTACGCCATCCATAACATACATTCTAAATTTACTTACCGCAGATCTGGACGAGTTTATCTAGCCATAGGAATAGAGAAATACGACAATTAAAAGAACTTCAGCTCCGTCGGACAGGGTCAGCTGTACACGCGGCGGTTACCCAAGTTCGACTAAAATTGAGCCCGCCAGCATAGCTTCAAGGCACCGCAATACGCACATTTTCCATAACAGAATGCGCTGCCATGTACAACGGCCCAACCGTATAACGGATTTATGCCGTTGAATTAAGATACAGCTAACAATTTAATTATTGACGCCATAACAATTTTGCGTCTGACATAAAATGATTATTTATATATATATATATATATTGTTATACGTCGGGTACATGCGTCTCGTTCGAGCCCCGCGATGGAAGCCAATTTGTTATAGTCCCACGCCTTGCGGGTTTCTCGTTCTTTCAGCCCCAACGTTGCCGGCGTCAATTTGTTATAAGACCGGGTATGTCTCTCTGTCTTTCCTCTCTTTGATTATGTTAATATAATTCAATTTCTTAGATATCTGGAGTTGTGGGATATAGTAATCTCGTTAATTATGATTAACTTATCTCTCTAATTAAAATACCAGTGTTAGTGTGACTGTAACTTAAATAATTAGTGTTTTATTCTAAAATTTCGCTCAGCCCTAGTATACCTTGCAGAGAATTATTGAAATTTCGTGTTTAATGCTATTCTCTTTGGTGTCAGAGAATTCCGCAACAAGCGCTGCAGTTCCGGAACAAACGAAATTTATAGGGTAATTCACCGTGTACGGTAACTAGTTATTATACACTTAGTCTGTTAATTCTTATTCCCAACTCATTAAATAATACCCAAATAATAAGATCCTGAAATTATACAAGGTTTCTTTATTAATTTAACTTGTTAACATTCAATGAGATTGTTTTTAACTGACATACGAAAGGCTATATGTTGCGTGAATCGATTATTGTTCGGTCCAATATTTTTTGTTAGATTCAGTTATATATATATTTTTTTTTATAATTATAATTAATTTAATTCAGGGTGTGAAGGTTCTTGTAACTGCGGGGAAGATTAAAAATATATAGATAAGAATGCAAGATATTACAAATTTAAAGTGTTGTGTTGTTTAATATTATTTATACAATTGTAATTTACCAGACTTAGAACGAAGCAACTCTGGCAGGCAGTTGGTTTTTAACCTCGTCGATCAGAATGGAGATGATTTTCTTTATTCTTTTCTTCAGGTCAATAAAGTGGAATTCTTAGTCCTGGTTAACTTGGAAATACAGCTCCCTTGGTTTATTTACGGCCAGACTGGTGGTTGTGTTCTTCGGCAAATTCGGGATCCAAATACAATTTGTCTATCGTACGAAGTAAATAGTGATGTCCCATGTATTTAAATGGTTATGATTTTCAGTGTGGTGTGTAGTATTAGTTCTTTACACAGTTGGTTCTTTATATTAGATTAATATTTCATTAATTCTTCTTATGATATTGGACAATCCAAGTCCTTCCTTGTGGACTCAATTATTCATTATTATGAGACGATACCATTATATAATTTGGTTAAATTTTGCTGGCATAATTCAGACAAATAATTATTAATATATTGTGATTGTAAATGTATCGAAATAATTTAGAATAGTTGAATTACATTAACCATTTCTTTGGGTTTTAATCTCATCACGTTCAGATCATAAATTGCAATAATCAAAATCAACAAATTATATTAATTTTTGTTGTCCCTAGCAACAAATTTATTTTTATTCTTTTTCAATGTTTTGTATATAGTGATTATTTCATATATTATTCTTCCATTCCTTATTAAACTTCCATTATATCGGAATATAACTTTATTTATAGTTTGTTTACTAATTTCTACATATATTCTGCTGGTTTTTCAATCTTAGTCTGTTTCTTTTTATATTTATTATTTTTCCGATATCAAACGTTATCAATCGATATCATTGCACTATAGCATTATCATAATTTGTTTATATTGAGTTGGTTTCTTATATATTATTAATTATCTTGGTTTATTATATATTATTAATTATCAAATGTTTTTTCTAACTCCTTGAACTGTATTCATTAATTATTATTAACTTCCGTACCTAACCTTTATGTTTTGAGTTGTTTTATAGTGTTATTGGCTGTTAGGCCTTTTATTGTATCTGGACCTACCTTTGATTATAACTGGTGAACAACTATAGCCTTTTTACATAAGTTTATACGCATAACCAAACTTTAACTATTTACATTTACACAAATAATTATTCTTTTTATAACTAACAACACCTTTATCTTGATCTATGGATCACATATAAGAAACTTGAGATCCATTAACATTAATTAACTGCTTTCCTCCACCCTTCTATAATAGTAATCAAATAATACATTTTGCTTCATTATTTTCTATTACTTCAACAAGTAATTTGCATAATCTAACACAAACTTTAACATAACATTCATGGTAACAAAATAACATCACTCACTTCAGAATCACTACTTTCGATTACTGTAATGTAAATTATTGACTCATTTTTATCTAATTTCACTGTCATTTACTTTAACATTTTCTATATTGGTTTCTTTTTTACAATTCTTATAAGTATATTTGATTTATTTACGTTTCACTGAACACTGATTTCTTACTATTGTCTATTTTACAGGTTTGTTTTTTATTGTTATCTCTACCTTGCATCCTTATTCATTTTTACACAATTATAAATGTATTTATTAGACCTTTGTATTATCATGGGAGTTAAATATTTATTTACTTATTATATTTCTAATATTCTATTTATGTAACGCTGAGGACCGCATTTCTGTTGCGTTACAATATATATATATATATATATATATATATATATATATATATAGAATTTTATTATGTAAGCGCCGGTTCACAGGCAAACTGGCACACTATGCAAGTGTTATTTAATGCAAAGAGTGAAATGGTTTATATATGTTAACTTCAAAATATGTTGGCGACCCTGTAATATGCTGATGAAGTGAAAGGTAAGTAAGAAGAATAGATTGTGGAGTAAGAATTATAAAGGTTGAGACTTTACGTCTTTCTTACGTTAAGATAATTTTTAAAGAGCGCGCAGT
The DNA here is from genome assembly GCA_034769895.1 of Magicicada septendecula. Taxonomy (NCBI): domain Eukaryota; kingdom Metazoa; phylum Arthropoda; class Insecta; order Hemiptera; family Cicadidae; genus Magicicada; species Magicicada septendecula. Next base: position 474,467,514 of record CM068371.1, on the reverse strand, counting down.
CTGAAGAAGTTGCGTCGACTGCCTTAACTCACTCGCTCACACAGATTAATAGTGATTAGAACCACGCGCTCCCGTACTGCCCCGCGTGCGCGGCTCTGCTGTCGACTTGGCTGGTTCAACGATGACTACTTACTGTGTCTTCCTGATGCAGACTGGGTTGTGGCAATTACGTGTTTCTCTGTAATTCACAGAGAGACCGAGTTGCCAGTGCTTACATAATACGTCTAGCTGGGCTGTGTAGACATAAACGGTTTTCAATAACATTGTGTAGCTTTGTGAAAGCAGGGGTTCCCAAAAGGTTGTACCTTGTATGAATTGGCAATTTTATTAACATTCTCTGCTTCCCAATTCTGTATCGTTACAATACCCCCCCCCCCAATGAGAGGTTTTATGCCGAAGCATAAAAACTCTCATTGCCTAAAACCTAAGAGGATCAGTGAGGATATAGCGCCGCAACCCCCCTTAACTCTTTACTAAAATCATGACTACTTACCCCCCCCTAGTCCGGTGGCTGTGGCTGCACCTATCCGACCTTACTGGACTTCTCGCTCGAGATCCCAACACCATAAAATCAGACAGGCACATCACCACAGTATCACCTGACTCTGAAACATTCAATCAAAATATCATTAAACGGCCTTCCATTATTCCATATCCCCAACTGATTTGTCTCCTCTTAGTCGTACTGGCTCATTGTTAGCAAAGTACTGGTTGCTTATTTAATTTGCTAATGGCAATATAAACTTACTGTATACTTACATCTAATACATATAAATTCCATATAATTCATGGCAAAACATTATTCCCCACAAAAATTTCAAATTGATTATATAAAATACAAATAAATCATTTACTTTACTTTTCTACTAAAAAGTTGATCACCAAACTGCAATCATTATAACATTGTTACATTATTCAGTACTCTATTACACAATTCAAAATAAAATAAATTTAACTTCATTACCCAAAATTCACATTTTATATTAATTTAATCTGACTCCAATCAAAACAATTTAACTTTAATTACATTATTTAAAATGATTCTACATTAATAAAATCCTCTCACATAAATTTTAACTACATTACAATCAAAACACTATGTGACTTCATTATATTGTTCACAAAAAGTTAACTCAATTTAATTACATCTTGTATTATTTTATTTCATACTAGAATTCAGTTATGGCAATAATGCCTCAAAATAAAATATTATTCTCATTATCAACTCCATCATAACTGTAAACAGTCACACAAAACAAGCAATATACATGTTAACAGCATATCAGCTGATGCACTACCAGAACATCAACATAACCTTAACACAAATAAATACAATACAAGTTTATTTACAAATTTTCATTATCATTTTATTATTTACCACACTTCATTGCCTAAGTCAGCCAAGTAATTATACCATTAATGCAAGTAATTAAATGTTCATTCACTGTTTATCTAACCACCATCATCGAAAATTAGTCTTATGTTGAACATACACAATTCACTTTTATTTAAATTTATTACATTACTATTGTTAATATAATAACCACATAAATTTGTTTTTTCCATTATACCATTATAATAATTCCCAGGGTTATCCCCCATTATTATTTTATCATAAGCCATGTCTACATCGGGTATGGTTAAGTCTCCATCAGTATCATTTGTCACAATTAAATGGTTTACATTTTCATCATTATAGCCATCATTTGCTACTAGTACGCTACTCCTCACCACAGGTAAGTGTATATTATCATTAACCTCAATATAATCGTTTGCTACTACACAAGGTAAGTCTCTATAATTTATAATAATTCTCTCCTTATTTAACTTCTCAACTAACCCTTTATAACCTATTCGTAGTCCTTCAGCCTTTCGACTGGTTTGTACCCTCCCCGCATATACCCGTGGTGCGTGTGGTACTGAGTCTCTCACAGATATATGGGACCTACAGTTTAATGCCGGATCCGAACGGCATAGTTGGGGAAGGTTTATACTAAGCAGGATACCTCTCGCTGGTTTGCCATTGCCTTGTGAGGGGGAACGGTCGTATCTAAATCAGATGGCCCCCGGCGGGAATTTAACCCGCGCCGACAGCGTAGCAGCGCCACACGCTAGCCACTACGCCACGACCGCTCCTTATAACGTATATTCCACTTAAATATCTCTATCACTTTCCCAACCCAATTTCACATTCTCACTCCACACAGAGGGCAATGCCGCATTATTTAAACACCATCTGGCATTACCAAATCCCACAAAAAACTTATTTGACCATTTGCCGACCCATTGTCGCCCAAATGTCCTAGTGAGGATCTCTTATCCTCATAAACCACTTGTGAAGTCTTTGCTCCACATTTAACCACAGAAAAATTTGCCCCCTGTTCACCCTCTACAATTAAGCTATCTTTATACTCCCTTTCTAACTCATAAACTCTAACTAACAATCCTCTAACCTCCACTAACTTTCTACTCTCATTATCACCACCACTATTACTCAATATATCACCATTATTTTTATTCAATAATATTTCACTCTGTTAACGTCATCATAATTAACATTATTACTCACCTTGTTTACCGCCACCTGTTTTACATTTAAACTAACCCCATTATGATTCGTAATTATTTCCCCCTTATAATTATAGTTGTCACTATTATTTCCACTTACCTTGTCAATTATCACCTTGTTTGCACTTAAACTAACCTCTTTCTGATTATCACTTGTATTCACCTCACCTACCTCGTTTTTTATCTTCACTGCACTTAAACTAGCACTATTTTTTGTAAAAGTGTCGTCATCATTTTTACCTCCACTATCAAAACTACTCACCTGGTTTAGGTCACTTTCTTTATTTTCTGGTAATTTATATCTATCTCTTTCTCACTTCTCGTTACTTTCGTCAATACGTTTAAATAATTCGTTAAAACTACTTTCACATTTAATTTTCTGTTCATTTACATTACTGCTTAATTCATCAAATTTATTGTTCTGTACATCAAATTTTATGTTCATATCCCTTCTTAGTTCACTAAAATTACTATCTTGTTTTTCTAAACTGCTACACATCATACTATACAAACATTTTAACATATCATCATCATCAGCTTTCTTATCTTGACTATTTTGACTAATTGAAATTGGCGTTGAATGAATTTCAAATTCATTCATTATTTTTGATTCATTAGTTAGCATTAAAGCTGTTTGAATTCCCGAGTCACTCGTGTCGGCTAACACGGTTGACATATTTTCTTTATTTACACTCATTAACTTATTTTCATATTCATCGCTGACAGTTACGTCAGTTTCAATTATTGTACTCTCAGTACTTTCCATGTTTTATTATTATTGTTTTTATATATGCACTATACTTCCTAACCTACACAACCGCTCTGACTCCCAAATAACCCTTCTCTGCAATTTAATTAGGTCTGGTTTGTATAATTAATAAATTATACTCACCGTCCCAGTTCAGGGGCCACTGAGACTTTACATCTTTCTTACGTTAAGATAATTTTTCCAATTTATAAAAACTTTACTCTTTTTCTTACCTTAGGGTTCCGTCCAGGATTCTACAGACGAACCAGTTGCAGAGGGGTTATTTGGGTTGAGTTGCGAAATCATAAAGCGAACACAGTTTATGCTGACTAAAACAAATTACTTTTTGTTTATTACATAAAAATTACGTTATGTTCTATACTTGTATGACAACTCTCCAGATCCTCCTCTACTTTCTTTTTGACAAGCTACTCCAAACTTTTGTAACATCAAATTCATAAACATAAATCTGCAATCGCTTAATCGCTATCTAGATTAGACAAAATTAATTAAAATAGAGTTATTTTATAGCACCAAACCAGTATTGTTAATATTTTAGTATTGTTCCCCACACACGCTCTCTCACTCTTATGCCCATCATACTTTTACAATCCTAATTTCTTATTAACAGAGCTCTTTCAAAAACTTTTATTTTGATTACAAAAGGTACTTCACCAATCTGTGTTTGTACTTAACCAGTCTGTGTAAGTATCCGAGCTGCTGCACCACTATTAGAGGTTAACGTCTTGCACTTCACATTCCGGAAATCGTTTCGGGTTTCAAAAGCTGGCGTAATTGTTCCGATCACATCTTGAACTAGGTTTTCACAGTAACTAAGTTGTATAGTTATATTTTTAGTCGGCCGACTGTATTTTTACTCGAGCACTGTTTAATTTAAGACCGTGCGGTCTGAAGAAGTTGCGTCGACTGCCTTAACTCACTCGCTCGCATAGATTAATAGTGATTAGAACCGCGCGCTTGCTCCCGTACTGCCCCCCGCGCACGGCTCTGCTGTCGACTTGGCTGGTTCAACGATGACTACTTACTGTGTCTTCCTGATGCAGACTGGGTTGTGGCAATTACGTGTTTCTCTGTAATTCACAGAGAGACTGAGTTGCCAGTGGTTACATAATACGTCTAGCCAGGCTGTCTAGACATAAACAGTTTTCAATAACATTGTGCAGCTTTGTGAAAGCAGGGGTTCCCAAAAGGTTGTACCTTGTATGAATTGGCAATATATTAACATTCTCTGCCTCCCAATTCTGTACCGTTACAAGGTGGGTATGGTTTGTAAAAATGTTAATTACGTTACAACATGGCATAATTACTGACTAGAAAGGTCAAACGGTAAGGTAACGTAAAATAGTAACAGGAAAATATTGTACATTATGTAAACCTTGCCAGCAATGCTTAGCTGATGGTATAAAAATGTTTTACGAAACCTGTAGGCCTACAATTGTTCTCAAAATGTTGTTGCTTGAAAATTTTTAAATGCCATGTATTTTATAAATAAAATGAAACTAATGTATAGAAGTTATTATTATTATTAAGAAGCCATTTTTTTTTCTTTTGAGGGGTTGCAACCCTGTCACCAGCCGCCACTAGTGAGTGGTTCTCTAACTCAAGTCTTATCTAAATGAACTATAGGTCAGTTTTCATGCATTTTTCTAAGGAATTCAGTTGTTAGAAGAGCAATGTCATTCCATTTGATTAAAAATTTCCATCCATCATTTGCCTTGTGGTAACAAAAGCCTAACGATCGCAACACTTGGACTAGCCTAACGTTTAGCCTAATTGGACTGGCTGAACCGATATACTTTTGCAGACGTAGGATATTCGGCTCAGTCATAGAATTCAAAACTGTTTCTACGAATCACACTTCTGTCAAAACCTGACATGCTTTTGACATGTCTTACCTTTTTGGGGGGTGACTTATATTTTAGTTTCGAGCTGTCGCCTAACTGCAGTGTATTTTCATTGGTTTCTTAGCAGACATTATTATGCACAGTACCAAGACTAACTCCACAGATCTCAGCAGTTACTTCAGCAGCTCTTGTAAAATTCATATAAGTAATGTCTCATGATTCTGAAAATGTTTTCGTATAATTTCTTTACTCACACTTCTTAAATATGGGCTCTTTTGACAGAATTGTTTAGATATACCATCTTATACACTAGTTTCTTCCATCTCATACAATTATTAACGTTACAGAAAAGAGAAAAAATAAAAGTTATTAAAAAGACTATTGTAACTTATTACCCTGAACTGTTTATTCCACAACTACAATAAAGTTAAGCTTTTTTTTCTTTACAAAACTGTGATAATGAAACACTCAAAAACTAATGATAATCGTTTACAAACCAACCTGCAAACATACTGCCCCAGAATGTACAGAGATTCATGCCATTTATAAGAAGGGAGGACAGAAAGCTGCAGAGGTGGTATAAGTAGGCATGGCTACAAAGGGGAAAGTGACCTTGAACACGAGAAATAGTTGAGCAGTATAGTAGCATACAAACCCATTATCGCTGTAACTGTGTTAAAAGTGTTCAATGTTTCAAGCTTTTAATAATATCCAACAATTCTCAACCCAAATATCAGAAAGATACAACTATTCAAAAACTTTCAAAAAAAAAGTTGAAAGTCTTCTTCCTAAATATGATACTATCTTCCTATAGTTCATTCTGGAATCCTATACCAAATAACAGTCCACAAAAAATAAATATACAATTTCTTTGATACCTGATTTTGAAATATGTTACTACAAACATTGTATATGCACTGGTGTATCTTTCTAAATGCACTGATGGAAAGAGATTAAATATCGATGAATTGCATGCTCAGAAAAATTTACAAAAGTAATAAATCTTGCAGTTATTATCATTCAGTTATAATAAGATCTTAATAAAGACATTTTATATTCACTATGAAATCAGCAAACAGTGGTAAAGGTATACTGATTATTAATAATAGTAAGTCTCAAACCTTTCCAAAATATCAGTTTTACATCGTAGCATCCATGGTTTTACTGGATCCAACATACCCTCGTCTTGCATTTCTTTAACTTTATTTACCCTTTCTTCAAGAAACTGTGGACTATAACGGAAATCCTGGACATCTCTAAGTAACCATGAAGGTTCACAACCCACACCTGGAAATAATGCAAAAACTAATTATTGACGTTTTTATTTTTTTATAATTTGAACTTAATCATAGGCTGTTGAAACAACAGTACAGCAAACAATTGTTGGAATTTTCCGTAGATGAATGTACACTTTATTAAGTGTAAGTAGTAATATGTTTTAACTTATTCCTATTTCTAACCACCAATTATATTGTTATAAATGTGATCTCCTTCCCTCGTTTGAGCCAGATCCACATTTAAGAAGAAAATAAATTAAAAAAATTCCATGTTTTGAAAAATATAAAATCACAAATTCTTTGTTAAAAAGATCTCAAACTAATGGAGATTTACTAAAAAATGGTAATATGTTTGTAGACCATGGACTTTCAAAACAGTGGTTTGTAAGTGGGGACTTGAGTGTAAACATGGTCATATTAACATAAAAATGGTGCTTACAGTGAATGCCCAAAAACTGTGACATACAAATGTAGCACACAGCTTGTACAAGCTTAAAATATGAGTTAAAATATATTAAGTTCTTGAGTTAAAATATGATACACCCACTCACATGAGATGCCTACAATCTCAGCAACATCATCCACTCCAATTGCCTGTCTTCCAACACCGTGGATAAAATTTTTTTAGTGTTGTCTAGAGTTGTGCTTTCTGGGCATCTACTGTGACAATTATCTGCAATGCTTGTACATCCATGTTTAAACATGAGATTCCACTTAAAACTATCACAGCATTTCTTAACTATTTACCATTTCCCTGTGAATTTTGTAACGGGACATTTTGGCCTATTTTTGGGGTAATAAAGAAATTTGTATTTTGAATGAAAACCAGTAACATTTTTTATGATAATTGGGACAAAACGTAAACAGAGAGGTAAAATTCATTGGTAGCGAAAGTGGTAGCACTGCTTGTGACATTATGCATGAAAATTTATAACGCAATAGAAACAGACAGCAAAACTGTGCCAAGGTCACCCAAGGACTTACAAACTGTAAACAAGTGATGTAACGGCATCACCCGATGTTACGTCAGCGCCTTACATGACGCTGGAATGTGGGTGTAGCAACGCTAGCAGTTTTCGTTACACACACAAAACAAGGACAGTCGGTGAAAAACAACCAACATCTACGGATGCATATAACCGTCGCGTCCGCCGGCTAGCCGGTTTAGGCGAAGTTTTAGTCGCCCGCACTAAAATGTGAATACCACAGTTCAAAATGTGTTTTAAACTCAAAATGATTTACATACGAATAATATAAATAGACTGTGTTGTGACAAACAAAAATGTAATAACTGTTCGGCAATAAGAACCGTGCAAAACGAAAGGTGCGAGATGACAATAAGGAGGGGACGATTCCAGATCAACTCTTCGAACAGCTAAGTATTCTGCGGAATACTACCATATATTTGAAATCCAATATTTAAAAAATTACTAAAATACTCTAAATCATAAAAATGAGATCTCTAAAGGCTTAAGTAACTCTGTGTGTGTGTGTGTGTGTGTGTGTGTGTGTGTGTGTGTGTGTGTGTGTGTGTGTGTGTGTGTGTGTGTGTGTGTGTGTGTGTGTGAGTATTTAGACAAAGAAGGCTGGTTTGTGTTCTATTTTATATGTAGTTTCTTGATATTTTTTTTTTATTAATTATAACATGTTAATTATAACTCGTTAATAAGTTTTGTCACTAAAATGAGTGTCTGTTAACTGGGTTAACCGAGATGAAGGGGAGAAAAGAATAAGATATTGATGATAAAATTGAAATGCTTAATAACCAATAAAATCTAAATCATGAGAACAAATAAAGCTTTTCTTATTTCGACAACCATTTCTGCTTTTGAGTTCGCCGAAAAGAACCCGAATTAGTAAGTACATATTTCTTGTACATATATTAATTGCTAATTGAATTAATTTCTTGCAGTACAGCAAGATGGCGCCCGAAGAAATTTATAAAGTAAACAATGAGTAATTCAATTGTAATTTGCGACATAAAAGTTATATCACAAATGGCTTGTGAACAGGGACATTTATATAAATATAATTATATAAATACGGCCTGCTGGGAGAGCAGAATGGTTGTTTGGAAGTGAGAATGAATTTTTTTTTTGTACGTAGAAATAGATGTAGGTGACGAGTGTCACATAAGGTTATGTTACAGTGTTATTGACGTAGATGTATAGTAAATAAGTCAGAATTACGCAAATAACAATGATGAATACTAATGATAATATTAACGATGAAGTCAGCTTCACTGACAGCCCAATAGAAAGTCAAATAAGTAGCGACTCCGGAATTCAAACAAATGACAGTAGTCTTGAGGAATCAAAAATAATACAGACAGTTGAGATTCATTCAACACCTATTTTAGGAAATCAAAATCAGAAATCTGACGAAAATGATATGTTAACCCGATTGTACAATATGATGTACAATAGTGTAGAAAAACAAGATAGTAATTTTAGAGAATTGAAAAACAAAATCAAAGAAATTAAAAGTAGCTTCAGTGAGAAATTCGATGAACAAAAGAATAGTTTTGACAGTAAATTAGAAGTACAAAATAATAAAATTGATGAGTTGAAAACCCATATGAATGAAATGAATAAACATTTAGAAAATACCAATGAAATAATGAAAAATAGTTTGAATCAATTAGAACAGAGTATGGAGAGAATGGGAGTGGGTGTGATGAATACAGACAAAAGTAATACAAATGAAAATTGTAATGACATGTGTAAAAATGTGGTACTAGATAAAGAGTTAACAAATGATAATGATGATGTCGAAAATAATGAAAATAATATTGAGAATAGTAATATATTTGAAAAGGTAGTATCTGAGAGTGATGAGTTGAAAATAAATAGTGAAAATACTGATGAAGTTGTGAAATGTAACAATGAAATGTTAATGTGTGTTTATGAGTCAGAGAGAAAGTGGAATGATAATATAGTGGTAGAATGGGGGCAGAGGGTAAAGTTTCCCCTTATTTATGATGATTTAATGTGTTCACAAGTGTTGTTTTTGAAGGGCAAGAGTCCCGTGCTAGTAGATGATTTTTGTTTCCCAGTTTTGTATAAGTTTATACCCTCTGTGTGTAATGATTTTATAAGTATGAGATAGTGTTATGATGAGAGAGAGATAGAATTATATAAGTTAAAGAGAAATTATGATGAGTTGAGAGAAGATTAGAAGGGATGAAGATAAACAATATAAAATATTTACCTGTTGAAAGAGAGATAGAGAATTATTTTGATAATATCTTTATAGACAATAAACACTTACCTAATGTAATAGTAGAGGAATATAAAGATGATAAAATAGCTTACCTGACGTTGACCAATAATACTGATGGAGACTGGACAATAATAACTTATGTTGACAAGGCTTATGAAATATTAATAGGGAATAACCCTATAAATTATAATGGCATAATGAATGAAATAAAGTTAATGGATAATAATAATAATAATAATAATAATAATAATACCGAATTGTGTGTTGATAACAATGATGCATGTTATAAATATATTCGTTATATATATGATGATGGAGGTTGAAATTAAAATGAGTGTATGGACATTGTTAAATATTGTAATTTTTGGTAATGACCTCGCAGACTTGGACAATGAAGTGTGAAAAAATGGAACAGTTAATGACAAAAGTTTGTAAATATATTTGTAGTGAATTCAATTGTGTGTATTGTAAAATGTTAGGTAAACAATGTGTATATGTAGTAGGAAATGTTGTGATAATAATAATAATATTATTAATATTTTGCAGTCTAAATAAATAATAAAAATAATTATGGAGACAATAATTAATGATTTGTAAATTTTTGATAATAATTGAAATATGTTGTGTTTTATCAATTGAAGTAAATAATTTGAGATGTTTAAATATTGTGATTGAATGTTATATGTTTGAATTTTTATAATGAATTTAAATTATTTGATGAGATTTCAATTTGATAACAATAAATAAATAAATAAATAATTTTAGTGAGGCAGTGTGTTCAAACAAAATTTACTCTTATGTAATAAGATCTATTATGCAATAATAAAATGTAACAAGGTCACAAGTAAATAGAATTTGAAAATGAAATTAAAAGTGTAAGTTATGTAATCTTGGTAAATCTAAAAAGTGAATTGTTTATTTTCATGTAATGACAACATCGTTAAGTGACTAAGTAAATATTTTGTTGTACTTATTATTTTATGCGAATGAAGGTCAAGGTAGGGAAAGTTAAGAAAGAAATGTATGAGGTTAAAACACCACCAAGACTAGAAATGTCATGTAATGTAAATTGTTAATTTTAATTTAAAAAAATATATTTTACTTGTGATTCCCCAACTTTTCGGGCGGTCACGCCTCACCGAACCCTGACTGTGGAATTGGTTTAGCTTTAACAGCTATGGTTGGGGCTCATTGCATCATGTTCTGCCTTAACTGGCCATAGCTGTTATCGTTGTAAAGGTGAATTTTGAAATTGACAGGGGGGTAATTTAGGGGAATCACCAAACTATGAAACAGCGGCTGCCACTCTGTCCGAGGAGGGACAGCGAAGCCAGGTGGTAGAACCGCATTAGGGGCGTGTAATATGTACGTTTAGATATTATGATATCTAGTTTTATTTAAATGTAACGCAGAAGCAAGGACACAGAGATGTCAAATTCCTCCAAAATTTCAGTCTTTGTGGACGCAACTGGACGCCACAGTCCAGGGGGGGTCATAGTGTGTGTGGCAGGGAGGTTACCCAGGGGGTAACGAATTAGAAATTTGTTGTATTTTAATAACGATGACTCGCTACTGAGATAACTGAATAATTTTGTTTTGATTTGCAAAATAGATGCACTAGATGTTTCCTATATTGTGTTTATTATGTTTTATTGTGTTAGGAATAAGGATTATAAAAATGTAATAATATTTTACAGAATAAGTTTTCAATGTGTTTAAAGATTTTAAATGAATAATGAAATAAATTTGAGATAATTAAAGTTTTCGATGGGTTGCAAAATATAGAAATTGGGTGATAGTAATTGTTTGAGTAAAACGTTTGAGTCAGTCCAAGTTGAATATATTGGGGTGTTAAAGAGAATAATAGTAATAGAGAATTTGAGTATAAGTGGTACTAGAGATGAAAATATTGTTTTGAATTAATGAAATGTTGTTGTGAGTTAATGTAATAGAATTTGAAAAGTATTGATGTTGGCACAGTAGTTATGGGGAATATATGTAGAGTATTGATTGATATATTGATGTTTATAAATGATGATGTTATTTTGTTGTAGTTGAAGTGGGGTAATTTGGGGATGGTAATTTTGTAAGAGGGGATAGTGTAATGGTGGAGTCCGCAACAAAAGGGTTGGGACGGGAAGGGACCGTTTAGCGCCGGAAAGGGTTGCCCTAGGTAGAATCCAGGAACCAGAGTTAGGGAATGAGCTTTTTGGGGGGGAACACTTATCCTAAGTACAAAGGGTTAGAGAGTATTTTTTTTATATATCGAGAGAATGTGGCGATACGAGTTTAATAGTAAGTTGGGTGTAGAGAAGGGTTAGTAGATTTTTTGATAGAGGGGTGTCATACTAGATAAAGATTTTGTAAGGGAGCGTTAGAGTAATAAAAAGGGGTAAGATTATGGGTAAATGCCAAGTTGATAAAGTGAATTATAATGAATAACTGAGAATCACCCAAGTTAATATAATGGAATAATAATTGCAATGTTATGAAAAAAAAAAAAAAAAATTTTTTTTTTGAGAAAAGAATTAATAAAAGTTAAATTGAGATTAAAATGTAATTTTATGATTTTATATGCAAATTTAATGATGTAAAGTGTGTAAATTTTAAATACAAATTGTTTATTTTAAGATAATAATAACAATGTGAATTATGAATATACTATATTTTCTTATGTTGTATTGTGTTTGTTAGTGTAAGAGAATTTTATGAATTTAAAAAATTTTGCGATGCAAATTGGGGATAAGAGAAATGTGTAAGATGGTAATGGGAAATGTTTATTTAATTTCTGATAGGAATCGGGGCAGTATTTTTGAATTTTAAAGTTAATAAGAGAAAGTAGACAGAATGAGATTATGGAATATTAAAATGGGTATCATGTTGTGTTGTTAGGTATTCTTATATATATTAGAAGTACAGTCGACTCCCTCTCGTTCCGACTCCGATGGTTCGGACGCCGGATGGTCCGGACTACTTCTTGGAAATGAGTCATCAGCGCGCGCCGGGTTTCTCACGGCCGAAAACGACAGGATTGAGCGTGTCTGTTTATTTCCGGCCTACATGTAAACAAAGATCCTCAGTTCGGCTTACGATTGCGTTTGCTCCGGATCGTCATACAGTGTACTGTAGCTGTTTTTACTAATTACTACTGATATTGTTGTGTGTTTTAATAATTTTCAATGTGAGTTACATATGTTATTATAAGTGAGTTTATTTGTTAGGTGAAATTGTAGTTTCAGTAACTCTGATTATTTGACAGTAAAATTCTCAAAAATGAGTGAAAAACGGAAGCATAATACGGTTAAAATGCAAGACAGACTTAATATTTTACAACGTTTAGATAAGGGTGAATCAGTGCAAAGTATTTGTTCGGAGTTTAATGTAGGGAAAAGCACAGTTTATGATTGGCGGAAAAACAGAAAATCGATCGAGGATTTTTGTATGCAAATTGAAGTCGAATCCGTCCTTTCTACTCGATCTACCTTGAAAAAACCACACCATGAACTTGTTGATGACGCATTATGGTTGTGGTTCATGCAGGAACGTAGAAGAGGGACTCCTATAAATGGGCCGATTTTGAAAGAAAAAGCCGTCATTCTTCATTCAAAACTTGGGGAAAAAGGAAACTTCTCGGCAAGCGATGGGTGGCTAACGAGATGGAAAAAACGGCATGGAGTGCATTTCCTTGGAGTTTGCGGGGAGAAGCTTTCAGCAGACCAACCGGCAGCTAATGATTTTTCTGAAAAATTGAAGCGTATCATTGAGCGTGAAAAACTAACCCCAGAACAAGTGTACAATATCGATGAGACCGGGCTTAACTATAAACGTTTGCCTAATAAAACCTTTGCCACTCCTCAAGAAAAGTCTGCTTCGGGCTTTAAAGTAAATAAAGAAAGGATCACTGTTGCACTATGCTCAAACGCAACTGGGACACACAAGATGCCGCTATTTGTGATTGGAAAGTCGGCCAAACCCAGAGTATTCAAAAACTTAAACATGTCTTCCCTTCCAGTGTATTACAGGTCACAAAAGTCTGCCTGGATGGATTCTTATTTGTTTAAGGAGTGGTTCGTGGCTCAATTTGTTCCATCTGTAAAAGAACATTTGACATCCTTGAAATTGCCAGTAAAAGCAGTTCTTGTGCTTGATAATGCCCCTACGCATCCAGAGGAAGGTCTCGAATGTGATAGTTACAGTGACATCAAGCTTTTATATATGCCTCCAAATGTAACAAGTATCGCACAGCCCATGGACCAGGGTGTAATCGAATGCTTTAAGAGAAAATACCGGAGGAAGCTTCTTTCAGAAATTTTGGATAAGATGGATGGTAATGACAATGCAGGTCTCATCCAGACGCTCAAGACAATTAACATTAAGGACGTCATTTATATCGCTGCTAAATCGTATGATGAAATCCCATCATCTACGTTTACCAAATCCTGGAGAAAATTGTGGCCAGATGTTGAAACTCTCGTTGAGAAGAGACAAGAAGACAACCCAAATACAATAGGGTTAAATATTCATGCAACTGAACCTGATGACAACCACTCAATTTTAAAGGATTTACAACGGCTGCCTGATTCTGCTAGTATTAATGAGAATGACGTTGTGGAATGGATTTCGCGAGCTGATGATGAACTGGCTAATGAAATCCTGAATGATGACGAAATCGTCGATGTAGTCCTTCGTCAAGAGGAAGAAAAAGAAGAAGACGATGACGAAGGTGATAGTGAAGCGGGAAATGGCGTGGGAATTTTGACTCATGCAGAGGGTAGGGCAGCACTGGAACTGGCAACTACCTACGTCGAACAACAGCCTGGCGCATCAGCTGTGGCTGTTATGTTTCTAAGGAAGTGGCGTGATTATGCCTTCAAGAAAACAGTTGAAGTAAAGAAGCAGAAGAAAATAACAGATTTCTTTTAATATTGCAAAGCCAAGTTTTTCATTAGTTTTAGGTTTAAGTTTATTCGTTTGGGACAATTTTATGAACCTAAAATTGTGTTCCGTACACTTGAAAATTGTCTTAAAATGTGATTTATAAATATAGATACGCTATTACAGGTTGTAATTTACATAAATAAAAAAACCGCCGGATGGTCTGGAAATTTTTTAATCCGGACAGGGATCCGGTCCCGAGGTGTCCGGATTAGAGGGAGTCGACTGTAAGTGAAAAAAAAACAAAACCAGTTCTTCTTAGCGCAAACCAGCACTGCTAAGGGAAACAGATCAGTTGGGGATATGGCGTTGTATAAGGCCACTAGTTGATATCTGATTTGTTGTTTCAGTGTTTGGTGATGCTGTGGCGGCGGACCTGAGCTGGCCAGCGCGTCAGAGCAGGGGCGTTAAGTATCTGTCTGACTTTATGGTGTTGGGATCTCGAGAGAGAAGTCCAGTATAGTCATTCAGGTGCGGTCACAGTCACCGGACCAAGGGTGAGTTAATTATAATTTTTTTTGTAAACCATACAGGGGGTTGTGGCGACATATCCTGGCTGATCCCTTTAGCAAGTATGAATGTGTCAATGAGATTTTTTATGCTTCGGCATAAAACCTCTCATTGAGGGGGTATTGTAACGGGACATTTTGGCCTATTTTTGGGGTAATAAAGAAATTTGTATTTTGAATGAAAACCAGTAACATTTTTTATGATAATTGGGACAAAACGTAAACGGAGAGGTAAAATTCATCGGTAGCGAAAGTGGTAGCACTGCTTGTGACATTATGCATGAAAATTTATAACGCAATAGAAACAGACAGCAAAACTGTGCCAAGGTCACCCAAGGACTTACAAACTGTAAACAAGTGATGTAACGGCATCACCCGATGTTACGTCAGCGCCTTACATGACGCTGGAATGTGGGTGTAGCAACGCTAGCAGTTTTCGTTACACACACAAAACAAGGACAGTCGGCAAAAAACAACCAACATCTACGGACGCATATAACCGTCGCGTCCGCCGGCTAGCCAGTTTAGGCGAAGTTTTAGTCGCCCGCACTAAAATGTGAATACCACAGTTCAAAATGTGTTTTAAACTCAAAATGATTTACATACAAATAATATAAATAGACTGTGTTGTGACAAACA
Source organism: Magicicada septendecula (assembly GCA_034769895.1). NCBI lineage: Eukaryota > Metazoa > Arthropoda > Insecta > Hemiptera > Cicadidae > Magicicada > Magicicada septendecula. Next base: position 474,451,751 of record CM068371.1, on the reverse strand, counting down.
AAAATGTAATAACTTTTCGGCAATAAGAACCGTGCAAAACGAAAGGTGCGAGATGACAATAAGGAGGGGACGATTCCAGATCAACTCTTCGAACAGCTAAGTATTCTGCGGAATACTACCATCTATTTGAAATCCAGTATTTAAAAAATTACTAAAATACTCTAAATCATAAAAATGAGATCTCTAAAGGCTTAAGTAACTGTGTGTGTGTGTGTGTGTGTGTGTGTGTGTGTGTGTGTGTGTGTGTGTGTGTGTGTGTGTGTGTGTGTGAGAGAGAGAGAGAGAGAAATTATTTAGACAAAGAAGGCTGGTTTGTGTTCTATTTTATATGTAGTTTCTGGATATTTTTTTTATTAATTACAACATGTTAATTATAACTCGTTAATAAGTTTTGTCACTAAAATGAGTGTCTGTTAACTGGGTTAACCGAGATGAAGGGGAGAAAAGAATAAGATATTGATGATAAAATTGAAATGCTTAATAACCAATAAAATCTAAATCATGAGAACAAATAAAGTTTTTCTTATTTCGACAACCATTTCTGCTTTTGAGTTTGCCGAAAAGAACCCGAATTGGTAAGTACATATTTCTTGTACATATATTAATTGCTAATTGAACTGATTTCTTGCAGTACGGCAAGATGGCGCCCGAAGAAATTTATAAAGTAAACAATGAGTAATTCAATTGTAATTTGTGACATAAAAGTTATATCACAATTTCCATTGGTGCTAAAAATGTTTTTTAACAATCTTGGCATTTAATCACAGCATGATGTTTAATTTTGTTCATTTTAAAAACACGCATGATATGTAAACTTCAAACAGCTGATAAACAACGAATAAATTGGTAGATAGATTTGAAAATGAACAGATGCTTAACAAGAAACATGAATCTTACACTACACACAAAATTTTAGTTCTACTGCTAAGCTATAAATGTCACGCTGCAAACTTCTCAACTAATCCTCATATTCAGGTACAGGGAAACAAAAACAGAAGCTAATAATTAACTAATAATTTATAATCATACATATAATATTTTATAAATTTAACTCTTTTAAAAATATTTCACTACCGACTCGGAACAAAAAGTTTTTTTATGGGTAAAAACGTAAAAGTTTTACCTTATAACCTGAACCGGTTTTCGTTAGGTTTGGACTATAGCTCGTCTTGCTGAGTTAAATTCTTGGATTCGTTGTCCACGATGTGTCCGTTACTTAACTAAATATAATTATTTCACTACCAACTCGGAACACAAAGTTTTTTATGGGTAAAAATGTAAAAGTTCTACCTTATAACCTGAACTGGTTTTCGGTATAAGGTATACATATAAGGTACCTGAACTGGTTCAGGTTATAAGGTAAAACTTTTACGTTTTTACCCATAAAAAACTTTGTGTTCCAAGTCGGTAGTGAAATAATTATATTTAGTTAAGTAACGGACACGTCAATAATTATATTTAGTTAAGTAACGGACACGTCAAGGACAACAAAATCCAACAATTTAACTTTTTTATTTAATTAGAAAGGCTTAAGACAAATAAAAATGAACCTAAAAATGTATCTAAAATATATTTTCATGCAACAATCAATATTGTGCTACTATTGGTACTACTGTTGATTGAAATCTAACAAAATACTCAATTAATAATTAGTTTTTAATTAAACAATTAATACAGTTTAATTAATTTTTGTATTAATTACTGTTAATTTTATAAATGTTTGTTTAAATTACTATTACAATTTATTAAGGTTCAATCTATTCAAAATATTTTAAATAAATATTTAAAATTTTATTATAAATATTTATAATATAGCCAGCCAGGTAGAGCCACCATTTTGTAATCAATCTGTACCTACTGTCTGGCCGCGATTCGATGATTGAGCATTGTGTAAGGTGGGAGAAGCATGGCCGGGTACTACGGTAGGCTAAGTGGGGGTGAACCAAACGGCTAGGACACATATTTCACCCTACCTCGCTTACAAGCGGACGCATGGTGGGGGAGAGCAGCCTTGATCATCCAGTTGTGGCCAGACAGTAAGCTGCCATCTTAGGAATAGTCAATAACATGGCTGACACCAAAAAGGATGCTAAGCCAAAAATTCTTTCAAATTTTTTGATTGTCTGATTGTGGATGTTTATTTTGTATGGCTTTGTATTAAGTTGTACTATTTGAAATCTACACAATTAACGTTACTCAATAACAATTTACAGTTTAAATGTTCAGTTTTATCACTTAATTATGCAGACGAAATATCAGAATCCAAGGGTGTTGTGTTTGTAATGTATTTGAGGTTATCTAAGTTACCTCAAATGAATGTGTTTCAACTATAACCCTACACAATATATAATATACTGCAACAGTACATCTGCGTACGTTACTGTGCATTGTCGCAATTATTTTAAAAAACTGCTAAATTAGTATGAATAATTAATATTGTCAATATTTTAAAATGTGTATTGAAAGCTGTGAGTAACCATTGAATGGGGAGACCAGACCAAAGGTACAGGTTGGTACAGGAATATCACGCCTCACACAAGCTAAGAGTGTGTACAGTGTAAGTGATGTGTGTGTGTGTGTGTGTGTGTGTGCGTGTGTGTGTGAAACAAGTAGAAACCGGCGTGGCGTCACCCCTGAATAAATGTGAATTAACTACCTAATTTACTTAAATCTACTTTATTTAAATTTTGGTAAGTGGGCGAAAGATATGACAAAACAAATTATGCCACGTTATTAATAACATAAAGACACACGCATGTGCAAAATTTAGTGCGAAACAAACATTTTCATGCAGTGTAAATAAAAGTGAATAGTAATCAGAATAATTAAAGTATGAAAAAACTAGTAATGTCCAATTACACATTAGGGTCATTCCAAGTCAAATTATCCAGAGGTGTTCATTCCAACCCCTCAGATTTTCATGAAATTTTGTTTTTATCTATGGACAAATATAACAACCCGTATTTTTCATTTTTGCCAAATTCGATTTAGTTTTTTTAATGATTTTTTGAAAAAAAGTCCGCGGCACGAGATCTAAAGAGCACTTTACAATAAAAACTCTACATGTATGGTTATTATTTAATATTAAGTTATGAAACTCACAATACTTACTTAAAATTTCACAAGGATTCCAAATATAAAGTCAAAAATAACATTTAGGCTCATATAAAACTTGTTTTTCCACTTCAAATTTGGCAATTGTGAATTTTTTTTCTCCGTGTAGGCTTTTATATAAATGTTTATAACTTTTTTCTGTCTGGTCCTACGAGGCTCAAAAAGGTCTCATTTGAAAGAGGATGAAATGTAATATAATAGCATAAAATAAAAGTCATGGGTATTTAATGACATCATTTTATAATTTAAGTACAAATTTGATATTTGATATTTCATTGAAATATTTTGCATAGTACCCTATCTTGTGTGGCTAATGAGGATTTTTTTACTTAAGGTACGCTTATATTTTTCTGTACTAAAACCTTCAGTTAAAATTAGGCTTATCAGTGTAACAAGGCCTAACTACCTGTCAAAACTAAAAAAATATAGATTTTAAAGAAGATTTGTCCGTATTTTAAAAATAATAACTTGCTTAGGTATTTACCTGTTGAGTTAGCTTACCTTTTCAGTCTTAAATGGTATTACAGGATATTTATAATATATACAGGTGCTACTTGATTGATATGAAACTTAATTTTTCCTTGCCCAGACAGCATTAATATTTTGAATACTTTTTTTGGATAGTCTGAAAAGCATTCGGCCCACCTAAGCACTTAATTCAGGTACATCTATGCAGCAAATTATGTTTGTAAAAGGGACCCAGCACTTATCCTCTCTCCCAACATTTCTGTGTTCTGGCCAAAAAAATGTTTTTGATGGCCAGTGAGGATGCATAAAATTTATGTAAGCATCTTGGTTGTCATCTAATTCCAAAATTAGTCCGATATAACATTTTCTTCATAGACACAGCCTACATAGGTATTTGGTTGGAGATTTGGAAGTTGCAGTTCTTGCGAAAAGCTATATCTTAAGGAAAAATCTTTGTCACTGCTGATACGTTTTGCTGCTATTTCGGTTGTGGGTAGTGGCTGGAAATAATGGAAGGACCTTGTGCCAATAACAGTTTTATGATCACTAAAACGCAAAGTTAACATAGGTTCTACATTTTTTACATTGTCTGTATTGATGAATTGTAATGTTATTTTTGAAAAATGCTGGTCACAAATCTTGAACATTTCTTCTGGTGTACAAATACTGTAAAAATCTGCTCTTTATACGGCAATTTTTTTCTACAGTTGTCACAAATCTTTTTTTCCAGGAATTAATATTATTCTTTTGTTTCTTTTTACTTCTTTAGCATATTTAAGAGATATTGGTCTTAAACCTGATTTGATGACCTTTTTGTGGACATTCTTGGGTCGCAAACACTTTTTTTGTTATTTTCATAATATTCAGTATAGTAGAGATAATGATGTAAACATAAATTGTAACTAGGTGTCAATGTTTCTCCTAACCTCCATAAGAATTGCTTTAACTTCATCTGGTAAATTTGAAACCAACAGTATTTCTTTCTCATCTGTAAAATTTGTGTTGTGACAAACAGAATGAGTGATCAGCACCACATTACACTGTTCTTTAGGTACTAACATCTCTTCATCTGAACTCATGATTTATATAGATAGTACAGCAATAAAGAAAGAAATCTATGTTTTAAACTGCACATTAATGGTTATTAATGAAACTTAATAGTGCTGAATCAGACAAAATGATTGTTGAACCAGAATCACATGAATCAGACTACTCACTGTAGTTTGTATGTTTGTTCCAAACCCTACTGTCCCCCATTACACTGTATAAATTTATGGATTATAAAAAAACTATTTTACACAAAACCACTTCAAACAATGTATACACTTTTTTACAATGAACTAATTATGCACTGTTTGTATGCTACTGCAACTGTCACAACCCAATGTAACTAGAGTAATGTATAAGGTAGGCCACTCCGGCCTATTACGCTCCCATTGGTTGCTTCGCTGTGACGTCACCGTGTGGAAGGAATTCGCACAAGCCTTGATTTAACAATGCAATCTTACCTGAAACGCTGTCCTATTTAGCATGTCCCTGCTGTTCACACGGAGTATTAACAATAATTGTAAAGAGGTATTCATATAGAAAAAGGATTAAACAATAAGATTAAATGTGAAATACTTCATATTCGTATCCGAACCACAAATAGATTAAGTAATTAAATATTACCTGAATAGTTCGTCTTGTGGTTCACTTGTTTTATATTAAAACAACGCGTTTCGGAACTAAAGTTCCATCCTCAGGTTATTTTCCTCGTTAGAGGTCGTCACAACATTAAGACACAAAACACAAAAAAACAACAACATTTAAAACACATATATAAAACAATCATTAGCGCGCGAGAATAACGGTGCACACCATGAGGAAGCTACGACACTGCCGTCTCTAGTCAACACATTCACTGTCTTATCTGTGACGCAAGTCTCAGGCGTTCTGAGACTTGTAAAGCAGTATCATATCTCGCGTTCGAGTGGAAATTCAAATGATCGTTTAATAAATGCTCAGGATATAATTTATGTGCCTTATAAATTTCGAATTCCTCAGCGGCATCCATATAACGGCCTTTTTTACAAACATGTAAAGATGCAAGATTTGTAGCCAGGTTTGTGTAATTATGGTTACTATCCATTAAATGTCGGCCAAAATTAGATTTTGTTTGACCTAGATCTTTTTTAGGTACATGTTCTTTAAATCGTTGTAAAAACGATCTCCCCGTCTAGCCTATATAAAAGCACTTACAGTCACTACACTTAATTTTGTAGATGCCCATTTTTTCCTCCAGTGGTCTAATAATTTTAGGGCGAAGCAATTTATGTATGTTGTTGTTCGTGCAAAATGTGACCACCATTTTCAATTTCTTAAGCGTATTGGTGACAATTTGAGGAAGGATAGTGCCATAATCGTTTACTATGTATTTTAGTTTAGTTTTATTTTCTAGGCACTTTTTCTGTTTGTTCTGGTGTTTCTTAAGTAACCTGTCTATCAGTGAACTTTTGTACCCATTGCGTGTTGCTATATATTTTATAATGTTCAATTCCCTATGGAAGTCAATGGCTTCCATTGGTATTGTTACTAATCTATGGATAAAACTATTGTAAGCAACCATTTTTTATGAATTAGGAAGGTGGGAGTCTGCATGAATGATGATATCTGTCGTAGTAGGTTTCCTATAGATTTGATATTTGAAACCGTTATTGGCTTTTATAACCGTTAAGTCCAGAAAATTTAATCTACTATTATTTTCAGTTTTGCCCATGAATTGTATATGTTTATTTATATTATTCAAATATTGTCTCAAATTATCTATCTGTCTTAATGTACCATTGAAAACTATGAAAGTATCATCCACATAATGAGCATAAAAAATTATTTGCGTGTGTAACATATTGACGTCAGATAATAAGTACGTGTTCTCATAATGGTTCAGATAAATATCCGATAACAATCCGGACAGGGGCGAGCCCATAGCTAGACCCTCTTCTTGGATGAAATATCTGTTATTAAACATAAAATAGTTCTGTTTCAAAATCACTTGCAATAACTCTACACATTCTTTAATTTGTTGAGGACTTAATGTATTTGCATCAACGAGCTGCTTCTTTAAAACATTAATTGTCTCTTGTACAGGTATGTTAGTGTAAAGGTTAGTAATATCAAAAGACGCAATTTTATAATTGGGTTTCAATACAATATCTTTCAATTTGTTAATAAAATCAATGTTATTTTGTATAGTGTGATCATTAGCTAATTTTATATTGTTTTTTTATTATAGCGGCCAATTTTTTTGCAATTTTAAATCCCGGCACGGTGGTGAAATTTACAAGTGGTCTAATTGGTACATCTTTTTTATGTATTTTTGGTAGGCCATTGAATTGAGGTGCACGTGCATTTATCGGCTTTAACAATCGTCGGGTCGTCACATCAAATAGTTCAGTACAATTACTAATAGTGTTGTTCAAGTTTTTCACAAAGCCAGAAGTGGGGTCCATCATTATCTCCTTTATCTTATTATTTTCAATAAAACTCAAGACCTTATTGATGTATTCATCCTTATACAAAATAACCATAGTATTACCCTTGTCAGCCTTAGTATCGATGGCTTTATTATCTGTCAATTTATGTTGTATTTCTTTTATTAGTTTTATTTCTGAATGGTGTTTAAAATTAATCTTGTCATGTCTATAATTGTTGTATTGGTGTTTCAACTTCATATTTAATTTCCTATTTACTATTACACGTGCTTCGTTCTGTATTTTCTGGTTGGGTAACATTCTTATGGCGGTCTCGTCATTAATTATTTCTCGTGTTATCTGGTTCTTATTGTATTGAGGAATGTTATAACTTAATCCCTTATTTAAAATGTTTATCTCGTCATTATTGAAATCTATTGCTGTTAAGTTTGAAACACTGTCATAAAATTTATGTTGGCATTTGATATTATCATTGGGGTATTGTTTACTTTGAAGGACGACAAATTTCCTGTTTTGTTTATCATGTGTATGTTGTAACTTACGTTTGACGCGGTTATCAATAGTTTGCATCACATTATCTACAATAGTGGGATGGATGCTACTGAGCAATTCTAATTGTGTCTTATACAATCTAAAATTTAAGTTGGATTTCTTGGCGTACAAGCACTTTATTTCTTCTTTAATCCACATTATTTCAGCATGTTCTTTTATTTTTACGGCAGTATTAGATGTGTTTTTAATTCTGATATTAGCATATTTTGGTAGTACCTTATTGACAAGGCATTTCTTATTGAATTTTATATGTAGGCAAGTCTTTAGTAGTTTGGTCTTAATGTTTAGGTATTTAAATACGATCGATGCTTGACCAGCTTCCCTAATTTGCTTCGCCCTAAAATTATTAGACCACTGGAGGAAAAAATGGGCATCTACAAAATTAAGTGTAGTAACTGTAAGTGCTTTTATATAGGCCAGACGGGGAGATCGTTTTTACAACGATTTAAAGAACATGTACCTAAAAAAGATCTAGGTCAAACAAAATCTAATTTTGGCCGACATTTAATGGATAGTAACCATAATTACACAAACCTGGCTACAAATCTTGCACCTTTACATGTTTGTAAAAAAGGCCGTTATATGGATGCCGCTGAGGAATTCGAAATTTATAAGGCACATAAATTATATCCTGAGCATTTATTAAACGATCATTTGAATTTCCACTCGAACGCGCTATATGATACGGCTTTACAAGTCTCAGAACGCCTGAGACTTGCGTCACAGATAAGGCAGTGAATGTGTTGACTAGAGACGGCAGTGTCGTTGTAGCTTCCTCACGGTGCGCACCGTTATTCTCGTGCGCTAATGATTGTTTTATATGTGTTTTAAATGTTGTTGTTTTTTGTGTTTTGTGTCTTAATGTTGAGACGACCTCTAACGAGGAAAATAACCTGAGGATGGAACTTTAGTTCCGAAACGCATTGTTTTAATATAAAACAAGTGAACCACAAGACGGACTATTCAGGTAATTTTTAATTACTTAAAGATTAAATGGTTTGTGACAAAATATAATGGTAAAATCTATTTCCACATTTAATAGAAAAGTAAGCAAGTCTGTCTACATATAATATTGACAAAATGCCGCAATATGTAAAAAATAAGTCGGAAATGAGGCGATATTGCAGGCCTGTGGTGTGTGTGTGTGTGTATGTGTGTGTGTGTGTGTGTGTACACGCGTGCGTTTGTAAACATTTCTATGTATGCTACTATATTTGAAACAAGCTTCCAATTATTGTAATTACAATCAAAATCACAATAATTTTCTTTATCAACATTTTCACATGTTATAACGTTAAAAACTGAAGCTTGTACGTTTAGTTGTAAACACAAATAACCTTATTAACGAAATTAAAATATTTATTTAGTTGATACATACTGGCTGACAGGGGTATTATATCAGCCTTTGACGAAGCTTATAATAAGCGAAAACTGGTTCTAGCTATAAGGTACAACTTTTACATTTTTACCAATAAAAAACGTTGAGTAGTAATATACTTATATTCATAGGGGACTTAACGTTTTGAAGACGAAACTACCAAGAGCCAGCCCTTTGTTGGTGCTTAATTTTAAAGTAACTTGAGTTTGAGCTGTTTGTTCAGATGGCGGATTCTGATGAATGTTATTGTCTAGACGTACAGACAAATGACTTTCTTGTCCACTTCTGGAAATTTAGATTTAACCAAAGAAGAGATAACTTTAACTTGTTTTGAGACTGTACATCCGTGAAAAGAACCAAAAACTATCTCAAACTGAATCAGTGTTTGTAACCACTCGTCTGACGAATGGGTGAGCCCCCCCCCCCTTGATATAATCAATATCCAGTCATAACTGTGTTCCCCAGAAGGCACAATGTTTCGCCTCTCATTCCTAGATTTTTATCACTGAGTGTCACTTGAATGCGATGTAGGCCTACCCAGCCAGATATTTTAAGGCATTCTGAGGAACATCGTTGTCACTTGCAGACTCGGCCAAATCCTCTGTCCTTAACGATTCTGTCAGTGTCATTATTCCGAGTAGTTGGTATTAATGTATGTTCAGCTATGTCTATGCTTAGTTCGCTAGTAACAAATTGCATGAAGTCTTCGTCAGAGTCATTTGATTTCATAACTTCGGTAGAATGATGCTACCATCCTCAGCCACACACGCACTTCCAGATAATCGTATATCGTCTGTGCTACCTGTTAAAAGCAAGAGCCGAATTCTGTTGCACACTTCAAAGGGAGTGGGATTATTATAAAAGACACCTAATCCGCAAATTTGAGAAAAAGTTTTTTAGGCAATCTTGACTGAATCATGCAGTCAATATGTATTTCACCCCATGATTCACTGTCATTTGTTCATAAAGCCCAAACAATAATTTAAGGACATAATGAAACCTTTCTGAAAAGGTAGTAAACTTTTTTTACGTGCCAATCGCATGTTGGTTATTACTTCCAAAAGCCGTTTTAAAGTATTTTCTTGACGTCTTAAATTCATGCCGTACCCACTTCTGAGGGTACTTTTTTGGTCTTTTGCCGTACCCACTTTTTTGGTCTTTTGGAAGTCTCGAGTTTAAAACATCAAATGCATCGTTTACTAGTTCGATGAAACTGCTTTCGCGCTCTTTATTTGCAACATGTTTCAGCGCCTTTGCTGTACGATTAGAAAACAACTGTGCAGCAAATCTTACATTTTGGCGAGACCGACCAGTTACTGTTGTGTAAAACGTCAAGTTTCCTGTCTGTTGCTGTAGCAGATTTCCTACTGTATCCTTTTTAAGCTCAGTGCCATCACAAAGTAATAGCCCATCTTCTAGAAAATGATTTCTAAGTAGCTTCAAAAGATGAGTTACATACAGAAAACCAACACCTAATTGTTTGTAATTGAGTTAATAAAGAACGTTTTTCTGTGTTTACAGCCTTATTCCATCTAGACTTTTGAATTATTTCCCCCCATATCACACGTCACAGCCGCTACATGAATATTACTACTCTCAATGGCACTGATAATGTTTTTAAGCAATTCATCTGTCATGATTACATCAAAATCATAATAAATGGGTTGCTTCCACTTAGTAAACAGACCTCTAATCATGACCATCTTAACATTACTGTGGGGCCCCAGAATTACATCATCAGATGAATCGTAGCACACAGGTTCATCAACATTCATTTCATTGAAAGAAAGGACACAGATTTTCTCAAGTTCTCTAAAATTTGCAGCCTTAGTTTTCATTAAAGACAAACTTCCTGAAGGATACCTCGCCTGCATTTAAACTGTCGTGTCCACTTTTGGAGAGTATAACTAGCGGGTAAGGGGAAATTGCGCTTCCTTAAGTAATCGTAGGTCTTCTTTGAAAGTATTCTTTGCATGAGAGCATTTGCGGTGTCTTCTGATGGCCATTTAACCCTCTTGTCTTGTAAAAGACATCGAATCTGGCCTGGAGTGTAGCACTTAGACAGGATATCTTTTACATCTTGATTTAATTTTTCCCGTGTTGTCTTGGATGGATTGAAAGACACTACATATCTTGCTCTTTTGAGTGTTCTTAGAGCAGCTTGCGTCTGTTTTAGCGCGAGTGGATTTAGGGCATTTTTCTTTTCTCGCTGTAAAATTTCTTCACGAAGTTTCACTATTTCTATATCTTTTTCTGTGTCCTGTTTAACTCAGTGCTAGTTTCCTGGTCAATACTTTTTTTCTTTGGGGACAAAGTACTTATTGTTAATAGCGCTCGTTTTCTAACAGATCTGACTTCCATGCGGGCCTCTCGATCACTAGAGACCTATAGAGGATAAACAATCCCATAATTTTGTATTATTCGGGAGTGAAACATTAATAAAAGAAGGAGGGAAGGATTTACCTTAAGTAGAGGTAAATTAACTAATAAATTATCTGTTATAGAGATGCAGAACTCGCTATCAATTTTAAACGAATTAAACCACCCATTACTAGTTTGTGTACAATTAACACTACAAACTCCAACCCAGACTACTGTACTGTTGTTTATTTAAATTTATAACCATAATGGCTAAATGAGAAATAGTTTATATTTAGTTTATGTACACTTCAAAACACACACACACAAGCAAGTTAAAACTGACAACTCGCTTCGATCGTTAAAATAAGACTGTACTTTATTCAGTCCACACCAGCCAGTAATGCAAATATTTTTTACACTCAAACGATTGTAATTAACAAAATCGACACTCAAAAATAACCCACTGTACAAAATTCTGTTAATTCAGACCATAATTAAATATCTACTCTCCCTTTGCAATTAAACTCAAACGCTGTACTGTGTAGTTCTTCCACACGGTGACGTCACGCGTCAACAACAGCTGATCGCTAGGTTAAGCGCGGGAAGCCGGAGTGCCCCCCCCCCCCCCGGTCACAACCAGTGCCACAGAGCAAACTGAGGCTTAATGTACCTCTGAATGGCTCCCTGTACAGTCATGTGGTATTCATGTTGTAACTTGTAGTCCTGCCCTGTTGTAAGTCAGTCATGCAAAATATTTCAATGAAATATCAAATGTAAACTTTGTACTTAAATTTAAATGATGACATTAAATACCCATGACGTTTATTTCATGCTATTATATTACATTTCATCCTCTTTCAAATGAGACCTTTTTCAGCCTCATAGGACAAGACAGAAAAAAGTTATAAACATTTACATAAAAGCCTGCACAGAGAAAAAAATTCACAATTGCCAACTTTGAAATGGAAAAACAAGTTTATATGAGTCTAAATGTTATTTTTGACTTTATATTTGGAATCCTTGTGAAATTTCAAGTAAGTATTGCGAGTTTCATAACTTAATATTAAATAATACCCATACATGTAGAGTTTTTATTGTAAAGTGCTCTTTAGATCTCGTGCCGCGGACTTTTTTTCAAAAAATCATTAAAAAAATCGAATTTGCCAAAAATGAAAAATATGGGTTGTTATATTTGTCCATAGATGCTGTACAAAAAATTTCATGAAAATCTGATAGGGTGGGGTTAAAAATGTTATTCTGGCTGGATGATTTGATTTGGAATGACCCATTAAAAAATTACCGATCGTTTGAACATCGTGTAATAACCAAAAGACTTTGCATGTTGCGAATAAAATTAAAATAAGTACGAAAAATAAAAGAAACTGTAAAAGGACGGTTGACAAACTATAACAATATAAATCATGCACAGGTGGTTGAAACATGATTTTTGTGCCTGATAGTATAAATAAGCGAGGATCGCAAGCCTCGACCCCAGTCTACTGAAACACATCTGGAGCCGAAGGCTATGACCGACTGCATAGCGTCCGAGGTCGATACCCGAGCAGTATGGAGATAACCCGTACAAGTCATCTGAGTGCTGAATGGACCAGGAGGACCGGACGACAGACACCAGGAGGACCAGACGACGACAGAGGATCGACACAGGACTCAGGATCAAAACGTGAAATCACTGAGTATCACTGCATAAACAATAAGGTGACATGAAACCATTTTACTCGTCAACAAACGGGTCATAAAAGACATTAAAAAAGAGTTAAAGAGACAATGAAAAAATCTAATTGTGTAATTAGTAATTGTAAAATTTAAATGGTGAAATTATAGTAATAGATTACATGACTTTTATGATTTTTAACATTTGCAAAATTATTATTATTTTTTAAAAATTGTAATATATCATAAATATTTATTTAATTCAAAATTTGACTGATATTTCCTGAATACGATATTGATATGTACATACACAAAGCAAAGTAATAATTAAAAAAATATGCATGAGAACTTACCGACTTCTACCAAAATAATATTTAAAAAACATACACCTCTTACAAATCCCTTACCTGTATCGGGTCCCAGAGTCTTCACGTGAACCTATAAGTGATTTAGGGTTTATGCCGTAATAATTACTCTCATTTGCAGTTAACTATTTCAACTTCATTTATTATTCTTTTTTATTATTCTCTTTTTTGGTGAATCAAATAAGATTATGACTTCTCCTTTTACATTCTCCACCATTTAAATCAAACAAATTTCACCATTGAGGTAAAGACCCCATTTAATTAAAACAGACACAAATTCAACATTTCTTAATCCTTATAATTAAAATAATTGATTAATCAAATTAATTTAAAGACAACCCAGTATTTGCCACACACACTTTCATTCATTTTTACCCCATTTAATTAAAGCACTTTCTTAACATTTCATAATTATTAGTTTATCATAGTTACTCTGTTGGTAGTTTCCTGCCGAACACGCGTTGCACTTCTTCCATTGTATTTCACCGTTTGCGTCCAAACTACGTCCTCACTAAATTTTGATCACTGCCGAACTGTTCAAGTTTAAATTCTCCCCTTTTCTGCCAGTCGGTCTACATTGTTGAAATTTAGTCGACCCGTGCGCCGATGCAACCGCGCGGTTCAGATGTTACTAGCCGAACTGCCTTTGACCTAAATTCACATTTTTTGTGCGGGCGAGATGTAAACTGTGCCCAGCCGGCGGGTGCGCACAACTGCTTGCGTCCATTGTCGTGAGATGTTATTTGCCGACTGTCTTTGTTCTCTGCGCACTGGGCGAGAAGGAATTTTTGATACGTGACATTATTGTGTGAATGTTGGCCGACACCTGCGCTCATACGCGTGAATTCGCACCCTTGTTGATAACCTGCATTCCCGTGCCTCACCGCACCAGTCCCGGAGCTATAGTTCGTTCACAAAATACACTCGGATTAGGAAAAAAACTTTAGATTACAGACCTCTTCATTCTGTACCGTTACATGCAATTTAAAAAGAATACAATCTGAGCAAGTCGAGAGCACATTTTTAGATTATAAAACCTTATATTTATTCATGTATATCTATATATGTCAATTTATATTTTCTGTATTATTTTTATGAATATTTATGTTAATGTTATTTGTATAGTTACACTAATTATGTGTATGCTGAGCACAAAAAAAAAACACATTATGCAAAAAATAATGACGAATTTTTAATACATAATTATGAGATTTTATTTAATAAATTTTTTAATTATTTTACAAACTCAATATGATATAAGAAGTATTATTATTCATAAAACGCACTACACCTTTCTCGTATATAGCAAAATTGTAACGGTACAGAATTGTGTGCTACCCCAGTTCTAATTTTATTTTAGCAATCCAGTTTTAATCAGTATTTAATTCAGTAATTAATAAATTGTTAACTTTCACCTGTGAGGAGCCCCAGTACAACATACACTGTTAGTCTAAACAACAGTCTAGACGCATTGCGTAACTGCCCCAGTAAGCAGCAGACCTGGTGAATAACAGTATGCAGTTTGTCATCAGAGAGTGTACAACACAGCCAGCAGCAGCATACAGTACAGTTCGTGCATTAAAAAATAGTGGCCTCAGGAGTGCAAGATAGGCCTCGAGTAAAAGGGCCTATCTAGTAAAACATAATAAGTGTCTGCTGCAATTTATGGCAGCACGGTCAACACCTAAGTGCTCCAGCAAAATAAAGTCGGCCGACAAAATGTTACAAAAGTGTAATTTAAAACCATGTTAAACTAAATAAGGCAGAGTATACCGTGACAGTGAATATATTCATAAATTGCTGAAATAACTGTTCGGAGTGATGAGTGATACCGTGAGTAACACGTGACGGTGGTGAAGCGGTCTGGAATGCCGGGGATTGGTTAAGTACCCTTCAGAAACAGCTAAGTCAATTTTATAACTATACAAAACACTTACAGATACAGAGCTCTATTAACAGGGGTTAGAAAATAAAAAATGTAAAAAAACAATGAAAGAGTGAGTGCGACAAAGTACTGGGTCATTATTAAGGTTAAGAAAATTGTTATAGCCACTTAAGGATAATAATCATAAGAATTGTTTCATTACTGTTTGATATACCGGTACAGATAACTTTATATGTTGGTTACGCTCAACAAAACAAAAAACTTTTAATCAATGTAGTAATCAACCAACCTAGAATTTGATACGTTATTGCATAACTGTAAAACGTTACATTAAATAAAATCCAAATAAGTTGTTTTAGCCAGAATAAACTGTGTTATTATATTTCGTAACTCCAACCCAAGTAACCTGTCTGCAGCTGTTTTCGCCTGTACGACTCTGGACCCGAACCCGAAGGTAAGAGTAAGATATTATAGTATTTGAACAAATTTATAGAGTTTCACTGGCGCCCGAACAGGGACGGCGAGTATAATTTGTGGTTATATTCGCCAGACCTAACCAAGCTGCAGAACAGGTTATTTGAGAGGGAGGACGTTTTGTTGAATTATATAAACATAGTGATATATTAAAAGGGTTAAGTTAATATTGGATAAGATTGAAATCCTTATGTAACATTTTATAAACTTATAAAAAAATGGCAGGGAATAATGACGATGTCAATGAAGTAACTAATGTTGACAATTTTGATGAATCGGCTATTATATATAATATTGAGGTCTACTCGACCCCAAATGGGAGTCAGGACAATAAAATAAAACCAGACATTACAAATGAAATAAATAGTACAGATGATTCGGGGGTGCAAGTAACCCCAAAATCGAGTAGGGAAAGTAAAATTAATAACGATGAAGTCAGCCTCACTGACAATAAAACAGAAAGTCAGTCGACACCGGTCCAAGGTAAAAAGTCTGACGATAGTTATGAAATGTTCAAAATGATACAAACAATGTTAGATATGAAATTCAATGAACAAAAGAGTGATTCTGATGTTAAATTCCATGAGTTAAAGGGTGACCTAAATAATATTGACAAAAAATTTGATAAGCGTTTATGTGATATGAAACAACAGAGTGTTAATTTAGAAGATAGTATGAATAAACGTTTAAATGAGATGGATGAATGTTTTAACACTATTAAAGAACAAGTGTTAGAGAAAATTGATAAACAAATACAAAAGGTAATCGAAAATTTTGAATGTAAAACAAATGAGAATCATAATGATATGTGTAAAAACATGGTAGTAGAGAACAAGGAGATTAATGTTGAGAGTGATGAGGAAGATTTTGTTGAAGTAGAGTTTAGTAATGAAGTGTTGCTAGCAAATGCCAACGAGAATGAGAGAGAGTGTGAAGACAGTTTAAATGAAGAGAGTGTACAGAGGGTAGAATTTTCCAGTGATGTGGTTGTGGGTGAAGAAAATGCTTCACTAGTATTGTTTGAGGACAAAGGTTCCTCCTTAGTTTTTGCAAAAGACAAAAGGTCTTTAAATTATTTTTGTGTATCTGGTAAAGCCAGATGTTGTAATAATGTTGTGTTGCCCTCTGTATGGAATGAGAATATGGAATGTTATGGTGATGAAAGTAATTATGAGAAAATTAGAGAGAAAGAAACAGAAATATTCAAGTTAAATAGAGATTATAGAGAGTTGAGAGAGAATATGAATATTAAGAGAATTATAGTAAACACTGAGTATATTGTAGCTGATGACTGTAATAATGATGTAATGGTAATAATAAACACTGACGGAGACTTTATAAAAAATACTGATGTCAACTTGATTTATGATAAGATAATTTTGGGGGGTAACCCTATAGATTATTATTTTGGTAAAAAGGAAATATCAAGTTCTTATGGTTGTAAAACAAAAGACAGCCGTACGTTGTGTACCACCAAAATTGAAAAGTGTCATGTACCGAAAAGACTAATTTTTGATGATGGATGTTGAATTAAAAAAGCAGTGTATGGACATTTTAAATACTTTAGTATATGGTAATGACCTTGCTGAATTTAGGTATTGATGTGTGGTATATAAGAAAATTATTAAGGAAATCTGTAAATAAATGTGTTAATGTTAAATGTATTGTGTTAATAGTATTCTGTTGCAATGTACATTATAGCTTATGTGCATCATATGTTTGTAATGAGAGGGAAAGGTATAATAATAATAATTGTATTCCACTAAAATAATGAACAAAAGGTATTCATGAAGCCTATTTTGTATTGTGTATTTATATTCAAAGTGTTTTAAATAATATAACTAAAGTTAAAATGTTTTTAGTAAAATGTTATTAAAGTAATTGTGGTGAATTAAAAGTATATCTGATCTGAATTGGAATAAAAAAATTAAAAGATAAATATGTTAACTAAAAGATTTATAGAAATTGAAAAGTGAAGTCCAGGTGTCAGCATGAGGTAACCAGAATGTTTAAACTGAGAGTGTTTATAACTGTGTTTATGAAAACAAGTCTGGCACACAACTGTTTATGTAAACAGGTATGCTGTCTGTTGTGACTAATGTCTACAGACATACTTGGTGACAATAATAAAAATGTAGTCTGCTGAATCATTGCCAGTAGGAAAATCCTATTATGAAATAAAAAGAAATACCATATGTGAAGAAAGGAATGAAAATGTTTTGAATAATGTAGGTAATATTTTTATGTCGGATCATTTTGAAAAATGTAATTAATTTTGAAATTGTTAATTAAAACTATGAATTAAATTTAATGAAAGGTAATTAAATAAATTGAAAAGACAATTTTTAATAATGACTTTAAATCTATTTTGATCTGAATTTTGATTGTAATGGTAAAATAAATAATTGATAAAAAACATAATGATTAAAATATTCATTTAAAATTGGAAACTGAAGGAAATTTTGTATGGATATAATAAAAAAACTGAAAGAAGTCCAAGCTAAGATAGTGTTTGGAAAATAAGATGTGTATATTACTGTTCATATAGACTTTACATATGACATGAAGTTTTTGTCCTATATATATATATATATATATATATATATATATATTGTAACAGTACCAAAAATATGGTAGTTACATAATATAAACGAATGTAACGTCAAGTATGAGAAAAACATGGGAATATATCTAGATAGATAAAGCTAAGTGTATATAAGTGTGTATCTACAAAAATATTAATAAAAATCAAACAATGAAGAAGAAAATACGAATATATCAACATTAGTTATAAGATAAAGAAAGAAAATGCCACAAGCCCAAAACAAAATATCAGTAAATAGACCCAATAGGATCCAACAGTGAGGGGAATCAACGAAACAAGGATCAGCAAGCTCCAACAACAATGGAGAAAAATAAAAACAGCAACTACGAGGAAAATATAGAATAAAGAAGAAAGAAGAAGGACCAGGAAAAGCACCAAGAAGAAGAAAGAAGATGGACAGAAGAGATAAGGACTCAATATAAACCACATGTACTAAAAACAGTGTAAGTGACAAAAGAAATGATTATAAGTGTGACAAGAAAACCAGTGTGAAACATTTAAGGAAACACAAACAATTACAGTGTGTACTTAATACAAATGTGAAACCGGTGAATAACTAACTATTTTAACTGAATAAACCACACAAACAATTACAGTGATGAAGTTTACAGTGTGAAAAATATGTTAATTTCATGATGAAGCAACAAAAATTAAAAAGTAGTCAAATAAACACAGACAATGAGTGTGACTGATTTGATAAAGTTGTAACCAACACACATAATCATAAGACCACCAGATTAGAACAAATAGAACAATGATATTATTGTTCATAAAGAACTGACAACAAAGAAAAGACATTTGTTAAGTATCAAACATAACAGGAATTAAATTCCACCATTGACCAGAATTGAGTTACATATAATACAAGAAAGATTTGTGTTAATGTATAAGAAGGAATTGTATAAACATGTGTAACAAATTAGTTAAGGTATTATGTTAATATACCATAATGAAGTCAGTTTAGTAGTAGAAAAATACTGCACTAAAACAGATGGTACATTGTTACACAACCCACACGGAAGGGACCTATTACAACAGAAAATGATACATATTAGTATAAATATCTGATCATCAAATATGTTATCAAATGAGAATTTATTATAAGTAATAATAATAAATATTAAGAAACAATGTAATATAATGCAAAGCAATGTAAATACAACAAGTCAAACATAATGACACAGAGAACAGAAATGAGAAAAGTATACCAATTTAGTTAAGAAAAGTACAGTACCAAAACCAATGTAAATGTTTATAAGAGTATTACCAGTAGTGAGAAAAATATCTGATAATACATTGAGAACAGATTTTGAACATGATAAGAATAGTATTATAACTAACTTATTGTAAACCAATTAACCATGTACATATGACCAGATGTAAGCTAAACCATTGTATAGCAAATTAGTTAAGAAAAATACTGTATCAAATATTGAGAACAGATTGTTACAATTATTACCAGTAGCAAGAGGAAATCCCAAAGCTACTTTGAGAACAGATAATGACCACAAAAGCAGTCATATTATATACAAACATTAGAAAACCAAATGAACATTATAAGGAAAACCAAATGTAAACAAACAATGACCAACCAGCTATTTATGAAAAATATAGCATATGAACTTATGTAAAAGTAATTGGAAACATTACCAAAAGTTAGAATGATATCTAATGCTACTTTGGGAATCCAAACCAAATAGGACAATAACAATTTAGTTGTTGTATTAGAAAAAATAAATGACTATTATGACATGACACAACATAGACAGAGCCATTACTGAATGATTAGAAAGTTCTGAGCTCATTAAAAGGTAACCATTATATATAATAGATTAGATACTGTGTATGTACACTAATTATAATCATGAAATGTTATGATTTATATGAAGAGACTAAAAAATAAGATGAAAAATTGTATAAGAACCATATGAGAGGTTTGAACTTATGTAAATATTAAATTAACCACAGTCATACATAAATATTATAGTGGAAAATTGTGTAAATAAACATTACTAATAATATTAGATAGTAATATAACCATTTGAGATAAGAAAAATTAGTTATAAGCAGATTTATAAAAAATCTAACATGGACGCTTGATGACGCCATAGCGAGATTTGTGTAGGAAACAGTTTTTCCCAAATTGTAAAGTAAACCGACTGAGATACAGACTCAAAGTGTTTAGATAAGAAGTGTTTTATTATATTTAAATAAAATATGGTGTAACGAACTTATAAAAATAAGATGCACCTAAAATAAATAATAAAATCGTTATTGTAATAGTAATAATGAACGAAAAATAAGCGTTTTTGGACTTATTTTGACAAGCAAAACGCCCTGAATTCAATGATATCAACTAATTAACGATAGCACATGAGATAAGAAAGTTATGATAGTTTTAAACTTTCAAGTTAAATTTTTGTACCAATGATGACGTCAAAACGCCTCAAACCCAAACTCAATTTTGGTAAAAAATTAAATATTTTAATAAAACGAAGGCTTTCGGGTTAGAGAGTATGACGAATCCGGCCAATGGAATGAATGACTTTCAGCAGACTACCGGGAGACGTCTCAGAGGTACCAAACAGTTTACGAGGAACCACCAAACATACAAGTCACGCCGCTCTAGTTAAGGAAGATATAATTTATATTTAAAAGTGTGCGCGCCATGTTATGTCAATACTCCACATATGGTTAACCTAAATACAACATTCATACATACGAGTGAAAAAGTGCGGAATTGTGTTAATTGAACAAGTAGGTCAGTGTATAATAACGACCATACTTGCGAGTGAAGTTTTAAATAGGAAACAGGGAGTACAGTTTTATTTAAACAATATTTAAACGAAATTCATAATTTTGACTTTCAATACTAGCAAGTCATACATGCTGAGTATTGAAACAACAGTAATTAAATTATCAGAATTGAGAAAAGATTTAAATCAACATTATTAAAATATTTGAAAAATATTTTAATTAATTATAGTAATTGAAAATAAAATGTTTGAAAATAATTGTTAATAAATACGAGAGTATTTAGTCACTCGTTTGACTAAACGTATTTTTCTCGAATTTATCTATGTTTTAAAATCTACTTTACTAATTTTCATACAATCGGAATAAATGTAATTCTGATAATCATATATTAAAAATTATTATGAATAATATGTTTACATGTATAGTATAAGAAATATTAGCTAATAAGGAATACTTATCCTTTGTAACCACACCGATTAATTCTAACCTCAGAAAGTGTGGCGGTAACTTGATAATTTCAACATTACCGATCTGTTCTCAAGTAACAATCAAATGAAATAGAATTGCTAACAAGAGTTTTTTGAGAAATTTTTCTCTTGTGAATAAATGATTTTTGAAGCTAATTATTAAACGAACGTAATACATTTTAGATACTGTACAAGTCAGACAGCTTGACAATAACACTCGAGTATTAGAGATGCGTGCGCATACCCGCGTACGATAATTTTATAAATACCAGACATATGGTACCAAATTTTGATTTTTTATATTTGTTCAATTATTATTCACTATTGTTAATTCAATATAATTATTTGTATTACATCTTGTAACTGGTATCATGTTACCTCAAAGAACCTAACGAAATATGGTAATTCTCTGAATCAAAGTAACACATAACCTATGTAGTTAAATTATTGTACTAACAACAGGTCTACCAGCCTTGAGGAATTAAACAGAGTCTTCTTGAATTTTATTGTAATCAGTAATCTAAAAGTTGTTAATTATTGTGTTTAATTGTAAAAGATTTTATCTCTTTGTGCTGAGTCAAATGATTCAGCGCGAGTTTATTGGCATTTTTTTTTTTGACGGTAAAGACAGTACAAAAGTTAATGTAATAAGGAGTGCTGCTCTCTACCCGCGGATAGGAGAGGCTACCGTTTTCGAATTTTCACTGTTTGATCCGTGTCGCCATCTGCTGAGATTTTGCAGCAGTTTTAAAACAGTGCTGCGTCCTGGTGAGAATTTCCTTACAAACGGACAACGAACGGAAATTTTCTGTTAAGGTTTGTCTCAAAATCGAAGCCTAGCTGAGGACCTCGTAGAAAATCTCTTCGGTGGAGAGAGGTGTGAAAATCTAGCGTCGACTTCTTTTAAATATGAGATAAGTTTCTTAATGACTACGGTAAGTTTTGATTTCATTATATTAATTATATACTAAATTTTTAAAGGAGAAAATGTTTTTTTAGTAAGCTTGAGTAAGCGTGCCCACTTGTTGAATCATGCATTGTGAGACGTAATTGTTCGTAAAGTTTTTATAAACCAATAAAACTTGAGTATTGAAGTGTCAGAATCTCGGCTTTAATACCTAAAGTACAATAACCACAATATATTTAATTTTGCACTTTCATTAACACCGATGTAACGAGATTCGGTTGAGCACTTAACCTATTTCACAATGTGTCGTCATTAAGTGGTATAAAGTTTTGCTACAATGACAGTAAAACTTTATACAAATATAAATGGGAACTTACTCAGGCACGTTTTAAACGTAAATCATGTCACATTCAAAGTTATAGTATTCTCAGATTCTATGGAGTAAAAACTATGTGTTTTAAATAAATTCTGCGCCACGTGGTAACCTCAATTTCACTCAAAGTAATAAGTTCATAAGATGTTACAGAGCCAAGATAGATTATTGTATTGCAAAAGCAACTCACATTCAGTGAGGTTCAAGTTATAAAGCGTTATAAAGAATCATTGTTAGAGAACTTTTTAAGTAAGGCATGTTGGCCAAAATAATGTTACCAAGTTTTATTATGTACAACACAACTAGGTGTTGTTTTTATTTATGTATTTTGGAGGGTGTCAAAACAGTGGGGGCATTTGTGTGTGGTCTCTCACTAAAGATGTAATGTGTGACAATAGGGTTCACTGAACAGAGACAAGTCCTGCTGCCACTGAACGAAATGACATCTTAAAAGCTCCACACTCGACACCGAAGAGAACAACGTCCGCAACAACATGCCAATCATGAGATCGCCACGCTATAAATAAAAGATCATCCTTCTGGGCACATATAAGCAGGTGAAAAATATCCATTTATATTCACACGTAGAATCAACATGGCACCAGTTATAAATAATCATCAGTTTTTACCGTTCAAGTATACATTCATTTGGATCCCCAATTGATGGGACAGTTTAGTGTGAACACTAAGTATTAATTGTAAATTTCAATACATGTATAGTAAATTGTCAGTTCAGAGACTGACATGTCTACAACACAGCATCCAACTTAGATTTCCACTCATTTCTTTATAGTACTTTCGCTACAGATTTAAAGTCAGTTTTGTTATTACCCATTTTCTCAAGTTTAATTTACTATGCATAAAAACATATATTTTCTCTTATTTTTAAAATCTGGTTAGGTCATTTGTATAAAAAGATTACTGGGGAGGTAGGTGTTATTTTAAATTAGTTTCAACCAAGCTGTGCATGTCGAAACACTTTTCAACTTGTTTGTCGAAACAAGGTTGTTGAGACTGGTTATAAATTGAAGAAACATGTCCGTCTCTGACACACAAATGTATTTTTTTTATATAAGGTGCTAATATTGTGCAATTTTTCCCTTTCATTAATTGGCCCTATTTTAGTCTATATAAATTCTTTATTTTAATCATGGTAACTGGGGGGCGTTAATTATTTTAAACATTTTTTATTTCTCACCTTAATTAAGTATTTTAGCACTTAGCCACTTAGGCACTTGGTTTTAAATTTTAATGTCCTGGGGACATTTGTATGCAATACCTTATGATACACATGACGTGCAAGTAACCCACACCATGGGGGTACATTTATAGAAATAAATCTTTAATCCTAATTGGGATTCCTATAAAGAAGAAGATTAGAATTTATATACACCAGAAGGCTAAATAAAAAAAAGGGCGTGGCAAGAGACCTTTATGTATTTGTATACTATTGTATATGTAATTTGTCTTGTGGAACGTGTTATGTCTGTATATTTCTGTGTACATTTTGGGGGATATATATATATATATATAAATATTATGCATTGCTGTACTTTTGGTGGGGTATAGGGATTTTATTATTATTAGAATTTGTATACACCAGTAGACGAGTATTCTATCTCAATAATCGTGGCTGATCATTTCTTTATGAAAATTAATTATTTTATTTAACAAGTATAGTAAGTGTCACCTTTAAAGTTCATTTAAATTGGATGAATAATTATTTTAATTATTAATAGTAACTGTGAATGAAATTATTTACCTTCATCAATTTATATACTGCATTTTAAAAGAAACATATGATATAAATTTTATATTTTAAGAAATAGTTTAATGGGAGTTTTATTTTGAGGTTAATGATTATTTTACATTTTCAATTCATTGATGGTGACATAGCAATTATTTTCATGGACTCAGTTAATATTTTTCAGGTGGCCTTGTTGGGAGGGTATACTTCTTTAGTTAACCATTTAAAAGGGGAATTCTAAATCACTGTTGTTTTTTGTTATTAATATTATGAGATAGAATAATAAAACCATTGTTAATTATTTAATTCTTGAGTTTTTATTGCAAGTCCCGTCTTACTGGATCCAGCGCAATTTTTAGCTTCTCTAGGCCTTAGCCTAGTTTTAATTAACTTGTAGCCCCTCTTTACAAAAAGAAATATTCTTTTTGTTTTAACTACTCAGAATGAAGTAGGGGTTTCATCTTATCAAATTGTTAATAAACCTCCAATTTTATTACCACAAAAGGAGTATCATTTCTAGTAAAAGTAAATTCATTTATTTTTTATCAGTTCTGACACAGGTGGCAGAAGATTTTAAAAAAGTCTTAGAATAATCCAGAATATTCATAAAAAATTGCTTCACTTACTATTGTGTGTGATGATATATTAACCATTCAGTCTGAATATTTTATTGTTGTATTTGAAGTGCCTGTATTTCAGAAGGAACATCACAGAACTGAATTGAAGCATTCAAGTGTGGTAAGTAAGTGAGATACACAACAAAGTGCGCGGATCATATTAATATAAAAAGGAGTGAACTATTACTGCGTACCCACAAAAAACAATACATTAACACCGATAACTTCTACGATTACGATTACACCTTTAGATAAACAACATTGTAGTAGACACCAGTGCGTGTCTACAACCACACGAACACACCAAACATCAATACTATATACAATCTATACACTCTATAGTATACTTGTAAGTTTCTCTATTACAAGTTGACAAACCCGACGTGGGGCTTGACATAATAAGACCACAAGGAAGGAAGATACACATCATACTATATACTAGTGTATACTTGTAATTTTATATTACAAGTTGGCGCCCAACGTCTGAGCACGATTTAAGGGGAAATTACACCATAACTAGTTACCCAATAATCCCAATTCGTGAAAAAGACAGCAGGTACATTACCAGGACAGCAAGATGTACACAGACAGGTTAAAGTCAAGATCAAAATCACGATCAACGTCAAGGAAGAGGGTGACCGAAAAGGAAAAGGAGACCAGAAGAGAAGAAAAAGAGGCCATGTCTACAGAAGATGTAGAAGAAGTAGTACTGGAAACGAAGGAAAAAACAATTGAACCGGCGGAGGAGGTTCAGCAGCCTATGGAGGAACCGGAAGTGATGATTCAAGAAACTCCACAGAAACCAAGCCAGCCTGAACAAACAACGTCAATGGGAGAGCCTACCTTTCAAGAGTGGATGAGGAAGGTAATGGAAGGTTTGAACAGTAAATTGGACGATAACAATAAAAACATGGAGTCAATGAAAACGGACTTAAATAGAATGGAAGAAGGCCTGAAGTCCACAGACCAGAAGATGGACAAATCAATAGAATCACTGAAAGAAGACAATCGGTCACTGAAAGCAGACTTAAACCATAAAATAGAAGAAGCCAGTCGATCCACAAACCAAAAAATAGAGGAAGGCCAGAAGGACAACCCAGAAACACATAGAGTTGTTAAGAGAAGAATTTAACAACCAAATAAGTGAAACGAATAGGAGAATGGAAGAGGGTCAACGGAAAACCGAAGAATTGTTGGAAAAGAGAATGGCCACCATGAAAGAAGATTTATCAGCAGAGTTGGGAGTGAAGACTGATCGAGTCAACCAGAAAATCGACAAGATCAATAGGAGATTAGACCACATGAATAAGAGAATAAAGGGAGATGACAAGGAGATCGCGGAGTCAATAAATACGGTAGTGAAGGATGGCTACAAGCAGTCAAGAAAGACAATAAAAAGATGTTGTGAAGAGACAGAAGAGAGTGTTAAGAAGATAAGAAGAGAAATAATAGTAGACGATCGAAGGGAGATTGAAGAAGTACCCGAGAATAAAAACAGGGAACCGACGAATCCAGAGCCTAAAGATAGTGGCGATAAAAAGATCCAGATAATTCAAGACAAGGAAGAGGTGAAGATAGAGGAAAGAAGAACCCTACGTCCAAGGAAGGCAAGAGTCACAAAAGAATTGATTGAAATGACTAGAAATGGTCTGATTAATGTGGTCAACTTACCGATCATTAACCATGAAGAAGGGGTCTTTAGGAAGGAGTATCGGAGGAGCATCATGGAGATGGACAAGGAAGAAGATTATGTAACAACAAAGAAGAAGATGACCAACAGAATATCCCAACCACGTATTTCCAAAAGAAGAGTAAAATATTTTAAGAAAAAGGAAGGCTACCAGGAGAAATGGGACCGGATTGTTGAAGGATACGCCAGAGAGATAAGAGAACTACGGAAGAAGAGGAGTCAAGTAACGGAAGTACACAATCAAAGGATCGATGACGATACCCAAACCAAATTGAGTGAGTTACCAAACATCAATACGGACAGCCACCAGAAGAACAACAGAAACAAATGTATTGAAGAAGAAGGTGGAAGGAAGACAGAAGAATGGAAGGCAGACTCAGCCCTAATAGCTTTCAAATGGAAGAACCAGATGATAGCCCGATACATGCCAGGAACGGACGGAAACATGGATACTAAAGAAGTCCGATCGACAAGAAGAGAGGAGAACGACGATTACGGCTAAAACATAAAATATACACTGAATTATGGGACTCACTATGATGATAACCAGTAATACCTAGAATCAAACCGCAATGAAAAAATATATTGAAAATTAAATTATGGGACCAAATAGTGAAAAGATAGCGATAAGGATTATTTTATTATTGATAATGTGAAAGATGGAAATATTTGTTATAAAAAATGAAGATGTAATTATGTGTATAACTGTTGACTATATCAAGATGAAAAATGAAAAGTGGCTATGAAGATTATTGTTATTTAAAAGTGAAAAATGAAAATATGATTATAAAGATAGATGTTGACTAAAGAAAAAAGGATGTATTACTATTATGAAAATTATTATGTGTGTATTAAATGAGAAGTAACTGTATAATTATGTGTTGAACATTGAATATATTGTAATTTTATAATGTGAGAAAACATACTCCAAGAGAACTAATGGAAAGGATTCAGAACATTGTATTGTTAATAATAAGGTACTATAAATATGAAAATACTACTAAAGAAGAGTATGAATATACGAGAAAGACACATACCAACCATGGCACGAATGTACGCATGATACAAATATTTCCAAGAGCCTAGTCAACAAGTAATTGTAACATCTCACCCGTACTAATATAGAAGAAGAGTATGAATATACGAGAAAGACACTCAACAACATTGGCATCAATATTTCCAAGAGCCACGTGAACCAGTAATTAGAACATCTCACCCGTACTAATATAGAAGAAGAATATAAATATACGAGGCCGACACACAAGATCTCTGGCACTACTACAAATTCCAAGAGCCACGTCAACAAGTAATATTAACATCTCACCCGTACTATTAAAGAAAAAAGAAGGAACAAATACGAAGTTGGAAAAATGAAACCAAAATAAGGTATTAATGTAGACAAACCACCACACACAACCACATTGTTTATGATGTATATTACTAGCGAAGAAACCAATACCACATGGAATATAAATACCAAATACAAACCATGAAGAAGAAGAAAAACAAATGTACTTATGAATTATATCTAGAAGAATGAAACCTGAGATGAAGAATATGAGGAGACGACATTCAAAGTGAAAAACAAAATGAAGAGATAGATCAAGAATAATGAAGAATGAAAAAATAATATAATAACGAAGACAATCATGAGAGTATACCAGTGAGGAAGTGTAAAACAAACTATCCCTATAATATGTGAAGAATATAGTTTAAGTTGAATCAAGAAAAGAGAGAATAAAAATGTATAAACCGCAGATGCGTGAATTAATCCCAAGGATATTTATTATTTGTCGGAAGAACGACCACTATTATTATTATTTTGATGATTTAAAATGAATTGACTGAAGAGTAATGCCAGCAATCATTTATTATTATTGAAGGAGATGATTTGCCTCCATATTTATTGAAATTAGTATGGCCAGTAGAGTTGAATAGCCAAAGTGAGCCGCTCTAAACTGCCCCAGCTAAAATTATGTTAGGGAATTAGGGAACTAAATAAACAAGGGAGATAATTACATAGAGAAGATAAATACGATTCAAATAGAAGAAAGTGAAGGGATATATGGAAAAAACATGTGAATCAACATGGAATGTACAACAATTGATGAATTCTTCAATGAAAAATATATTATAATAATTCAGAATTAATCAATTCTTATAGGAAGGCATATGTAACAGTACCAAAAATATGGTAGTTAACATAATATAAACGAATGTAACGTCAAGTATGAGAAAAACATGGGAATATATCTAGATAGATAAAGCTAAGTGTATATAAGTGTGTATCTACAAAAATATTAATAAAAAATCCAACAATGAAGAAGAAAATACGAATATATCAACATCAGTTATAAGATGAAGAAAGAAAATGCCACAAGCCCAAAACAAAATATCAGTAAATAGACCCAATAGGATCCAACAGTGAGGGGAATCAACGAAACAAGGATCAGCAGGCTCCAACAACAATGGAGAAAAATAAAAACAGCAACTACGAGGAAAATATAGAATAAAGAAGAAAGAAGAAGGACCAGGAAAAGCACCAATAAGAAGAAAGAAGATGGACAGAAGAGATAAGGACTCAATATAAACCACATGTACTAAAAACAGTGTAAGTGACAAAAGAAATGATTATAAGTGTGACAAGAAAACCAGTGTGAAACATTTAAGGAAACACAAACAATTACAGTGTGTACTTAATACAAATGTGAAACCGGTGAATAACTAACTATTTCAACTGAATAAACCACACAAACAATTACAGTGATGAAGTTTACAGTGTGAAAAATATGTTAATTTCATGATGAAGCAACAAAAATTAAAAAGTAGTCAAATAAACACAGACAATGAGTGTGACTGATTTAATAAAGTTGTAACCAACACACATAATCATAAGACCACCAGATTAGAACAAATAGAACAATGATATTATTGTTCATAAAGAACTGACAACAAAGAAAAGACATTTGTTAAGTATCAAACATAACAGGAATTAAATTCCACCATTGACCAGAATTGAGTTACATATAATACAAGAAAGATTTGTGTTAATGTATAAGAAGGAATTGTATAAACATGTGTAACAAATTAGTTAAGGTATTATGTTAATATACCATAATGAAGTCAGTTTAGTAGTAGAAAAATACTGCCCTAAAACAGATGGTACATTGTTACACAACCCACAAGGAAGGGAACTATTACAACAGAAAATGATACATATTAGTATAAATATCTGATCATCAAATATGTTATCAAATGAGAATTTATTATAAGTAATAATAATAAATATTAAGAAACAATGTAATATAATGCAAAGCAATGTAAATACAAGTCAAACATAATGACACAGAGAAGAACAGAAATGAGAAAAGTATACCAATTTAGTTAAGAAAAGTACAGTACCAAAACCAATGTAAATGTTTATAAGAGTATTACCAGTAGTGAGAAAAATATCTGATAATACATTGAGAACAGATTTTGAACATGATAAGAACAGTATTATAACTAAATTATTGTAAACCAATTAACCATGTACATATGACCAGATGTAAGCTAAACCATTGTATAGGAAATTAGTTAAGAAAAATACTGTATCAAATATTGAGAACAGATTGTTACAATTATTACCAGTAGCAAGAGGAAATCCCAAAGCTACTTTGAGAACAGATAATGACCACAA
Source organism: Magicicada septendecula (assembly GCA_034769895.1). Taxonomy (NCBI): domain Eukaryota; kingdom Metazoa; phylum Arthropoda; class Insecta; order Hemiptera; family Cicadidae; genus Magicicada; species Magicicada septendecula. Next base: position 474,421,168 of record CM068371.1, on the reverse strand, counting down.
AAGCAGTCATATTATATACAAACATTTGAAAACCAAATGAACATTATAAGGAAAAACAAATGTAAACAAACAATGACCAACCAGCTATTTATGAAAAATATAGCATATGAACTTATGTAAAAGTAATTGGAAACATTACCAAAAGTTAGAATGATATCTAATGCTACTTTGGGAATCCAAACCAAATAGGACAATAACAATTTAGTTGTTGTATTAGAAAAAATAAATGACTATTATGACATGACACAACATAGACAGAGCCATTACTGAATGATTAGAAAGTTCTGAGCTCATTAAAAGGTAACCATTATATATAATAGATTAGATACTGTGTATGTACACTAATTATAATCATGAAATGTTATGATTTATATGAAGAGACTAAAAAATAAGATGAAAAATTGTATAAGAACCATATGAGAGGTTTGAACTTATGTAAATATTAAATTAACCACAGTCATACATAAATATTATAGTGGAAAATTGTGTAAATAAACATTACTAATAATATTAGATAGTAATATAACCATTTGAGATAAGAAAAATTAGTTATAAGCAGATTTATAAAAAATCTAACATGGACGCTTGATGACGCCATAGCGAGATTTGTGTAGGAAACAGTTTTTCCCAAATTGTAAAGTAAACCGACTGAGATACAGACTCAAAGTGTTTAGATAAGAAGTGTTTTATTATATTTAAATAAAATATGGTGTAACGAACTTATAAAAATAAGATGCACCTAAAATAAATAATAAAATCGTTATTGTAATAGTAATAATGAACGAAAAATAAGCGTTTTTGGACTTATTTTGACAAGCAAAACGCCCTGAATTCAATGATATCAACTAATTAACGATAGCACATGAGATAAGAAAGTTATGATAGTTTTAAACTTTCAAGTTAAATTTTTGTACCAATGATGACGTCAAAACGCCTCAAACCCAAACTCAATTTTGGTAAAAAATTAAATATTTTAATAAAACGAAGGCTTTCGGGTTAGAGAGTATGACGAATCCGGCCAATGGAATGAATGACTTTCAGCAGACTACCGGGAGACGTCTCAGAGGTACCAAACAGTCTACGAGGAACCACCAAACATACAAGTCACGCTGCTCTAGTTAAGGAAGATACAATTTATATTTAAAACTGTGCGCGCCATGTTATGTCAATACTCCACATACGGTTAACCTAAATACAACATTCATACATACGAGTGAAAAAGTGCGGAATTGTGTTAATTGAACAAGTAGGTCAGTGTATAATAACGACCATACTTGCGAGTGAAGTTTTAAATAGGAAACAGGGAGTACAGTTTTATTTAAACAATATTTAAACGAAATTCATAATTTTGACTTTCAATACTACGCAAGTCATACATGCTGAGTATTGAAACAACAGTAATTAAATTATCAGAATTGAGAAAAGATTTAAATCAACATTATTAAAATATTTGAAAAATATTTTAATTAATTATAGTAATTGAAAATAAAATGTTTGAAAATAATTGTTAATAAATACGAGAGTATTTAGTCACTCGTTTGACTAAACGTATTTTTCTCGAATTTATCTATGTTTTAAAATCTACTTTACTAATTTTCATACAATCGGAATAAATGTAATTCTGATAATCATATATTAAAAATTATTATGAATAATATGTTTACATGTATAGTATAAGAAATATTAGCTAATAAGGAATACTTATCCTTTGTAACCACACCGATTAATTCTAACCTCAGAAAGTGTGGCGGTAACTTGATAATTTCAACATTACCGATCTGTTCTCAAGTAACAATCAAATGAAATAGAATTGCTAACAAGAGTTTTTTGAGAAATTTTTCTCTTGTGAATAAATGATTTTTGAAGCTAATTATTAAACGAACGTAATACATTTTAGATACTGTACAAGTCAGACAGCTTGACAATAACACTCGAGTATTAGAGATGCGTGCGCATACCCGCGTACGATAATTTTATAAATACCAGACATATGGTACCAAATTTTGATTTTTTATATTTGTTCAATTATTATTCACTATTGTTAATTCAATATAATTATTTGTATTACATCTTGTAACTGGTATCATGTTACCTCAAAGAACCTAATGAAATATGGTAATTCTCTGAATCAAAGTAACACATAACCTATGTAGTTAAATTATTGTACTAACAACAGGTCTACCAGCCTTGAGGAATTAAACAGAGTCTTGTTGAATTTTATTGTAATCAGTAATCTAAAAGTTGTTAATTATTGTGTTTAATTGTAAAAGATTTTATCTCTTATCAAATTGTTAATAAACCTCCAATTTTATTACCACAAAAGGAGTATCATTTCTAGTAAAAGTAAATTCATTTATTTTTTATCAGTTCTGACACAGGTGGCGAAAGATTTTAAAAAAGTCTTAGAATAATCCAGAATATTCATAAAAAACTGCTTCACTTACTATTGTGTGTGATGATATATTAACCATTCAGTCTGAATATTTTATTGTTGTATTTGAAGTGCCTGTATTTCAGAAGGAACATCACAGAACTGAATTGAAGCATTCAAGTGTGGTAAGTAAGTGAGATACACAACAAAGTGCGCGGATCATATTAATATAAAAAGGAGTGAACTATTACTGCGTACCCACAAAAAACAATACATTAACACCGATAACTTCTACGATTACGATTACACCTTTAGATAAACAACATTGTAGTAGACACCAGTGCGTGTCTACAACCACACGAACACACCAAACATCAATACTATATACAATCTATACACTCTATAGTATACTTGTAAGTTTCTCTATTACAAGTTGACAAACCCGACGTGGGGCTTGACATAATAAGACCACAAGGAAGGAAGATACACATCATACTATATACTAGTGTATACTTGTAATTTTATATTACAAGTTGGCGCCCAACGTCTGAGCACGATTTAAGGGGAAATTACACCATAACTAGTTACCCAATAATCCCAATTCGTGAAAAAGACAGCAGGTACATTACCAGGACAGCAAGATGTACACAGACAGGTTAAAGTCAAGATCAAAATCACGATCAACGTCAAGGAAGAGGGTGACCGAAAAGGAAAAGGAGACCAGAAGAGAAGAAAAAGAGGCCATGTCTACAGAAGATGTAGAAGAAGTAGTACTGGAAACGAAGGAAAAAACAATTGAACCGGCGGAGGAGGTTCAGCAGCCTATGGAGGAACCGGAAGTGATGATTCAAGAAACTCCACAGAAACCAAGCCAGCCTGAACAAACAACGTCAATGGGAGAGCCTACCTTTCAAGAGTGGATGAGGAAGGTAATGGAAGGTTTGAACAGTAAATTGGACGATAACAATAAAAACATGGAGTCAATGAAAACGGACTTAAATAGAATGGAAGAAGGCCTGAAGTCCACAGACCAGAAGATGGACAAATCAATAGAATCACTGAAAGAAGACAATCGGTCACTGAAAGCAGACTTAAACCATAAAATAGAAGAAGCCAGTCGATCCACAAACCAAAAAATAGAGGAAGGCCAGAAGGACAACCCAGAAACACATAGAGTTGTTAAGAGAAGAATTTAACAACCAAATAAGTGAAACGAATAGGAGAATGGAAGAGGGTCAACGGAAAACCGAAGAATTGTTGGAAAAGAGAATGGCCACCATGAAAGAAGATTTATCAGCAGAGTTGGGAGTGAAGACTGATCGAGTCAACCAGAAAATCGACAAGATCAATAGGAGATTAGACCACATGAATAAGAGAATAAAGGGAGATGACAAGGAGATCGCGGAGTCAATAAATACGGTAGTGAAGGATGGCTACAAGCAGTCAAGAAAGACAATAAAAAGATGTTGTGAAGAGACAGAAGAGAGTGTTAAGAAGATAAGAAGAGAAATAATAGTAGACGATCGAAGGGAGATTGAAGAAGTACCCGAGAATAAAAACAGGGAACCGACGAATCCAGAGCCTAAAGATAGTGGCGATAAAAAGATCCAGATAATTCAAGACAAGGAAGAGGTGAAGATAGAGGAAAGAAGAACCCTACGTCCAAGGAAGGCAAGAGTCACAAAAGAATTGATTGAAATGACTAGAAATGGTCTGATTAATGTGGTCAACTTACCGATCATTAACCATGAAGAAGGGGTCTTTAGGAAGGAGTATCGGAGGAGCATCATGGAGATGGACAAGGAAGAAGATTATGTAACAACAAAGAAGAAGATGACCAACAGAATATCCCAACCACGTATTTCCAAAAGAAGAGTAAAATATTTTAAGAAAAAGGAAGGCTACCAGGAGAAATGGGACCGGATTGTTGAAGGATACGCCAGAGAGATAAGAGAACTACGGAAGAAGAGGAGTCAAGTAACGGAAGTACACAATCAAAGGATCGATGACGATACCCAAACCAAATTGAGTGAGTTACCAAACATCAATACGGACAGCCACCAGAAGAACAACAGAAACAAATGTATTGAAGAAAGAGGTGGAAGGAAGACAGAAGAATGGAAGGCAGACTCAGCCCTAATAGCTTTCAAATGGAAGAACCAGATGATAGCCCGATACATGCCAGGAACGGACGGAAACATGGATACTAAAGAAGTCCGATCGACAAGAAGAGAGGAGAACGACGATTACGGCTAAAACATAAAATATACACTGAATTATGGGACTGACTATGATGATAACCAGTAATACCTAGAATCAAACCGCAATGAAAAAATATATTGAAAATTAAATTATGGGACCAAATAGTGAAAAGATAGCGATAAGGATTATTTTATTATTGATAATGTGAAAGATGGAAATATTTGTTATAAAAAATGAAGATGTAATTATGTGTATAACTGTTGACTATATCAAGATGAAAAATGAAAAGTGGCTATGAAGATTATTGTTATTTAAAAGTGAAAAATGAAAATATGATTATAAAGATAGATGTTGACTAAAGAAAAAAGGATGTATTACTATTATGAAAATTATTATGTGTGTATTAAATGAGAAGTAACTGTATAATTATGTGTTGAACATTGAATATATTGTAATTTTATAATGTGAGAAAACATACTCCAAGAGAACTAATGTAAAGGATTCAGAACATTGTATTGTTAATAATAAGGTACTATAAATATGAAAATACTACTAAAGAAGAGTATGAATATACGAGAAAGACACATACCAACCATGGCACGAATGTACGCATGATACAAATATTTCCAAGAGCCTAGTCAACAAGTAATTGTAACATCTCACCCGTACTAATATAGAAGAAGAGTATGAATATACGAGAAAGACACTCAACAACATTGGCATCAATATTTCCAAGAGCCACGTGAACCAGTAATTAGAACATCTCACCCGTACTAATATAGAAGAAGAATATAAATATACGAGGCCGACACACAAGATCTCTGGCACTACTACAAATTCCAAGAGCCACGTCAACAAGTAATATTAACATCTCACCCGTACTATTAAAGAAAAAAGAAGGAACAAATACGAAGTTGGAAAAATGAAACCAAAATAAGGTATTAATGTAGACAAACCACCACACACAACCACATTGTTTATGATGTATATTACTAGCGAAGAAACCAATACCACATGGAATATAAATACCAAATACAAACCATGAAGAAGAAGAAAAACAAATGTACTTATGAATTATATCTAGAAGAATGAAACCTGAGATGAAGAATATGAGGAGACGACATTCAAAGTGAAAAACAAAATGAAGAGATAGATCAAGAATAATGAAGAATGAAAAAATAATATAATAACGAAGACAATCATGAGAGTATACCAGTGAGGAAGTGTAAAACAAACTATCCCTATAATATGTGAAGAATATAGTTTAAGTTGAATCAAGAAAAGAGAGAATAAAAATGTATAAACCGCAGATGCGTGAATTAATCCCAAGGATATTTATTATTTGTCGGAAGAACGACCACTATTATTATTATTTTGATGATTTAAAATGAATTGACTGAAGAGTAATGCCAGCAATCATTTATTATTATTGAAGGAGATGATTTGCCTCCATATTTATTGAAATTAGTATGGCCAGTAGAGTTGAATAGCCAAAGTGAGCCGCTCTAAACTGCCCCAGCTAAAATTATGTTAGGGAATTAGGGAACTAAATAAACAAGGGAGATAATTACATAGAGAAGATAAATACGATTCAAATAGAAGAAAGTGAAGGGATATATGGAAAAAACATGTGAATCAACATGGAATGTACAACAATTGATGAATTCTTCAATGAAAAATATATTATAATAATTCAGAATTAATCAATTCTTATAGGAAGGCATATGTAACAGTACCAAAAATATGGTAGTTAACATAATATAAACGAATGTAACGTCAAGTATGAGAAAAACATGGGAATATATCTAGATAGATAAAGCTAAGTGTATATAAGTGTGTATCTACAAAAATATTAATAAAAAATCCAACAATGAAGAAGAAAATACGAATATATCAACATCAGTTATAAGATGAAGAAAGAAAATGCCACAAGCCCAAAACAAAATATCAGTAAATAGACCCAATAGGATCCAACAGTGAGGGGAATCAACGAAACAAGGATCAGCAAGCTCCAACAACAATGGAGAAAAATAAAAACAGCAACTACGAGGAAAATATAGAATAAAGAAGAAAGAAGAAGGACCAGGAAAAGCACCAATAAGAAGAAAGAAGATGGACAGAAGAGATAAGGACTCAATATAAACCACATGTACTAAAAACAGTGTAAGTGACAAAAGAAATGATTATAAGTGTGACAAGAAAACCAGTGTGAAACATTTAAGGAAACACAAACAATTACAGTGTGTACTTAATACAAATGTGAAACCGGTGAATAACTAACTATTTCAACTGAATAAACCACACAAACAATTACAGTGATGAAGTTTACAGTGTGAAAAATATGTTAATTTCATGATGAAGCAACAAAAATTAAAAAGTAGTCAAATAAACACAGACAATGAGTGTGACTGATTTAATAAAGTTGTAACCAACACACATAATCATAAGACCACCAGATTAGAACAAATAGAACAATGATATTATTGTTCATAAAGAACTGACAACAAAGAAAAGACATTTGTTAAGTATCAAACATAACAGGAATTAAATTCCACCATTGACCAGAATTGAGTTACATATAATACAAGAAAGATTTGTGTTAATGTATAAGAAGGAATTGTATAAACATGTGTAACAAATTAGTTAAGGTATTATGTTAATATACCATAATGAAGTCAGTTTAGTAGTAGAAAAATACTGCCCTAAAACAGATGGTACATTGTTACACAACCCACAAGGAAGGGAACTATTACAACAGAAAATGATACAGATTAGTATAAATATCTGATCATCAAATATGTTATCAAATGAGAATTTATTATAAGTAATAATAATAAATATTAAGAAACAATGTAATATAATGCAAAGCAATGTAAATACAAGTCAAACATAATGACACAGAGAAGAACAGAAATGAGAAAAGTATACCAATTTAGTTAAGAAAAGTACAGTACCAAAACCAATGTAAATGTTTATAAGAGTATTACCAGTAGTGAGAAAAATATCTGATAATACATTGAGAACAGATTTTGAACATGATAAGAACAGTATTATAACTAAATTATTGTAAACCAATTAACCATGTACATATGACCAGATGTAAGCTAAACCATTGTATAGGAAATTAGTTAAGAAAAATACTGTATCAAATATTGAGAACAGATTGTTACAATTATTACCAGTAGCAAGAGGAAATCCCAAAGCTACTTTGAGAACAGATAATGACCACAAAAGCAGTCATATTATATACAAACATTTGAAAACCAAATGAACATTATAAGGAAAACCAAATGTAAACAAACAATGACCAACCAGCTATTTATGAAAAATATAGCATATGAACTTATGTAAAAGTAATTGGAAACATTACCAAAAGTTAGAATGATATCTAATGCTACTTTGGGAATCCAAACCAAATAGGACAATAACAATTTAGTTGTTGTATTAGAAAAAATAAATGACTATTATGACATGACACAACATAGACAGAGCCATTACTGAATGATTAGAAAGTTCTGAGCTCATTAAAAGGTAACCATTATATATAATAGATTAGATACTGTGTATGTACACTAATTATAATCATGAAATGTTATGATTTATATGAAGAGTTTAAAAAATAAGATGAAAAATTGTATAAGAACCATATGAGAGGTTTGAACTTATGTAAATATTAAATTAACCAGTCATACATAAATATTATAGTGGAAAATTGTGTAAATAAACATTACTAATAATATTAGATAGTAATATAACCATTTGAGATAAGAAAAATTAGTTATAAGCAGATTTATAAAAAATCTAACATGGACGCTTGATGACGCCATAGCGAGATTTGTGTAGGAAACAGTTTTTCCCAAATTGTAAAGTAAACCGACTGAGATACAGACTCAAAGTGTTTAGATAAGAAGTGTTTTATTATATTTAAATAAAATATGGTGTAACGAACTTATAAAAATAAGATGCACCTAAAATAAATAATAAAATCGTTATTGTAATAGTAATAATGAACGAAAAATAAGCGTTTTTGGACTTATTTTGACAAGCAAAACGCCCTGAATTCAATGATATCAACTAATTAACGATAGCACATGAGATAAGAAAGTTATGATAGTTTTAAACTTTCAAGTTAAATTTTTGTACCAATGATGACGTCAAAACGCCTCAAACCCAAACTCAATTTTGGTAAAAAATTAAATATTTTAATAAAACGAAGGCTTTCGGGTTAGAGAGTATGACGAATCCGGCCAATGGAATGAATGACTTTCAGCAGACTACCGGGAGACGTCTCAGAGGTACCAAACAGTCTACGAGGAACCACCAAACATACAAGTCACGCCGCTCTAGTTAAGGAAGATATAATTTATATTTAAAACTGTGCGCGCCATGTTATGTCAATACTCCACATACGGTTAACCTAAATACAACATTCATACATACGAGTGAAAAAGTGCGGAATTGTGTTAATTGAACAAGTAGGTCAGTGTATAATAACGACCATACTTGCGAGTGAAGTTTTAAATAGGAAACAGGGAGTACAGTTTTATTTAAACAATATTTAAACGAAATTCATAATTTTGACTTTCAATACTACGCAAGTCATACATGCTGAGTATTGAAACAACAGTAATTAAATTATCAGAATTGAGAAAAGATTTAAATCAACATTATTAAAATATTTGAAAAATATTTTAATTAATTATAGTAATTGAAAATAAAATGTTTGAAAATAATTGTTAATAAATACGAGAGTATTTAGTCACTCGTTTGACTAAACGTATTTTTCTCGAATTTATCTATGTTTTAAAATCTACTTTACTAATTTTCATACAATCGGAATAAATGTAATTCTGATAATCATATATTAAAAATTATTATGAATAATATGTTTACATGTATAGTATAAGAAATATTAGCTAATAAGGAATACTTATCCTTTGTAACCACACCGATTAATTCTAACCTCAGAAAGTGTGGCGGTAACTTGATAATTTCAACATTACCGATCTGTTCTCAAGTAACAATCAAATGAAATAGAATTGCTAACAAGAGTTTTTTGAGAAATTTTTCTCTTGTGAATAAATGATTTTTGAAGCTAATTATTAAACGAACGTAATACATTTTAGATACTGTACAAGTCAGACAGCTTGACAATAACACTCGAGTATTAGAGATGCGTGCGCATACCCGCGTACGATAATTTTATAAATACCAGACATATGGTACCAAATTTTGATTTTTTATATTTGTTCAATTATTATTCACTATTGTTAATTCAATATAATTATTTGTATTACATCTTGTAACTGGTATCATGTTACCTCAAAGAACCTAACGAAATATGGTAATTCTCTGAATCAAAGTAACACATAACCTATGTAGTTAAATTATTGTACTAACAACAGGTCTACCAGCCTTGAGGAATTAAACAGAGTCTTGTTGAATTGTATTGTAATCAGTAATCTAAAAGTTGTTAATTATTGTGTTTAATTGTAAAAGATTTTATCTCTTATCAAATTGTTAATAAACCTCCAATTTTATTACCACAAAAGGAGTATCATTTCTAGTAAAAGTAAATTCATTTATTTTTTATCAGTTCTGACACAGGTGGCGGAAGATTTTAAAAAAGTCTTAGAATAATCCAGAATATTCATAAAAAATTGCTTCACTTACTGTTGTGTGTGATGATATATTAACCATTCAGTCTGAATATTTTATTGTTGTATTTGAAGTGCCTGTATTTCAGAAGGAACATCACAGAACTGAATTGAAGCATTCAAGTGTGGTAAGTAAGTGAGATAGACAACAAAGTGCGCGGATCATATTAATATAAAAAGGAGTGAACTATTACTGCGTACCCACAAAAAACAATACATTAACACCGATAACTTCTACGATTACGATTACACCTTTAGATAAACAACATTGTAGTAGACACCGGTGCGTGTCTACAACCACACGAACACACCAAACATCAATACTATATACAATCTATACACTCTATAGTATACTTGTAATTTTATATTACAATATATATATATATATATATATATATATATATATATATAGTAGTTAAGGATACCTTGTATAATCTATGTATTATTTTGGAGGGTAACATTGTATAGGTAACATCATTCAATTTGACTGGAACTTAATATGTACTACTGTAAACATATATTGTTTTATTAACACTATTTTCTAGGGTTAAGAGATATTTCACAATATAAAATGAACCAGTACGGCGAAGAGGAAACAAATCAGTTGTGGGATATGGAGTGATGGAAGGCCGTTTGTTGATTTTTTAATTAAATGTTACAGAGCCAGGTGATACTGTGGCGGGTATCTGTCCGAGATTATGGTGTTGGGATCTCGAACAGAGAAGTCCAGTAAGATAGGATGGGTACTGCCGCAGTCACCGGACTAGGGGGGTAAGTACCCGTGATTTTAGTAAAGAGTTCAGGGGGGTTGCGGCGCCATATACTCACTGATCCTCTTAGTTTTTAGGCAATAAGAGTTTGAACGCTTCGGCCTTCAACCTCTTATTGGGGGGGGGGGGTATTGTAATGGTACAGAATTGTGTGCTACCCCAGTTCTAATTTTATTTTAGCAATCCAGTTTTAATCAGTATTTAATTTAGTAATTAATAAATTGTTAACTTTCACCTGTGAGGAGCCCCAGTACAACATACACTGTTAGTCTAAACAACAGTCTAGACGCATTGCGTAACTGCCCCAGTAAGCAGCAGACCTGGTGAATAACAGTATGCAGTTTGTCATCAGAGAGTGTACAACACAGCCAGCAGCAGCATACAGTACAGTTCGTGCATTAAAAAATAGTGGCCTCAGGAGTGCAAGATAGGCCTCGAGTAAAAGGGCCTATCTAGTAAAACATAATAAGTGTCTGCTGCAATTTATGGCAGCACGGTCAACACCTAAGTGCTCGAGCAAAATAAAGTCGGCCGACAAAATGTTACAAAAGTGTAATTTAAAACCATGTTAAACTAAATAAGGCAGAGTATACCGTGACAGTGAATATATTCATAAATTGCTGACATAACTGTTCGGAGTGATGAGTGATACCGTGAGTAACACGTGACGGTGGTGAAGCGGTCTGGAACGCCGGGGATTGGTTAAGTACCCTTCAGAAACAACTAAGTCAATTTTATAACTATACAAAACACTTACAGATACAGAGCTCTATTAACAGGGGTTAGAAAATAAAAAATGTAAAAAAAGAATGAAAGAGTGAGTGCGACAAAGTACTGGGTCATTATTAAGGTTAAGAAAATTGTTATAGCCATTTAAGGATAATAATCATAAGAATTGTTTCATTACTGTTTGATATACCGGTACAGATAACTTTATATGTTGGTTACGTTCAACAAAACAAAAAACTTTTAATCAATGTAGTAATCAACCAACCTAGAATTTGATACGTTATTGCATAACTGTAAAAGTTACATTAAATAAAATCCAAATAAGTTGTTTTAGCCAGAATAAACTGTGTTATTATATTTCGTAACTCCAACCCAAGTAACCTGTCTGCAGCTGTTTTCGTCTGTACGACTCTGGACCCGAACCCGAAGGTAAGAGTAAGATATTATAGTATTTGAACAAATTTATAGAGTTTCAAAATCATTATAATATATAATATAATACATAACACTACATAATAATACTCACTAATATAACACTACTCTATACCTGGTATATATTTTCTAACTTATTTTCTTTTCACCTTTTAAACACTATTAGGCCTATTATTCACTACGACTTCGTATTTATTTTGAACTACGGGATTGACTCTGATTGACAATTAACTATTATACAGCACTCCTTTGGCTTTGATGTTAACTGATCAGATGCTTAACCAAGAGTGTTGGGATCTTTTCTAGAATACATTATTGTTAGAAACACTTCCCTTCTTTGGCCTTAGTTTTTTTCTATAATATTTTTAAATTCTTATTTTTGGCTGTAACATGGTTTTTTTATGTGTTCACTACACTGTTTAAAAATACTAATTTTTAACTAATTTAGAGTTCGTTGACATTTTACACTACTTTGCAATTTATAAGATTCATTATAGTACCTAGCTTCACATAATGCTTGTGATTTCTTTATCATGTCTATGTACGATTTTAATTTCTGTTTCTTACAAACTACTTCTACATTTTACACATTATGATCAAGTTCTGTTTATTTGCAGTATTGCATACATAATTTTAGGTTAAATATTTCCACATTTTTTTCATACATTAGTTAACATTGTTATTATTTTATTTTAAATTATTTACTATTCTTTCTAATTATACTACAAGTTGGCATTTATCCAATCCAAAATGGCTGAAAGGCTTCTTGCCTTTCTCTCTAACCTAACCATTTTACAAACTTTGAACTTTCAATTGATTTGATCAGGTTTATATACTGAAAGAGTTTACAGCAGTATAATATAGACATCTATTTGTATATATGAGTGAAAGCCCACAAAGCACCCAACTTCTAGTATGCACTCAAATACCGAGGTAACTGAGAGTCAATGTAAATCTTTTGTTTCCACACAAACAATCTATATAGAGTATGAAAGTAACCTGTAACTTTCACTTCTGAATACAACTGATTATAGGAAATATACAATCAAACAAACTTAACTGCATACTTAAAACAATATGCAAGTGCTGCTTGGAGAAATGCTGAGCAGTGTAATACATAAAGCCCATAATTTATCTGGTCAATAACTCTGAAGTATTCATATTTAAGTACATTTAAAATTTAGATTTAAGTAAACTTACATAAAATGTCATAATGTAAAGTGTTTAACAATTTATTTATCAATAAAACATTTCTTCTCAATTAATATTTATGATGTACAAAATACATGATATCATTAAAAGTAATGTACATAACTTACCCAGTAATATTTTCATGTTTGTTTTCAAATAATTTATATCAATCCTAAACATGAACTGATGCTTAACGAACTTACTACACGCTTCCTTTTCAGTGCACTGCAAACAAAAATTTTATATTATAAGAGCTATGCTTAATTATTTAAGACATTAATAGGAAGAAAATTTCAGTCATTCATACTGTGTAACTAAAATGCACACATACCTCCAGTTTGTTTAATATGCCATTTTGTGAAAGCTGATTTACTACATGGAACATCAAAATACTACTAACGTTTAGTTATTAATAGGGAACGTATTTTTAGACAAATAAAAATTTTTATATGTAATTAATATTTTTCATTTTTAGATTAATAATTATTTTTCATAAATAGGTTATTAATCCATATTTTAAAAATTTTAATGCAATGCGTTATTTTTCCAACTTATTGCATTTAATTTTTGTGTCCATAGTCACAAGGCAAAGAAAGAAGAGGGAAAAATTTTTTTCTATGAATAACCTCCACATCCCATACACACTGTTGCATAACAATGGTTTAACTTCTAAGTGATCCACTTTTGCAAAAGAATGAGTCACTATTTATAGTTTATTCTTTTGGTTGCACTATTTTTAGTATAAACGTAAGAATCTGCTTTCTATTGCCATAGAAAAGATTATGTAACACAACTGACAACTCAATAATACTCCTAGAAATTTTTGTAAACAGTGCTACAGTCACAATGTAGCATAGAAGACAAATGTCCATTTTGCAAGCTCTAAACCATATTACATAACATAACATATACACATATATTTTATACATTTAATATTTATAATAAAATTTACCTCAAGATGTTATTTTCTATTTGGAACATGTTTCGAGAGTTCCTGTTCTCTCATCTTCAGCCTTCGCGATCTTGTTTCTGGTGAAGTATTTGTGTGTTGGCTTCTGGATGCGATTAAGGATGTTTGTTGGTCTTTGGTATTTTAAAGTTGTATTATTGTGTGTGATTGTGGTAATAATACAACTGTGGTAATAACAATAATACAACTTTAAAATACCAAAGACCAACAAACATCCTTAATCGCATCCAGAAGCCAACACACAAATACTTCACCAGAAACAAGATCGCGAAGGCTGAATATGAGAGAACAGGAACTCTCGAAACATGTTCCAAATAGAAAATAACATCTTGAGGTAAATTTAATTATAAATAATAAATGTATTATATACATCAAGAAACGAACTGTAGCAGAAAGTGATTGGACATATATTTTAATATGACACAAATATTTTTTGATTTTTAATATATAAAAAAATGAATATTTTCAGTTTTTTCAGCACCTAAAAATCTGATCCCTAGTTACAAGACGATGCGCAGATGATACAGAAGGTGCAAAGTCTTTGTACATCGGTTCTCGTATTACATGATAGTGTTCTTGTCATGTCACATATAGTGCTCACCAGAATGCCAAAAGTAAAATGTCGTTAAAATTCCCTGTTCCAACAGTATGTTGAAGAATTTAAATGAATATTCAGTTCAGATGGAAAGATACTACATTGCCAGCCTTGTGGAAAATCCTTGAAAGTGGATCAACGATCACAAGTTGTGCAACAACTATCCAGAAACAAACACATTGGTTTGGCTTCATGTTCTAGTTTGAACATTACAGTTGCTACATTGTTCAATGAAAATATGCTTTTGTTATGGCCAAACCATACTACAAATGGTAATGTATTACTTTTTAATTACCGAGTCAACATCATATATGAAGAAAACAGAAAGAAGCCTTTTTGTCATCTACCCGAAGTTGATATATGTTACCTGTGTTCTACATGTTTTACACAGAGTGTGTGAAACTATCTGATCTTTGTATCATAAGGTGGACAGATTGGTATCATAATGGAAAGAAAGTGTTTGTTTGTAGTTTAAAATGCAGGTGGAAATAAGATTCATGCAAAATTTGACTATAAGACCACTATATTGTTTACAGTACAAATATTGTTTATGGAGCTTACTTGTTTAAAAGTTTACATATAGTTAGTTTAACAGCTTGATAATACAAGTTTAAAAAGTTTACATAATGTAGTTTACTGCTTGCTGCTGGCGCACAGAATCGGCACTGCCTGTCTCCAGACTCCCCACCCTCACCGCTGCTGGATTTGTAGTGGGACAGTCTCCCCAATCTTGACAGATGTTGAACAGTGTTTGTTAAATCCCCTAATAGAAATCCTAAACTTCCATTACCACCAGCGCCCACTGGCACTTGCTGGATGGGACTTGACTTTCTGCAGTGTTATATTATGCAGTTAATTTGATAGCATCAACCAGTTGTTGATGAATTGGACAAAGATTATGCTTCACTGACAGAGATTCTTCAAAACCTGTTAAACAACAGTACTTCTCCATATACTTCTGCTAATTTGAGTTTCTTGTACGATTCGATAAAAAGAACTCAAAAAACTGAAACTTCTTAACAGAAACTGTTAATGGAATACATTTTGTTGAAAGCAAAATCAGTTCTCTCACAGGATCAAAAACGGATACCTTAAAATATAAATTCAAATTTGTGTTAAAAAAACACTGGATTTGAAATTGTAAGTAAAGTTGCCCAAGTTCTAGGGGGTCAGCACATAACGTATGTCAGACTGACTTCATGTAATGCAGAACGGTCCTTTCCCATTAGAGGGCTTTGTTCCATGATAATCAGCAGATTTGTAATGGACAATCTGCACATGGCATATTTATTATGCACTGCAACTCCAATGACTTTTCAACAAGGTACTGGTGAGCTGACGAGCAAGTTTGGTGAGTTAAGCATTACATTAACAAGCATTACTCGAGTTACAACCTGTTTGATTATAGTTGTCTTGTTTGTTCATCATCTTCTTTCACAGCACTACACTTTATATAATATTGAAACTTTCTCTTGTGAAAACTTACTTGTCTTTTTCTTCGAACGCGTTTCGGCGTCGTATTCGCCTTTGTCAGCTTAGAAACAGACTGCCAGTACTTAGTAACGGTTGTTGCTTGGAAGGTATAGTGGGGGTGGTGTGTAGAGGAAGGGGATTGGCGCGGGGATCCAAATTATTGTTTGTTTTGTGTATAATTGTGTCGAAAAGTGTATGTGATTTATATTGTAATTGGTCGTTTAGTATGTTGTTTGGTTGTGTTGTGTGGTGTTTGTATATTTCAAACTGTTCAGCTGTGTTGAGTTTTCGGCCAAAGGTAATGCTGAACAGTATGAAATATACAAACACCACACAACACAACCAAACAACATACTAAACGACCAATTACAATATAAATCACATACACTTTTCGACACAATTATACAAAAAACAAACAATAATTTGGATCCCCGCGCCAATCCCCTTCCTCTACACACCACCCCCACTATACCTTCCAAGCAACAACCGTTACTGTACTGGCAGTCTGTTTCTAAGCTGACGAAGGCGAATACGATGCCGAAACATGTTCGAAGAAAAAGACAAGTAAGTTTTCACAAGAGAAAGTTTCAATATTATATAAAGTGTTTGATTATGTTGAACTAAAAGAAAATATTTTTAAATTTTAACAAATATTTTTTTGTTTTTTAACACCTATAGTAATAAATCTGTAGGGTGAAAAAAGTCTGGCCGTGCTAATCTCAGAAACTACTTGGATGATGTGAATGAATCTTTGCACTCTTATAGTGACTACTTTGAAGAAGGTTTTAGAATTTGTTTCATTTTGATACCTCATGAATGATCCAAGTCAGACAAAGTAGACAAATCATGTATCTCAGCACAAATGATCATGAGTTCAAGCCCCATCAAGATATTCTGCAGTCACAATAAGATATTCAATATTGTTAACATACAATCATGTGCATTGTTTACATATGCAAACTAATCTATTCCCCAGTTTCAATCCTCTCTCCCATCCTTACCCATTTCTCAAGTTATTAGGAGTAGGAAGTACTTCATTACGAGTGAAAGGAACATTAGTGATTGAAGGGAGAACTGATTTTATTCTCAAATGTATTTCTTATTTGTTTAATGTGAAAGTATTTAGCTTTTCATTATTTATGTCACAGTTGTTCATCAGAAAGTCTAATAACGTTTGAAATAGTACTGGAAAAATTATTGTGTTGTGCAATTATTTTGTTTTTCAGTTATTCATACTTTTCAATGCCAAAAATAAAATTATATTTAGGAAGCTCAATAGTAAATGCAAAGCGAAAAAAACTTTCCATAATACTGGAAATACAACAAGAATATGACAAAATGCTTCCTGAAAAGCTTACTGCTAACAAAGTAAGCAAACAAATATTAGAGTTACTGCAAATGTTGAACAAAATTCATTGAGGTGGAAAAATAAATTAAATAGTTGTCAATGAAGTCCTGAAGTCACACAGGAATAATGGGCCTTTACCAGTGTGGTTCTATAGCCACGGGATGGGGAGGCCAGATCTCCCCACATTCCTAAATGTTCATATATATTGTATGCACTATTGGTTAGTAAATGTCACAGCAATTTTTTCAATATCTAATTATCATTTGTTCCTGCCCCATCGAACATCTCAGTTATAGAACCGACACTGGCCTTTACAGAGCACATAGGTCTGCTTGTGTTAATTTTACTGACAGAGTTCATAAAGTAGCCTATTAGTACGCAAATGATACTAACGCAGGGTCAAAACTCACTATAAACCTTTGAAGTGGAAGGTGAATCAGCCATTTCTTCTTCCAGAAAAGTACAAATAGATCCCATACTTGCACCTCCATAACCTTTACAACATTATTGACTGAAGAACATCCTCTATCAAAGCAATTTCTAAATGCATTACAGTTTTACAATTCAGCTTTTCAGTTTACATCATTTCAGAGGTAATGAAATAGTCAAAGGAAATTTCTGTCTACTTTTAAAATTGAAGGACAAGTATATCATGTCATAGGGTCATTACAACCAGTAAATAACGACATTCATAAATTTCTTAAAGTGTACTTCATTGCAAATTATTTGCAACAGACTCAAACAAGAAAGGATCATATTAGTAATTTAGATCGAACATTTAGTAAAAGAGCTTCAAAATTTTACTTCATGAAGTAAACACATACTTTCATGAACAGAAAAGTGGTTTTGAATTTGTAACCTCTTCAAAATATAACGAACATAAAATTATAATTCTTGCTGATTGAAAACCAAATAATACGGATAATGGTGCCACGTAAACCACCTACAATGAATGACATTGTGGTCGTTAATCAAGAGTGACAAATGTGATATAGTAATTCATGCTAAGGATGACAGACTACATCAGATTGCAAAAACAAATCGTGCTTACGATCCTTATTACCGGTAATACCCTTTAATGTTTTGTCCAGGAGAAGATGGGTATCTCTTTACATTGAAACTAAAAGTTTCTACTACTGGAAGAAAATCAAATAAGAAAGTTTCAACTTTACAATGTATTCATATAGGATCATGGTTAGAAAAGGCCAGTATAATAATTTGATTTGTTTCAGACAACTGTTGAATCAGTATACTGTAGCCATATGTGCTAAAACAGAAATGGAAAGACTCATGTTCATTTATACCAATCACACTAAGTTAAGAACTGAAAACTACATACATAGTTTTACTCATCACGTATTAAATAGACATAGAAAATTAAAATTATATTACAACACACATTACAAATCAAATATTCGTGTGCGGAGCCACAGGCAACAGCCAGTAAAAAATAGATATTTTCAGTTTTTTTAGCACTAAAATCCATTCCCTAATAATTAAGTAATGTAAAAAATGTATACTCTACTCTATGTACTTGCACATGCTGTACATAGTGTAGATAGAGATTAATGTTGCCAGATTTCCGTGTTACTAACACGGTAAAAAATATCTAATCAATAAGGTGCATGTCTCTAAATATATCTAATTAAACAATGTTTCATTTACTTCACTGTTAATCTGTATTAACTCACTCATAATTTTACCTCATTCCTCATAACTTTGAGTTTTTAAATTCTTCATATGACAATAATTTTATATATAGAGTATATGTTTTATGATTCATCTATTTTATATCAGTTGGTACTTTATTTTCTTCCTAAACAATTACAACAGATACCATTTTTCTTTAATAAATAATTTTAGTTTTTTGCGATTTTATACATTATACAAATAATAAAACCTCTTACACTTACAAAAGCATTTTCTCATATTCTAATGTATGGAGGTAGCTAAAGGCATCAGAATGCACAAGGTGCGAACTGCACCAACTAAACTAAAATGCGATTCATATGTTGAGCAACAACTTCTCTTGACAAGATTGGCATAACAACACAACAACCTTCTTCATTCTCCTACTGCTGCTCAGAACTTCAAAGTGGGCTTGTCTCGCCTTTAGCTTTTAATACTACTATACACATACCGGTACCAAATGCTATGTAATACTGCATGGTGCAAGATTATTTAACGACCAGAATGTTAATGATATAAAGGTAATGTACAATTTTCAACTGACAATTACATAAAAAGTCTGTTAATTATTGAAAAATAATTTTTTATGGTGCAGTTTTTAAATTACAACTATACTTATACTAATATTCACAATTTTATTTCATACTGTGTTAATCGTGTCTATACATCACTGTGGCTCCATAATGTAATATCAAGCATTACATGCATAAATATAAAGTTACTATATCAGCAGATAATGTAGTGGCCAGGCAGTGGCAGAGAGAAGTCAGCTCTGACTTCATGCAAACTACTACCTCACCATCTGAAGTCACACAGGAATAATGGGCCTTTACCAGTGTGGTTCTAGCCAAGGGCTGGGAGGCCAGGTCTTCCCCACATTCCTAAGTGTTCATATTAAACCATGTTCATATAATCGTATGCACTATTGGTTACTAAGTGTCATACCAATTTTTTAAATATCTAATTATTATTTGTTCCTGCCCCCTCATACGTCTCAGTTATAGAACCGACACTGGCCTTTACAGAGCACACAGGTCTGCTTGTGTTAATTTTACCAACATAGCTGATAAAGTAGCCTACCTACTGTTGCATTCACTTAATGAATGACAGACAAGTTTAAGATAATCAATGTGCATCAGTTTTCTACATTTCAACTTACACATGTGCGTGTGTTACACTTAATGCAATTCACCTGTATATGGCGCACAAAAAATTGTATCCGATTTCCATAGTCCACCAATTCAGAAGACTCTTTTTCCATTTTTCTTGTATATTTCTCCAGATTTTTTAAAGGCAGTTTAAACATGCTAATCGCATCATTAAAATCTTTGAACTCCCATTTTTTGATAAAACGGTAGTAGCGTTGTAATTGAACTGTAAAAAAACATATCTGGATTTTACGGTATGCAAACAATTCAATGTTCACATAAGCACACGCATGCACACACTCACACGCACGCACACACACACACACACACACACACAAAACACACACATTGTACTTAAAAATAATCAAAAGACTTAAAATCACAAGCCTCTTTCAGTCTCTTGCCAGCATTTATCACCAAATATGTTTCACACTGGATTTATATACACATGCAATGTGCACAGTACTTGTTCATTATTTGTCAAGTAGTTGGGAGTGTGTAAGTCAACAGATATGGCTTGAGCAAATAAAAAAAAAAAACAATAGGAAAAACAGTCCTTGTTTGAAAAAAGAAACTGAGGTTAGCACAAGTCATTTGAGAGTTAGATGGTTTTGCTTGAGCCAGTTTTACATTTAGTACGAGTGTGTAACTGTTTTTCATAGTACTAACTTTGAGTGATTACTGAGTATGTTAAATCATCAGTGCCTCAATGCCAAAAATCTTCAAAATTCCCAATAACCTTGCTTTGGGTGACAAACAATGCAACGCATCAGTATCTTGTATAGTAATGAATGACTTCATCAATTCATTAAAAAATTTCAAATTCATCTAGATCTTTCTGTAATGCATTGATCAGATTCACATGTGAATAATTTTCCTGTTTCAGTAACCAGTCCTTACACCATTTACTATACTTTTGTAACTCTACTTTACTTTTTGATAATATAAAAGTTACTCTTCTTCATCCATTTTCTTTAAAAAATTCAGTAACAAGAATTAAGTTTCTGAATGTACATCCTTGTGCAAATTGCATGTGTAGTAAACCCATGTCCAGCACAATACACACTACATATTTTCTTTAGTACAGCAATGTTACGTTCTGTATACATTTTCAAATACTGTAAAGAGAACTTGATAGTTTCAAATAATTTTCACTTCCAATTTCTACTTGTTCTTGGGTAGCCTTTCCTTCTAATGTTTAACCTATCAAACAACACAAAATTGTAACAGATTCATACACACAGAGATACTGTACTTTATTTATAAAGTTACTATCATCTAAGTGTGCTGTTTTCCAGTCGTTTAAAATCTTACAGCTGTTTAAAATAAACAATATAAACCAAAGTTTTGTTCTTGTACAATCGGCAATAAAGGACACTATTTGTATATTCGGAAATTTTAAATTTATATGTTTTAATTTTTTATATTTTGTTTAATTTAGTGACTGACTTTGACTTGATCCCATTATGTAACTTACTGTTGTACAGCTTATGTCAGGTCTAAAAGTCTATGTATTACGCCTAACTGATTCAGTCATAATATAAAAAAATTGTATATAAATAAATATATATATATACATTATTATAAATATAATAAAATACCTGAGCACTAGTTTTAAGGTGAGTCATCTTAAATCCCTTCAACATTTTGTTCTCATAAGCTTTCAAAAAAGCTTGAACTATATAAGGTGGGACATAAGTCACCTGACACTAGACGTTATCCTTAATTTATAACTGACTGTCCAAAAGGTTTTGTAATGTTCAGTCATTAAATAAACAGAATCTTGAAATATGTGTAGACTTTTAACTGAATTTATGGCAATCTTCAGGATCTGTACAAGGACAATACACAAATAATTACTGGTCCACATGAACGTTTTTGTTTGAATTTGTGTGTGCGTGTATGTGCACATGTGTTTTACATAAAGAATAATAATACTATATACTGTTACGTCATTATAGAACGTTCTACATGTTTCTTGGCTATCCCAGCAGAGCCCAGCTGTAATGTAGTGTGCATACACGATACTTAACATGCGAGGCAGTGTTACGTAATACAGAATATGCTCGTACATTCGATAGTGTAGTTCGACAAGTTTCTCAACTAACATAACAGTGTGTTTCTGCCAAGACCGTGCTGAAGTATCCTCTATAATTTTCAATTGCTTGTTAAGGACACATATTATAGAACTCTGCAGACTATAAATACCTCACACCTGCCACTTACTTTTCAGTTTTATGTCAGGTGATTTACACAGTGGGTCTCAAGTGGTATATTAGTGAAAAGTGATTATAGTGCGGAATTCTTTATAGTTGACATTAATATCTGTGTGGACAGATTAACTTGAATTATTGTACGAGTATAATCTTGTTGAATAACCTGTTGATTACAAACTGTTAATTGTGATAATTAAAGCTGGTTTTTAGTGACTTCATTGGTGCCTTGTATTTTGTTTCCCATTGTTACCATACATCATAACAATACATACGGTAAAATTTTTGTTCTGCGGGCACTATGAAAAGCGGACAAGTCTCAACACTGGACAGTTTTGAAGTTAGCTTTCTATTCTTTATCTACTTTAATTGATGTCGCTTTTTTAAAAGTGCACATTCTGAAAAACTGACGCAGAGAGCCCTCAAAGCAAAACTTATAACCTTTTCTTATAGCAGCCAGCTCAGAGATTGGCAAAAACCTTCAAACCATAATTACTATAATGTTTATCACAGCGGCAACCTTTTTCCTTGTGTCTTAAAAGTTATAACTATGATGGGTCATCAAACTAGTGATAGACAGTGTTATGTATCCTTTCATCAAACAATGATAAATATTTAGGCTACATTTCCTGTTGTCTATTTTTTTTCACCAAAACATTAGACAGCTTGCTTTGACACAGTACACAGTTCAACCAACTTGTCCAGATATATCATGTTACAGTATCGTAGTTTCAAAACTGGCACAGAAACACAAGTATTTAACATTAAAAGAAAAAGTTGACATTATGAAAGACAACAAAGGAACAACTCTGACTGTTCAAGATGCAGCAACCAAGTTTGGTATTGGTTAAACACAAATAAGCAAAATTTTAAAGGGATTTGTTTCTAAGTTTCTAAAAACAAGGGATTGGAAATTGATGAATTTACATATGGATGGTTGCGTAGAGTAAGAGCTAATAAAACCCAATTCCTTCACTTAAGAAATGGCATCTGAAATTGCTAAGCAAAATGGTTTTATAAACTTCCAGGGTTCTTATGAGTGATCAATTTCAGAAACAGGACAAAATTTCCTATAAAAATGCATCAGGAAAAATTTGATGGGTGAATATGGGAGAAGTCTAAGACTGGAATACTGTTTTGCAAGACATTACTGCTGATTATAGTACGGAAGATATTTATAACTTTGATAAGACCAAACTCTTTTATCAAGTGAGCTTTTTGATGAAAACTATGAAGGTATCAGGTGAACGGGCTAGTGGTATCAAGCAGTCAAAAAATCGTTCAACTATAATGTTGTGTGTGAACATGCCTGAATAATTTACACAATCTTTAACAATTAGGCATGCAAGAAACCCTGTTGCTTCTCTGGTGTTATTATCAGTGCTTTACAAACACATTGGCATTAAAACTAAAAAGCATGGATGACAAAGAAAATAACGAGTGAGTGGTTAACAAAGTTAACATCTGAGTAGTTTGTAATAAAATAAGAAAAGAAGAAAGGAATGTGGATTTATTTTTGGACAACGCTGCCTTGTATTCCTACACTGTACTAACACAAAGCTTATTTTTCTGCCTGCAAATACTATAAACGTTTTCCAGCCTTTAGTTCAAGGAATCACTACAAATCTTAAAATTCACTACACACAGCAGGTGTTGAAACATCCCTAAATAATATCACTAAAATCAAAAAACCATTCTGTGAAGTATCCAATGAAATTGTGACTGTTTTTGAAGCAATCTCATGGATTATTACATATCTGTTCAACAAATAAAACCACAGATGATTTATAACCACATAATTGTTTTATAAAATGTGGCTTCCCTGATAAAGACAGCATCAAACATCATAGAGTATATTTATGACATAAAGACAGAATCAAGACAATGAAGGCAAAGATTATATTGTATTTATGGTAATTCTTATTAAACAAGTGAAGCAAGTTCTCAATTAAACTCAACCGTTTGGCATTTATCTGTCTATGTATCTATCTGTTTAGAACGTGTCTCACAAAGCTTTTCAAAGCATCGTGTAATGTTTGACAAACCTGACATGCATGTCCATGCTTATACCATTACTTTACAGGCCTCTACTATTTCTGAGATTGATCCCCTCCCGCAAAAAAAAAAAAACAAAGAGACAGGAGGGAAAAGTGTCAAGTGGGTCAAAATTAATTGTGAAATAATTTTCAAGAAACCAAGTGGGTTATCAAATTAAAAAGAAATTTAACCAAAATTTGAATACACTGGTCAGTTTTGGAAATTTCAAATTTTGGGATGCTGGGGCCCAATAGTGGGTCAAAATTTTGATAAGATTGCAATGTAGAGAGAATTTTGCAAAAATCAAATAAAAAGTTTTTTAATCCAAAATCTGTAATAATAGCTATACAGTTTTGGAAATTTCAAAATAGGACACTAAGAGTCCAAAAAAACAGACCATAAATTTAAAAAAAATTTTTAAATCCTGCCATGTGTCAGACTAAAGGGAATTTAACCCAAACCGAATATAGAATTTACTATAAAAATGTTTTAACTTTAGAGGCAATACAGGTTTCAAAAATAGAACTCATAATTTTAAGAGATTTTAAAAGTTGATGTGGGTCACCACCTTATGAAGAATTTTATTCAAAATGGAAACTTAGTATCTTCAATAATTTATGTCTTTCAACACTACTTACAAATTCTTGATTGCCTTCAAAAAGTTTATAACCTATGTTTACAAAAAAACTTTACATATGGGTATCAGTTATGTGTATTTATGAAGAGTTTAGATATAGGCCTATGGATATTCATGGAACATAAACTTAAATGCTATAAATAAATTATTTGTCATTTAGGCATGATGAATTCAACTAAAACACAAAAGTAGTAGTTTGTAATTTTTAGTGTTTATTGCTTTAAAGTTGTTATTTTACTTATAACCTGGGTACTAAGTAACCAGGGTTTTCATAATAATAATATTTCATTAAAAGCAGTGAGCGAGTTCTGCAGCTGAGGGGGCTAACTAACTAGCATAAAACATAATTATAATGTTCCATAAATATTAATATTATATGTGTATCATTTCTGTACTGCCCAAATGAGAACCTGATGATAACAATAAAATTTAAACCTGTGACGTATAGACCTGGTTTTGGCGTAGCCCATGGCAACCACTTAATGTTTGTAATCGTTGTACTGAATAAATCATGTTTACTCCTTTATTTCAAATTAAGATTATTAATTATACAACCTAACATTACATGGTGTCAGAAGTGGTTAAAATCACAAAATTAACCGAAAAAGGAGTAAAAAAGTTGCAAGATGACAACAACAAACGCAAACGAAGCGGTAAGTGGAATCAAACCGCCAGGTAGGCCTAACCTACAAATCGAGCCTGACAAATCTACGAACTGGAAAAAGTGGTTACAGCAGTTCGCATGGTATGCAATTGTCATCCAGCTAGAAAAGAAGCCTGCTGAAGTCCAGGCTGCAACGTTTATGGCGATTATATGCCCAGACGCAATCAAAATTTACAATAATTTCAACCTTAGCGATGCTGACAAAAATAGGTTGGAATTCATCAAAGAAAAGTTTAAAGAGTATTTCGCACCAAAAACAAACATTTCTTTTGAAAGATATATATTTTTTAAGATTGAATAAAATGAAGATGAACAGTTCAACGAATTTTTAACAAGAATAAAAACACAAGCAAGCAAATGTGAATTTGGCACGCTACTTGATGAAATGTTAAAAGACAAAATAGTATTTGGAATTAAATCTAGTCAAGTAAGAGAAAAACTACTAACTGAGGACAAACTCGACTTGACAAAAGCTACAGCTATCTGCAAAACTAGTGAACAAGCTTCCAAACAACTGGATGAGTTTGAAGGCAAAAGTAAAGCAGATAAAATTTTAGCAGTCAAAGGCAAGAGTACTAAAAATAAAGATCAAAATCTGAGTTTTGACTGCAAAAGATGTGGTTCAAATCACAAAAGCAAAGAATGGCCAGCTTTCAATAAAAAATATGCTAAGTGCAGTAAGACTGGTCATTTTGCCAAAATGTGTCGCACTAAGAATAACTATCGTGATTCCACGCGCAAAAACAAAGTGAACATATTAGAAGTAAGTTCAAACTCTGAAGATGAAATATACATAAGTACCATTAGTGCTGGTGAAAGGAAAGACTGGACTGAAATAATTCAAGCTGGCAACGTAAAGTTTTCTGTCAAACTTGATACTGGTGCAGAATGCAATGTATTACCTAGGCATCTAGTGGATAAAACCAAAGCTAGTTTACAACTAAGTCGTACAAAAAACTTAATAAGTTATACAGACGACAGAATGACAGTTCTAGGTGAAGTAAAACTACAGTGTAAATTAAAAAACGAAGAAGCAAAAGTCTTATTTAAAGTAGTACAAGAAAAAGTTACACCAATCCTAGGACTCCAAACTTGTGAAAGATTAGGACTTGTTGCAAGAGTAAAAACTTTAAAAAAAGTCAATCTACAGATGATATATTTGAAGGGTTAGGCTGTTACAAGGATTATGAATATGACATCGACCTAATCGAGAACCCTAGATTCGAGATAAAACCCTCAAGGAGAGTTCCACATGCAATAAGAGACGAGGTAAAACAAGAACTCGACAGGATGGTAAAGTTAGATGTCATCAAACCTGAAACAGAGCCTACACCTGCAGTGAGTCCAATGGTAGTAGTTAGACAAAAAGGTAAATTAAGAATCTGCATAGATCCGTCAGACGTGAACAAAAACATTTTGAGGCGGCATTTTCCTCTTTCTACAATAGAAGAGATATCAGCTGATATCAAAGGATCAGAATTTTTTGCATTACTAGATTGCATGAAAGGATTCTGGCAAATTAAACTGTCAAAAAGAACACAAAAGCTATTAACATTTGCCACACCATGGGGAAGATATTCTTTCAAGAGACTTCCTTTCGGCGTATCCTCAGCACCTGAAATATTTCAAGAAATTTTTAACAAATTTACTTAGTAAATTCAAAAATGTAAGAGTGTCGATCGACGACATCTTTACACGCTATAATACGACTCGTGTACCCGTAGTATCTTAATGGTATAATAATTTGCCCGTGTTATTCCTTGTATATGTTAATTTGTAATAACTAGTTGTAAATAGTGTATCAGCTGATCGTGGAATATTTATGTTGTGTGTTTACGAATGTGATTTAAATATATAAGTAAAAGAATTGAATTATTCTGACTTGGTTTCTGAATCAGAATTATAATTATTCCAGTTCAGTAGTTAGAACTCCAAAATCAATTCAAAAATAGCGGTCGAGTCATCCCAAAATTTTCAAGTCACCTTCGATATTAGGCTTTAACCTATTATTTGAGGTTAATCTTGGTTTTGCAGTTTGCGTACTTCCAATGACTCCCCGAATTCTTCTTATCCTTGTTAATTATAAAATAAATGCTGATAATATATTACGTTCCTGAAATAATAACGCATGGATATGATTTAATAACATAATGGTTTAATCTCTGTAATATAAATTCAAATTATTGGAAAATTCCATTCGATACATACGGTTGTCACAATCGATATTTATCTCAGGATTTAATAATTAAATAATTTTAATATATTTCGTGGGAATTCTTGTGGCTGCTACGAAAAGTTCCTTTACATGATAATTAATAATATAGAGTACCTTTACAAACAATCTATTACTTATAATCTAAAAAATTAAAAAAAATTATATATTAAGTTACATACAAGTTTTGACGATATTCAATACGCTTCGTAAAAGCATGTAGGTTAGAGTAACGTCAACATCATGGCTACCATTGTCCGTCTCAGAAAATAATGAAGTTTATTAATGTGTACAATAAATGTTTCCTTGTAATCACTGTTCACTTAGATATTGAATTTGTTTGCACTTTAAAATGTTTACTAGTGATTAGTGTTAGTGTAAATTGGTATATTGTCTAGTGGTTGTTCCTTGTTGGATAAAAATATTGTCAAATTATACTTTACACATCTAGACGATACTGCCGAAAGTTTTCTGGTTTATTCTGGATAATTTCTTGATTGTGTGTATTACTGGTTCATGAAATGATTGTAGTGGAGGGATTATTTATCTTCGATGATGGTCATTCAGATCTTCTTTCACAAACAGGTTAACAATTTTTATATTTTTATTTTAATTACATCTCGACACGCACTATTAAACTGTTCTCCATCACAATTAACAATTAAGTGTTATTTCTTCTTTTTTAGTCACCGAACTCATACAAACTTCTTAAATTTTGATTGGCCATTTATGTACAGGTTAAATGTTATATGATCGATTCCCATTAATTACTTTACATTTTATAAATTACCTTTAATAGATAATTTTATTATTATACTTTAATGATACATGCAATGTTTACATGATGATTAATTATATAATTATAAACAATTTGATACTAAACATGCCTCAGTTTATAACTGTAAAACCTTATTAATTTGAATTTCTATGATATGTGGTGGAACAATTTGTTATGGTTGATTGTAATTTCTACCTTGACTGCCTGAGATAAATATATTTACATAAATTAACTGGTGACATAAAATCTTATAACATACAACAAAAACTCTTAATAATAATACTTGTTTTTAACAACTTTAATTATTTCATACTTTTAAACTATTGTCTGTATGATAATAAAAAAAAAACACTTTTTATAAATAATAAATAACACTGTTTAATGGTAGTCTGTGTCACTATTTATATTATGTCACTCATATCACTGTAAGGGGTTGTGTCCCTTTTTCTATCCTTAATTATAGGCCTATATAATTTTCGTTAATAGGCCTACAATTTTAATTTATGATTAGGTACTCTTTATTGGGTTTAGTTGTGTTTCAGGGTAATTTGATTATTTAGGCCTACTAGGTTTATTTATTTAACTTTTTGTCTGTTTACTGCCCTATTCTACTGGGTTATTTCTGGGTTTCTTGATAAAATTAAATAAGTCAAACCAACTAGGTTTCCTTTAATTTGCTAGAAATTATTATTTCTTGGTTCCTCTCTGGATCGGATTTCACTATTATTTACTATTCTTTTTGTAACATTTTGTTTCGTTACAAATTGCCTCCCTTCAGAAGTAATTATTTCTGAACACTTCATTAGGTGTGAGGACATAATTACTTATGTTATTTTTCCTTTTCTTCCTCATGATATTTTTTCATGGATTGTTGATTATAATTGCCCTTGATCTTCTTTGAAATGGGGTCGGTTAATTCATACGTGTTGTTGTTGTTATTTTTTGTTATGGTGTAGGGTCCAACGTATAGTAATAATAATTTCTTTGATATCCCTTCTAGAGTGCTAGGCAATTCCCTGTTCTTTAACAAAACTTTCTCTCCTACTTCATATTTAATTATTTTACCCTTTATTTTCTGGTATTTATTTCTGCGTTTTTCCAGATTTTCCATCATCTGATTATAGAATTTTAATTTATTAAATTGGTACGGTGGAGACTTAGGAAATTTAATCAATTCTTGGATCTCTCTGGGTGGTTGTTTTTCATACATGGCAGTGTATGGAGTGCAATTTATAGATGGATGATAAGCCAAGTTTAAAAAAATCTTCTGTGGCTGATAAGTAATCAGGCCACTTCCTTTGTTGTTGATGACAATAGGTTCTTAAGATTCTACCAACCTCTCTCAGCATTCTTTCTGATGGATTGCTACTGGGGTGGTATACGGAGGTCTTATAGCTTTTGATGTTCAGTTCTAACAATGTGTTCTTCCTTTTTCTGCCTCGAAACTGTGTACCATGGTCTGTAACTATTGAAACAGGTATTCCTATTTTTGGAATGTATTGAGTAGTTATTACTTCAAGAATTTTCTGCGTAGTTGCTCGACTGAGTGGATACAATTTGGTGAAGTGGTCCATAATGATTATAATGTATTTATACCGGCTTCTACCTTCACTCCTAGGAAATGGTCCACATATGTCAATAAATAATTTTTCCAATTTTTGTTCTGACGATATAGGTATCATTACACCTTCCCTTCATTCATTATTAATTTTGACCAATTGGCAGATATGACAGGGTTTTATATAATTTTGTACCTTCCTGTGTATGTTCTTAATATAACAATTCTCCTCCAACGCTTTCACTACCTTTACTGCACCCATATGTCCGTATCTTATGTGATATTCCAACACTAGTTCTTTCTCCATGATTCTGGGAATGATTACCTTCCAGTCTTCTTGGTTCAATGTATTTTTTATAAATAAAATTCCTTCTTGTTCACAATAGAATTGGTTTATTGGAGAGTTTTGGTTCGCCATACGTTCCTTGATTTTTATTAATTTTGAGTAACTGATTAGCTTTGATATTTTGTAATAATGCCTCCAAATCAGATCTACTTTTGAGAATGTTGTACACCTTGATAATCCTTTCTTTCTCACCCTCAAATGTCTGGGTGTCCAGGTTTATTCGAGATAACATGTCTGCTATCACGTTTTGACTCCCTGGAATATATTCCCATTTGACATTATACTCCTGCAAGGCGAGTATCCACCTTGTAAACCTTCCGTGACTCAGCTTACAACTTCTTAAAAATGAGATGGACTTATGATCTGTTCTGACAGTTACAGGATATCCCAAAATGTATGTTCGGAATTTACTACAAGCAAAGACTATGCTTAATAGTTCCTTTTCAGTAACATTATACCTTCTCTCACAGTGGTTTAACACACGACTGGCAAAACTGATGACCAAATGGTTTCCTTCTGTGTCTTCTTGGTACAATACCGTCCCAAGACTGACATGACTTGGGTCACAGTTCAAAAAGAATGGGTGATCAAAATTTGGATGATGAAGGATTACTGTCTCTAAGAATTTATCCTTTATTTGTTGTAGTATAGCATCCTGTTCATGTCCCCATGTCCATTTGTTTTTGGAAGACAGCTGTTCCTGAAATTTAGATGTCAATGCGGAATAATTGCGTTGGAACTTCCGGTAGTAATTACACAGTCCTAAGAAGGATTGGAGTTGCCTCTTATTCTTTGGTTGTGGGAACTTCTGGATTGCAGTAACCTTTTCTTGTGATGGGGAAATACCTTGTTCAGTCAAATTGAAACCTAAAAATTGAACCTCCTTCGCTATTAATTGGGATTTTTCGAGTTTTAGTGTTATGTCGTTCTCTGCTAACTTACTCAATACATATTCCACCCTGTGACAATGTTCCTCCCAGTTGGATGAGGTAATCAACAGGTCGTCTACATAAACTGTGGTGAATTGT
This sequence comes from Magicicada septendecula, assembly GCA_034769895.1. Classification (NCBI taxonomy): domain Eukaryota; kingdom Metazoa; phylum Arthropoda; class Insecta; order Hemiptera; family Cicadidae; genus Magicicada; species Magicicada septendecula. The sequence continues at coordinate 474,389,120 of CM068371.1, read as the reverse complement.
AGCACTTCCTGACCCAATACCTGGTCCATACATCGTACAAAAATTGCTACCGAATTGACTAATCCAAATGGCAATCTCTTAAACTGGTAGTTTCTACCCTCGAAAATAAAAGCCATATATTTTCGACTCATCAGGTGCAACTCCACCTGCCAGTAACCACAAACTGTGTCCCAGGTACTGATAAATTTTGTACCATGAAATTTCTTTAGAATTTCTTCTATTTCTCCAGGTGACGTGCGATCATTTACTATATGTTTATTTATTTCTCGGGCATCCAAGCAAAGTCGAACCTGCCCGTTCTTCTTCTGAATTGCTACTATTGGGCTAGTATATGGTGATTGGCTATGCTCAATTATATCATTTAACAACATTTTATTAATTTCAGCTCTAACCGCCTCCTTCAATGAATATGGTATAGGATAGGATTTTCTGTGGAATTCTGCTGGTTCTTTAAATTGTATTCTACACTGATAGTTTTTTACTTTTCCTGGTTTTTCTGAAAATACATGTTTATACTTCTTATATATTATAATGAGATCTTCTACTTGTTTTGCTGTCAAATTATTTGTGCCTTGGTGTCTAAACTCTCTTATCTCCTGTAATTTACTGTTCCACAGGTCTTCATTTGTCATATTATAGATTATTTTTCTGCATTGGGTGTCATTCTTTAAAAAATTTAATTCCCTAACTTGGTGATGGGTACGGTTCAGAGGGGCACCATCGCTTCCTATTAACTCTGCCGTCCACATAACACCTTCTGAGTTCAAGGACACCTTCTCCTTGCTCAAATCAATAATGGCTGAATATTTCCTCAGCATATCGCATCCGATTAATAATTCGAATGGTAGGCCGATTGCGACCAAACATATAATATTAATTGTAACACCTTTGCTTTCTATTTCCAATGACACTTGTTTTCTCACTGTTTTATTTTGACGCCCAGTGGCACCTATTAAAATAACATTATTGACAGGTAAGGTAGGTATTATATTTTTACTTTGTTTCTGTATTCTCTCCAGTTCAGCATCGTTAATAAGTGATACATTTGCACCAGTATCTATCATTATTCGTGTAGGAATTCCTTCAATTTGAGCGGTTATGTATAAAATTTCATTATGCTGGTTGATTCTACTTGTCACCGTTTCCTCCAACAGTTCTTCTCGAAGATTTTTCAAATAATAATTGTAAATAATAGTAAGATTTTGACTATCCGTCCTTAAACTTTGGTTGTTGTTATACTTCAAAATTCTTTTATTTTCCATAATTAGTTTTTCATAATTAGTTGGTAGTAATTTGCTATTACTATATTTTTGAATTTGGTGGTTTTTGTACCCAGTAGTTAGTAGCAGTAAGGGGTCGCGAGGGTTTATTACTGCCTCACTCCGTTTAAATTAAGGCTATCATGATTATTTTCCAGGCATGAGTGTTGATTTGCCTGGAATGGTGTGCTGGTTCCTGGTTGTTCAACCTCTCGGTTGTCTAATTGTTCACTTCCCCTTGATTCTCGGAAGTCCTCCTGGCTTCTACTTCTTACTCGGTTATAATGGTGACTCATCCCTCTGGGATTTCCTCTTTGATCATAACTGTTATTAAAACTGTTCCTCCGAGGTTGATGGTATCTCGAGTAATCCCCTTCTTCTGCACTAATATAATTTATTCTTGGTCTGTACGGACGATTATTATTATAATTACCCTGGTTATTATTATTGTTATTAACTCCTGAGTTACTCCTAAAATTATTATAATTTTGGTTTGTTCGGTAGTTATTATAATTATTATTAATCCTATTACCCGGATGGTAATTTTGATTGGGCCTGTTGTTACTATTATTGTTAATTGGGTTTCGATTGAAGTTTGCTTGTTGGTTATTATTTGGAGTAAAATTTTGGTTGGAACTACGATCGTTCCCATTAAAGTTACAACTATTCCGGTTATTTATGTTATTATAGTGATTAGGATTCATACCATGGTTATTATTTCTTGAACCACACTGATCAGTTCATTGTCTGCTTCTTTTGTAGTAACCCTCGTGTTCATAATTTTCTAATAAGTCAGCCATTGCGTGGACCGTTTTAATCTGGCTTCCCAGGCGTGCTCTGGCAATTCCTGGGTCATAATGGTATGCCATTTTAGTTACTAGGGATTCTTCTGGTATTCTTGGCTCTAGGTGTCTTGCCAAACACACCTTTCCCCAGAAGTAAGTAGTTGGAGATGTACCTCTATTTCCATCATATCTTCCCTGACAAATGTTGTCCCTTATAATATTTTGTATAGCTTCGGACCAATATTTTTCTTTAAACAGTTTTTTAAATTGAGCGTAGTCCACTGGTTGCTGTCCACCAGTTGTCCGTAATCTCCCTAAAATTCTCATCCAACATCTCTCTAATTGAGCTCCAGATAGTTATTCGATTTTATTAAAATGTTCCTCGATTCTGGCCAGGAATTCCATGGGGTTTCTACGATAATTTTTGAAATTAATCCCTTCTCTGGTTTCATTTGTGGAAACATGAGTAATATTATTTGGTCTGGTTCTAATTAACTCAATTTCTTCTTGATTTTGGCGTACTTGACCAGTTAAATTATTCACCGTAGTGTTAATATTGTCACACCTTTCTCCGGTTTGTTTCTGTAAATTTACTAAATTTTCTTGTTCCTTTTGTATTCCTTCTATTTGAATACGACTATTTTCTTGGACCTGGTCTATTCTGGTATTTATCACTGCTTTATTTTGTATAATGGTTTCGTTAGCTTTTCTTAATCTCTCATTAATGTCAGCTGTTTCTTGCTTCCTTTCCTCATCGATTTTGTCCATCTACTGGTTAATTGTATCATTGACCTGTTCAATTCTACCATTAATTCTTCTTAAATTCTCTTCATTGATTTGTCTGAACTCTTCCTTCATTTGGTTATTATTGTCACTTATAGTTTGCCTTAAGGTTTCATTAGTACTTTCTTTAATACTATCAATTTTTTCATTGGTTTGTCTATTGCTTTCCTTAATGCTGTCTATTTTGTCATTCATTATTTTATTATTCTCTTCGAATTTGTCATTAATTTGCCTCAAGTTCTCATTCATTTGTCTATTGTTTTCATCTGTATTCCTGTTAATACTGTCTATTTTCTCGTTAATCTCTTCCTTCATACCGTCTATTTTCTCGTTTGTTTATCTGTTATCTTCCTTGATGCTATCAAATTTTTCCTTCATTTCTTCCTTATTTCTGTCCAATTTTTCCTCCTGCTTCTTAAAATTGTCATTCGTTTCTTCCTTATTTCTGTCCATTTTTTCACTCATACTATTCATTAACTCCATTAATTTTATAAGATTCGGGTCACCTCTATCTTCCTTTCTTGCTATAGTCTCCACATCCTCCACCGATGTTACTTCTTTCTCTTCCATCCTGACTTCTTTCTCTGCCTCCTTCGTCCGTCTCAGTGACGACACCCTTTATGCATCTTTATTATTTTTTGGAACTTATAGCAGTCGCCAGTTAAAAATTAGGAAATTAATTTGCTTGTTTCAATTTCTTCACCTAATATTCCCTAATTTCAGCCTCACTAGTTGGTGCGCCAATTTATAATACGACTCGTGTACCCGTAGTATCTTAATGGTATAATAATTTGCCCGTGTTATTCCTTGTATATGTTAATTTGTAATAACTAGTTGTAAATAGTGTATCAGCTGATCGTGGAATATTTATGTTGTGTGTTTACGAATGTGATTTAAATATATAAGTAAAAGAATTGAATTATTCTGACTTGGTTTCTGAATCAGAATTATAATTATTCCAGTTCAGTAGTTAGAACTCCAAAATCAATTCAAAAATAGCGGTCAAGTCATTCCAAAATTTTCAAATCACCTTCGACATTAGGCTTTAACCTATTATTTGAGGTTAATCTTGGTTTTGCAGTTTGCGTACTTCCAATGACTCCCCGAATTCTTCTTATCCTTGTTAATTATAAAATAAATGCTGATAATATATTACGTTCCTGAAATAATAACGCATGGATATGATTTAATAACATAATGGTTTAATCTCTGTAATATAAATTCAAATTATTGGAAAATTCCATTCGATGCATACGGTTGTCACAATCAATATTTATCTCAGGATTTAATAATTAAATAATTTTAATATATTTCGTGGGAATTCTTGTGGCTGCTACGAAAAGTTCCTTTACATGATAATTAATAATATAGAGTACCTTTACAAACAATCTATTACTTATAATCTAAAAAATTAAAAAAATTATATATTAAGTTACATACAAGTTTTGACGATATTCAATACGCTTCGTAAAAGCACGTAGGTTAGAGTAACATCAACATCATGGCTACCATTGTCCATCTCAGAAAATAATGAAGTTTATTAATGTGTACAATAAATGTTTCCTTGTAATCACTGTTCACTTAGATATTGAATTTGTTTGCACTTTAAAATGTTTACTAGTGATTAGTGTTAGTGTAAATTGGTATATTGTCTAGTGGTTGTTCCTTGTTGGATAAAAATATTGTCAAATTATACTTTACACATCTAGACGATACTGCCGAAAGTTTTCTGGTTTATTCTGGATAATTTCTTGATTGTGTGTATTACTGGTTCATGAAATGATTGTAGTGGAGGGATTATTTATCTTCGATGATGGTCATTCAGATCTTCTTTCACAAACGGGTTAACAATTTTTATATTTTTATTTTAATTACATCTCGACACGCACTATTAAACTGTTCTCCATCACAATTAACAATTAAGTGTTATTTCTTCTTTTTTAGTCACCGAACTCATACAAACTTCTTAAATTTTGATTGGCCATTTATGTACAGGTTAAATGTTATATGATCGATTCCCATTAATTACTTTACATTTTATAAATTACCTTTAATAGATAATTTTATTATTATACTTTAATGATACATGCAATGTTTACATGATGATTAATTATATAATTATAAACAATTTGATACTAAACATGCCTCAGTTTATAACTGTAAAACCTTATTAATTTGAATTTCTATGATATGTGGTGGAACAATTTGTTATGGTTGATTGTAATTTCTACCTTGACTGCCTGAGATAAATATATTTACATAAATTAACTGGTGACATAAAATCTTATAACATACAACAAAAACTCTTAATAATAATACTTGTTTTTAACAACTTTAATTATTTCATACTTTTAAACTATTGTCTGTATGATAATAAAAAAAAACACTTTTTATAAATAATAAATAACACTGTTTAACGGTAGTCTGTGTCACTATTTATATTATGTCACTCATATCACTGTAAGGGGTTGTGTCCCTTTTTCTATCCTTAATTATAGGCCTATATAATTTTCGTTAATAGGCCTACAATTTTAATTTATGATTAGGTACTCTTTATTGGGTTTAGTTGTGTTTCAGGGTAATTTGATTATTTAGGCCTACTAGGTTTATTTATTTAACTTTTTGTCTGTTTACTGCCCTATTCTACTGGGTTATTTCTGGGTTTCTTGATAATATTAAATAAGTCAAACCAACTAGGTTTCCTTTAATTTGCTAGCAATTATTATTTCTTGGTTCCTCTCTGGATCAGATTTCACTATTATTTACTATTCTTTTTGTAACATTTTGTTTCGTTACAACGCAAAAACCAGAAAAGAGTTACACAAAACAGTTAGCGAAGTCATCGAAGTGCTAAAAATTTCAGGCTTTAAACTGAATAAAAACAAGTGTATTTTGAAGCAAAAAAGCTAAAATTTTTGGGACACATTGTTTCGGCCAAAGGACTAGAAGCAGACCCAGAAAAAGTAGAAGCCATTAAAACACCAACGAATAAAAAAGAGTTACAGAGACTCTTAGGAATGATAACCTACCTAAACAAGTTTATTCCTAACATGTCAGACCTAACAAATCCACTAAGAGATTTGTTACATAAAGACACAAGTTTTACCTGGGAATTCCATCATGAAGAGGCACTCAGCAAGATAAAACAAGTACTACTGGGTCCACCAGTACTAAGATTATATGATGTAAACAAACCTGTGACTCTAACAGTTGATGCAAGCTCAAAAAACCTTGGGGCAGCACTTCTTCAAGAAGGCCAGCCAGTAGCTTATGGAGCCAGAGCACTGACTAAATCTGAGCAGAATTATCCTCAGATTGAGAAAGAAGCACTCGCTATACTATTTGGATGCAAAAAGTTTCATGAGTATATATACGGTAAAACACTAACAGTGGAATCAGATCACAAACCGCTTGAGACAATCTTCAAGAAAAATATACAATCAGCTCCAGCAAGACTGCAACGTATAATGCTTAATCTTGCACCATATTCACCAAACGTTATGTTTAAAAAGGGCACAGAAATACCTCTGGCAGACTTTCAGGCTTTTCTATCACCCTTGCTCCCTCCCATTGGCGGTGAGCAACTTTGTGGTGTATGTACCAAAAACACAATACCCAGAATGTTACGTAGTATCCACCAAGGACATCTAGGAATCCAGAGCTGCTTAAGGAGAGCTCATCAATCACTTTACTGGAGAGGACAATATGATGATATTGTAAAACTAGTCAGTGGCTGTTCTGTCTGCGAACAAACACAAAGAGACAATACCAAAGGTACAGTGCTAGTTAAAAGGATCCCCACACTTCCTTGGCAAATAGAAGCATCAGATCTATTTGAACTGAAAGGAAAAACTTATTTGGCGATCTGCGAGTTATTCAGGATACTTAGACTTTCAACAACTAAAAAGTCAATCATCCTGTGAAGTTATCGAACAGTTTAAAGAATGGTTCTCCGCACATGGTATACCAGAAGTGCTCGAAACAGATAATGGCACACAATACATGTCCAAAGAATTCAAGGACTTTCAAAAAGAGTGGCGTTTTAACCATGTCACGTCCAGTCCACATCACCATCAAGGCAATGGTCTAGCTTAAAAAACAGTTCAAACTGCGAAGAATCTACTAAAAAAATGCAGTATTGACAAGTCTGATGTCCAATCCAACTTGCTCTCTTAAATTGGAGAAATACACCAAGAAACGACAGCTTAGGTTCTCCAAATCAACGCCTTTTTAGCAGAATCACCAGATCACCGATACCCACTTGTGTTGTAACAGACAGCAATTTAAAACCAAAAATAGGTCAAGGAGTCACATCCGAACTTGAACGTCTACGAAAGAAGTAAGCTAACTACAGCAACAAACACACTAAACAACCAGTTAATTATGAACTTAATGATAAAGTCAGACACAAAGTTGCTCACCGCCAATGGGAGGGAGCAAGGGTGATAGAAAAGCCTGAAATTCTGCCAAGATCCGTAATCATCCAAACGGACAAGGCCAAATTTTAAGAAGAAACTTCAGTCATCTGCACAAAACACAAGCAGACCTGGCCAGCAGTAACAGAGTTGTACTTCCTGAAACCAAATATGCTGACAAACCAGCAGAAGTACACGTTCAAGCACAAGCTCAATCACCTGCTGCCCATAAGTCACTCGCTGCATCCACTCCTACATCACCAAAGCCTAATGTCAACAGGGATACTTCAAAGTCCTGCCTCGATCAGCAAGAGAACCATTCGCAGCAGTCAAACACTAGTAATCACCCAACCCAGCGATCATCAAGATTTGGAAAAGTAATAAAACCAATAAATAGACTCGATTTGTGATACTTATTATATAACTTGAGTGTCCGATCATAAGCAATATTTAAGTATAAACCAATGTTCTTATTTTATTTATAAAGAAAGGGAAATGTGACATATAGACCTGGTTTTGGCATAGCCCATGGCAACCACTTAATGTTTGTAATCGCTGTACTGAATAAATCACGTTTACTCCTTTATTTCAAATTAAGATTATTAATTATATAACCTAACATTACAAAACCTAGTCAATAAAAAGTTTGAATTCCAACACAGAGTTTTAAAATTTTGTTAATGGCCTAACATTACAAAACACTACTACAAGTTATCAAAAAATGCATTTCAGTTAGGCTAAGCAACTTATGAACCACCTGTACTTTTATAAACATAGAAATGAATGAAATTTTTTAATCGAATGGATATAAAAACATTTGTCTTACATTTTGCCATTTCTTTATGATATACTAAGCTATGATATAAATTTGAATGCTGACTTGAAAATTCTACATGACACATTCATATTAGGTTTTTGTTTAAGTTTTTATATCAGATTACGTTATAAAATGTGTTAGTACTTTAAAAATTACTTTGAATGTTTTCAACAAAAAACAACAGTTTCTATCTACAGACTACACTACATGAATTACAAAAACAAGAATTCAAATCAATTATTTTTGCATAAATCATTAGCATAATGATAAATCTATCATTTGCTAGCACATTTATTTGGAACTTTCAATACACATAACTCTGATTAAGCATTTAGTCTATGGTTGCCAACGAAATGTAACAGAAAATTAAAAAAATGTTATCCTTGACCAAATATTTTCGCACTTCAATATTTTTCTCTGTTTCAAGTACTCAGAGCTATGACAAGAAATTAACACAACAGTAAAGCAAATTTTATATGAATATCAAACCATGTCCAACACCTGACTCTGGGGCATTCTTGAAATAGGCTTTGCTTCAAGCATACTTAGTAATATATAAAGGACATATGATCCTCTGAGGCACCAAGCAAATCATTGCAATAATACTGATTTCTTCATCTTATCAAAACAAAAATTTATAATTGGCCTACATTACAAGTTACAAACAAAATATCCAAAATTTTTGCCAAACACTTCTCTGACAATTTAGTGATACTGGGTAAAACACAAAAGGTCCATACAAACACGGATCTGTGGAAATTTTATTGATACCACTTTCATAAACGACATAAAATATGTAGTAGTGACAACGGCATTGTCTATAGTTATCTAGAATTCACCTAACATTACCTCTTTTATTATAAATATTTACCTCTTGGTATTATTAATCTACTCATTACTTACCCCCAGTAAACGAAAGGATCCAAATATTTTCCTTTATAGTTTGAACTGTAATCCCTATATCTCGTAAAACTTCAATCTTATGTAGTGAAACTTCAAGTGTATACAGTAAATGATTATTATTCACTAAATGTCGTGCTTCTTTATGTGTACAATGAAATACCTTTTCAACGGATTTTATTAATTTCACTTTTGCAGTCTCTTTACTGAGTGACTGGTCTGCAGCATTATCCAAATTTACCCTTTGGCTGCTTATGCTACATGCTACATTGTTTAGAAAACTGTAATCAGATAACCCCGACCTCAGATTCCTATCTATACATTTAGAACTGACAGCCACCGCCACTTTAAACAATACGTATGCGCTCCCAAAACGTTTAAAGTTATTCACACCGCATCTACTAATCAGACTCGTCATGATTTGACGGCAGCTTTAACTTTAAATTAGTGACGAGTTAAGCACAACATAACCTCTCTCACAACAAACTTAAAACCTATGCACAAACTGACTGGTATCCTGTGTTCATATCCCGCAGTTGCATAAAACTGTATTCTACATACAAAAATCGCGTTCTCTCGTACGAAAACACGATGAAACAGTCTCTTTTTTCAGTCTATTTCTCAAATTTAATCTTTGAAAAATAATACAATTCAAAACACATATAGTCACATTGCCGCCAACTTCGTTGTTTTTCTTGGTTTTGTTGTCCGTGACGTGTCCGTTGATTATCTAATTATATATTAAGTAATTATAACACTACCGACTCGGAACACAAAGTTGACCCAATTAATTAAAAATTAAAATATTATAGACATAATCTATGTTCTTTTCGTACGGCAAAATCAAACTTTCGTCTCCGCATTTGTACTTTATTTCGGTATCCGATGTGTACTACACGTTTTCTTCACAAGTAACTAATGGCAGTTATGGAGGTTATGTACGATAATGTAACTTAAATAAAATTTACTTTGTCAGTGTACATTAAAAGGGTGTATTTATTGGAAGTACAGAAATTACTTTCCATTTATCGCACATAATTACGGTACAGAGACGATTTTTTGAGATTGTGTCTACGTTTAACAATATAATTTAACTTTTTAGATTTTTAAAATTAATTAGACTTAACAAACATTGCCTTAGTTAGTGCACATTAAAAGGCTGTATTTATTCGAAGTACCGGAATTAAAACGTACATCCAATTTAGACCGTGGTAAATATTTACCTGTGCTACACCATACGCCATATTAACTGAGAGTTAGTGGGATCACCACTACATTTTGCCTTAACGTAATTCAATTGCCTACAACGCAAAGCATTACATTTCAGACTCGTGGGTGGCCGACTCATCAGTTTCCTACAGTATCCACCGCTGAGAGTGATTTTGGGTAGCCGGCTCACCGCACATGCTTTAGTCTACGGCGCCTTCGAGGTTACTAATAATAAACTCGCGGTGGGCTCAACGCAAAGCTTTAAACCGCCGTTTGGGCTCAACGCAATTTTGAACATGTAAGAATCATGTAAATTTTGTTTTGGAAACGCATCAACATGATTTCCAGTCAAATTCGGCTCACCGTCTACACAGTCAATATGGCGATCATTCACTTTTGCATGCATCCTTATGGGAGTATTTATTTTTTTTTTTCTTCGTAAATAGCTTCGACCCCCGTTTAAAATTAATTTTCGCGTGTTTATATAACATAGAAGAATTAAAAAAAAAATATTTCACTTCAAGATTGTATGGTGGAGCACAGGTAAATATTAACCTAGACCGTTTAACCTAGTATGGTATTGGTACCTCATGGATGTGGTACCTACATATTTTATTGGAGTTTATTGGTACATATTTTATTAAAGGGCTGTATTTATTGGAAGTACAGAAATTAGTTTCCATTTATCGCACATATTTACGGTACAGAGACGATTTTTGGAGGTTGTGTCCACGTTTAACAATCTAACTTAACCTTTTAGATTTTTAAAATTAATTAGACTTAACAAACATTTCCTTTGTTTGTGTACATTAAATTATTGTATGGATAAATGGCTGTATTTATTCGAAGTACCGGAATTAAAACCTAGTTCCAATTACTACGGTGTGAATTAATGCAAATAAAATTGGAGAATCTCGTAAACATATTAAAGAATGGTTGTATATTACACACAAAATTATTACAGTATGGACCTTTGTTAATGAATAGAAACAAATAGGAATACTTTAGTATGTACCAATACATACTAATTCACCTTTTTTCAAGTACTGTATCTATTGTTTTTTCATACTCTTAAAAGAAGGTCATTAACAATATTTTAGTTACTTATGAAGAAAACAGATATAACATTTCCAAATAAGAAATCTTCAATTCTGTCCCTATTTGTTTTATAAAAACTGGAGTTTCTATTGCAGGTTTTTAAGTCCACTAACTACTTAATTTAATATACATAATTGTTCCTGATCTTGTTGGATAACATTATATTAATACATATGCTTCCTACTCATATATTGTTACAACACAAATAAGCCACCCCAATACAAGGGATGAAAAAAGATGATTCTAAATACTGTAGCATGACAGATAAGCCCATAAAAATGAATGGTAAAATGATCATAGAAATAAAATAATAACATTGTTAAATCCGAGAAAGCAAAAGAATATAAAGAATTAATTAAGAACCACTGTGGAATACAATCATTGTTTAAAATAAAAGTTCATATAAAATAAATGTTACAAGGAGTGATGAATCATCAAAACCAATTTAAAAACTAAAAATGAGGAAAAAGGTAATACCCAGGTAGGATAGGAGTAGGTAAGGAAGAAACCCAGAAAATCTGATGACATCCACAAGAAGATGAAGGAAAAAATGTTATATTTAACAGAAGAACAGAAGGGATCAATGAAGAAACAAGAACAAGACAGCTTTACAACTTTAAAGTGATTTATTTTGTTTGCATGAATAATGTAAATAGAGTATTATCATGACCAATGATACATGTGTTTTTTGTAGATAACTGCCACTCTTTTTAAAATAACATTCATTAGAATGAATAAAATAAAACAGAGCAGGCCAATATAAAAGTGAAGTGACAAGGTATCATTACCACAAAACACCAAAAAACAGATGAAAACTGATATCAAAACCTAGTATAAGAAATACAGTATAAGATTATAATAATTATGTTTGTTTATATAGAATAAGTTGTTAGAAATAATTAAGTTTAAACATGTCAGAACCTAACATTCATTATTTATAATATTTCTGATGTATTTTTATTAATCAATAAGTATAAAATGTCTGATTTGAAAAGACAAATGTTAATTTGATTTATATGTTGTGTATTAATCAGGCCCGTGCGCAGGATTTTTGAAAGGGAGGGGTTCTGAAGTGGAAAATTTCTTTTCCATAAAGTAGTCTATAGTGAAATTTTCAATAAACTGTTTATGAATTACAATATGGAGTAACACATAATAAGTAGACTTGAGAGGAAATGAATGAAAACAATATTAATAAAAATTGTATACATTACACTAACTCCTTTTATTAACAAGTAACATTTTTCTGTTTGAATTGGCAAATTCATTAACGATCTCTTCACTAGAACATTAATTTCTCTATGGATGTTCAATAATGCAAGGCCATTTAGTCTTTCTTCTGACATGGAATTCCTAATATATGTTTTCAGCCTGCGTAGGGTGGAGAATGATCTTTCTGCTGTCGCTGTGGTGACAGGCAACACAGTTAGGATTTTCAGAAGTTTCCTTACACTGAGGAAGGCTTCACTTGCTTCAGAAATATCCAGTGCATGGAAGATGAGGTCTCCTTTCTTTCCACTACAATCTCTGATTCTTCTTCGCCACATTTTAATTTCAGCTAGGAATTCATCTTCATTGATGCATTCGAGGACTGACTCATAAGTTCTGTACAGGGTCCGACAGTTGCTTCATTGAAATGCACCTGCCTCTGAGGTAACAGACAGTCGAAACTGCTAAGAATTTCACCATGCTTGATGAATCTAGATTCAATGTGACTATTAAGTTCATCTAAAAATGTTATGAACATTGTCACATGGTAATATTCTTCTGGTGACTCGATTTCGACGTTGCTTCGGTGTTGCTGCTTCTTACTTAATCGTGGAACACTAAGAGCGATGTCGGAATCCTCCATAACAGACTTTGCTTTCTCAAGTATATTGCAGAACATTTCACTGCCAGACTTCCTCATGTTTTTAAGTTCCTCTAAAGAATGTTGTGCAAGGAGTACAGCTTCGGTCAGATGTAGGTCTTCTCGCTGAAGAGACACGCTCAGGGGTGTTAAAATGGCATGGCATGCTAGAAGGATTTGGCAGCAAATTTGGAGTTGGAAATTTTTAATTGCACTCAGTAGTTGAAACGCCTGAGCTGCCACTGTTGCCTCTCGCAGCTGAGAAATTTTTCCTAAGGCTTCTATCACGCCTTCTTGAAGCTCACAATAAATTGATACGGATTGATGACGTTCAATCCATCTGGTTGGACAGTATTTTTTCAGTTTGGAGTGATTCGCCTCTGGTAATACTTCAGCTATGGTTTCTTGCAGAATAGCCTGCCGTTTGGGGGAGTTGAAAAAGTTATGTACGGATTCAATGGTTCCCAAACAATTTCTAATGGCTGAAATATTACTGGCCGAACATATTACTGGCAAGATTAAGACTGTGAGAGGCACAATGGACATAGAGAGCCAGAGGGTGATCTGCTTGAATGTAGGCTTGAGTTCCATGCATTTTCCCACTCATGGCCGCCGCTCCATCATAGCCTTGACCATATAGATAACATGTATCAATTCCATTCTCTTGCAAAACGTTGACTGCAGTTGTGGCTAGGTTTTTCCCCGTGCAGTCTGTTACAGGTACAAAGCCTATAAAATCTTCTTTGACCACACATTTCTCACCTTCGTTTGCTGTATAACGCACACATATGGAAAGTTGCTCTAAACCAGAAATGTCTTGATGTTTCGTCAGCAAGTAGTGAGAAAGCTTTGGATTTATTAATATTGTCTACCAAATTTCTTAAGATTTTCTTGTGAAATATAGAGATGACTTCATTTTGAATTCTATTGCTTGTATATACCGCATTCTTTGACGAAGTCTCCAAATGTTTTTTTAGTAGGTTATCTGTTGTAGCACGAAAACGGAGAAGGGCCCGGAAGTTGCCATCATTTACAGCAGGCACTTCAGGTGTTATTTGGCCACCTTCCTTTGAGCCTCTCAAGGCTAAGCCTTGCTGTCCACAAAGTTTTACCGTTTCTACAATGGCCATGAGTTTCTTCTTGTTTTCCTCGATCACTTTTTTCTTCTCCGAACTTAATTGTACATCAATAGGCACCATTTTTCCTTCATCCATTTTTCTGATATTTTCTAATGCCAACATGCTGCTTTTGTGGTAAACGGTCGATTCATGCTTCTTGAAGTAATCGAGTGCTTTCTTCCAGTTTCTGTACGGTTCATTTACCAATCCTTTGAGAGGTTGAGAACCGACACCAGCAGTCTTCTTACATTGCAACAAACATGCTTTACAGAAAGCTGCATCCTCCTTTCTCGAGTAGGCCAACCAATGGTAAGTCTTCAGCCAATGTCCTTGGAAACGAAGATTCCTTTCTCCAGAGCAAGGAAATTTATACTTTTCCGGAGGAGACCAGACGGATTTGTATGCGTTCGTGATACTCATTTCCAATTCCTTGCTTAAAAATAATGCCACATCCCAAGGATGGATTTGATGTAAGCTACCACTAATTGTTGGTTGGTTGGTATCTGTTTCTGTCAACGATTCAGCATTGGACTGTGCTGGATTTGATACTTCATTGTCTTCATTTGTCGGACTTGATTGAGAGCTGTATCCTTATTTCGGCTGTAAGCAAATAAATAAATGAATGAAGACTATTATTATTTGATAGGCTACCTTATACTTTTTTATGCAACGCATGAAAAAATATACATCATATTATGTATTGAATGAGATTTTTCAGTCAACTTTGGAATAAATTACTGTATTTGATTTGACAACATGAATTTTAACACGTTCGCTGCGTTACGGGGTATATACGTCCCGTAATTGATTTTCTTGTGGTGCGGCGGTCATTTTCGGTAAATTTGTCTACTATGCGGATGTGAGTTTTCGCTATTTTTATAAATAAACTGCTTAATTTTTTATAGTCTACGTTCTCCGAGATTTTTATTTAATTATTTAGTACAAAAAATTGTTCGTACCATATACGGGCCGTAACGCACTACTCACTAAAATGTTCTTGCTGACTTTATTAGTTGACCTGCTGAATAGCTTAGATTACAATAAAATGTGACAAGAGGCATAGCGTCATCGTTTTCCGGGAATCAGCATGGACGGTTTTATCGCCAAGGTCGTTGTCATTTAGACGTTTAAAAATATATGAGAAAGCAACGTGTACTGAGGTTTATTTGTGTTTTATTTGCATGTGCGTAAAATAATAAAATTGTAATAAATAATCCTTTTTGTTTTACGCTTGTCACAAAACTTTGAAGAGAAGAATTATGAAAAATATTAATAATAACTTACCTCTTCTGTCCGTTGTTTTTTGCAAAAGTAATTTAACAAAGAATTCGTTCGTTTACTGGACATATTTTACTAATTGTTCAGCACAAAATCGCAAAACGAGCTAGGAATACACAGTCCGTAGTCTATTGGTGGTAGCGATAATTAATGATTAACGCACAAGTCAGTCAATCCTGCGCGAACCACATGAAAAATAGAGAACTGGCGTGCCGAATGAACTACTAACGTGTGAGAAAGTACGTATAGTACTATGTAACGTAGTAGTACGTATACTACTAACGTGTGAGAAAGATGTGAGAGTGTGAGAAAGACGGAGCACTGCCGTGTTTGCTGCGCAAGGCAGGAATTGTTCACGAGTTCAAATGATGTGAATACCTCCGGTATTTTATATCAGATTGAAACAATCACTATTTCACTTCCAAACTCGCTGATTTCTCTTCCCTAATGGGGAGGGTTAAACCCCCAAACCCCCCCCTTGTGCACGGCCTTGGTATTAATAGTATGAACCACATACTAAATGTTAACTTGTTAAAATAAGAAAATGTCAATTTATGTCACAATAGCAATGAAAGTCAGAGAGGGTATAAATCAATATGTATTATTTAAAAAACTTTGTATATAAAAACTGTTAGAAATCTAGGCCAAATGTTAAAAACTAAACAGCATCAAATTTGATTAAATAAGTATAGAAATACAATTAAACTGAAGGAATTTACATAAGGTAAATCAGTAATAAAGTCATGTAATTAGAAATATAAGTAAGGAAGATTTTGTAAAATTATAGCCAGAATTATTGTTAAAAATGTAAATATAAAAACTCAAAATTTAGATAGGGGAGTCATATATTACTGTATAATATTATTATATATAAAATTTTAACTGTATAATATTTTAAAACATAACCGATTAATCTAATTGCAAGAAATTAAGGGAAGATGAACCTTTTATTATAATCTGAAATTTAATATAATCATTAATATAACTTATAATATGGCTTCATTTGGAAGACAAGGACAGGAAGTGAGTTTTATAAAATTACCTTTACAAAATGAAGTAAGAAATACCATTTTACATCAAAAACTTAATAAAACTACATTATTTGGTATCAAATTACGCAGAATGAACTGAAGAAGAAAATTAAGTAGTTACTAGTTAATAAATTTGAAGAATAACAAAAATATAATCAGTTATATAATGTAACTTTATCACGTGCACAGGATGCAAATAAAGTTGGAACAATGCATTGAATAATATTGGTTTGGCTAAGACTTTGGCCAAAGGCGGAGGAAGTAAATTAGTTGATTATTGAACGTTGAATGATACACTTGATCCGAGTAATTTGCAAACATTAACCTTGTGGGGTTCTTTTTGATTTGCAGTGGACTGTATATTGTCAAACTAAATAGTTAAAAGGCTTTATTCCCATGTAATCAACAATGCATAAAAATTAAGCATTTACTGACCTTGTCCTTGTGTGTTGTAAATGTCCTGTTGTAAGCAACACTTTGGTGATTTTCTAGGGAGTCCTAAACTTAACAATAATATCCCAACAAACGTTAAACACATAAATAAACACATGAAAAAAAGCACAAAGTAAAATAACAATAGCGGTGAATAGTCTTTCTATTCTTGCGGTATGCGTGTATAAACGAAAAAGAACTGAACTGCACGATATACCGTACACTACAGGAAAGAAAAACGCTCTAATTATGATTGCTGATTACAATGTGAATTGAACTTTGAAACAGGTAATGGGAGTGCATTCTATTAAGAGATAATGAAGTAGAGATAGGGTGAGTTTAACTATTGTTATGAAAACAAAATATCTGACATACCAGCCCCTTTGAACCAACTGGTTCAACAAGAAACATTAAAAGAGCATAAGAACAAATTTGATCCTTTGGAAGAGTATAATAAAACTAAATTATAAGGGGCAGTAGCCAGTTGACTGGTCAAGGATTTTAGTAAATGGGAAGACGGGAAACCTTAACAGAAGGACGGGTCAAGGTTCCACCGGCAGTCTTCATGTTGACGACACGTACCACTCCATCATTCCCTGGAGATACGGAGATGACTCTCCCGAGCTTCCACTTGAGGGGTGGCAGGTTCGCTTCATGAATAATGACTAAATCTCCTATTTTGAGATTTTCTTGAGGTCTGATCCATTTGGACATTCTTGAAGTGTGTGGAGGTACTCCATTTGCCATCTTTTCCAGAGATGTTGTGTGAAGGCTTGAACCAATTTCCAGCGTTTTGTGTGATTAAGTGGTGCATTAGTTAGTTGAGGTTCGATCAGGGCATTAAGAGGTCCTCCAGTTAGAAAATGTCCTGGTGTAAGAGGTTGAAGATCTGAAGGGTCATTCGAGAGAGGAGCTATCGGCCTCGAATTAAGGATAGCTTCAACACGCACAACTAAGGTGGTAAATTCTTCGTACGTTAAAATGTGTTCACCTATGACTCTGGTGAGATGATATTTTGCACCTTTAATGGCACGTTCCTAAAGTCCACCTTGGTGAGGTGCACGCGGAGGAATGAAATGGAATGTGATACTGTTGTTCGTAGCAAAATCTTGCGTCTCTGGTTGCTTCATGAGATCTTGAAAACATCTTTTGAGCGAAGAAGCAGCTCCTATGAAATTAGTCCCACAATCAGAGTACAGGTCTGATACAAGACCTCTCCTAGAGATGAATCTCGTAAGGGCTGCAATGAAGGCGTCTGTAGTTAAATCAGTAACCACTTCCAAATGTACCGCTTTTGTTGCAAAACAGATGAACAGGCAGAGGTACACCTTTATAGGCTGTATCCTGCGAAGTGTAAAAAACTTGACCGTGTAAGGGCCAGCATAATCAACTCCAGAAGCGTTGAAACAACGAGTAGGGGTAACACGACCGGCTGGTAGATCACCCATGAGCGGAGACGTGTTTGTTGATTTTGTACGAAAACATCGTACGCATTTAAATATTCTTGAGCGTATAACACTGCGGGCGGAGAGGATCCAAAAGTTGTAACGGGGCATTTTGGCCTACCTGAGGGAATAAAGAAGTTTGTATTTTTTCTTTTAATAAAACAAATAACATTTTTTTCTCGAATAATTGGGACAAAACGTATAAACGAAAGGTAAATTCAGTGGTTGAAATGATAGCGACAGTGGCAGCACTGCTTGGGACGGTAAATGTGTGACGATTATTCTTAAATTATTGAAGCAAACAGACTTAACAAACTGGAATTGTGCCAAGGTCAACAAATGACACGCAAAACAAGTTATGTAACTGACAGCAGGCGAACGTTACATCAGCGCCTTACATAACAAGGAATGTGGGTGGAGTGTGCCCCTAGCTTTGTCACACTCACAGCAAACAAAGCAGTCGGCAAATAACATCTGAACACATCGGACGCAAACAACTGTCGCGTTCGCCGGTTTTAGGCGAAGTTTTGTGTGTTCGCCGGCTGTGCGTGATTTTCGCGCCCGAGTACAACAGAAATGTGATTTTAATTCAAATTAATAATTAACCGTCATGAAGTGACAGTTTCGAGTTATCTGGCGAGAATTCCGACAAAAGTACGAAATGTGCGGAGTGATGAATGAAAGAAAAAAACGTACGGAGGCTGGACTGATCTTTAGGGACGCAATTGCAGATAAGAGAATAAATTATATCATATTCAATTATATTCATACCTTATAAAAAGAGAATAAAAGAAGAAGTTTTAAAAACAAAGAATTACAACCATTCAAAATTAGAAAATATGAGCTCTTAAAATCTGGGGGTAGTATGTGAGTGAGTGTGGGGGTTTTTGTTTAATTATATATATATATATATATATATATATATATATATATATAATGAAGTGCTGGTTTCCGTTGCAAAACTAATCCTAGGTGTATAAAAATTAGTTCTATTTAATATCTTGATTCTTTTTTATACTAAAGTCTTTTGTATTAAAGGTTTATACTATATTTCAATTTTATTTTCATGTGAGTTTTTAGAATGAGAATTGAGAATATCTAATGGTTAATAAACTTTAAATCATGGGAAACCATATAAAGTTTTCTTTATTTTGAACAACCAATTCTGATCTCCTGTTCGCCGAAAAGAACCCGAGTACTAGTTTTTTTTTGTATTATGTTTCTTGTAATTAATAAAAACAAGATGGCACCCGACAGTAAACAGTGAACAGTATCCTTAGTATAAGTTTGATTAAATTATCAATTTATTGAGAAGTATCAATGGCTTCTGAACAGGGACAATTTTATATAAGGAAATTTATATAAAATACGGCCTACGTGGGAGAGCAGAATGGTTGTTGGAAATAACAGAAAAATTTTTTTTGAGGTACGTAAAATAGACGTAGATATGGGGTTATGTATGTTTTGATAGTGTTATGTAGATAGTGAATTATTTGTTTATGAGTATTGTGAGCTAACATGGGTACCTAGTGTGTATGAGGAGAGTTGTATTATGTAAAAGGTATTATAATAAAAATCTTTTAAATATGGCTAAGATACAAGAAAATGATAGTGGTTTCGTATGGAAGGAGTGGGAAAGCGAATTTAAAGGGGTTGTAGGTGAAATGACCGATGAGGAATGGGGTATGTTAGATGATAGTTTAACACGAATGGAAGAACAGGAAGAGGGAATATTCGCAGAAATTAAGAAGCACAGTGATGATATTGATAGTGAGGTGACAAGGAATAAAGGTAAGATCGTTGAAGCAATAGTAGTAGTAAATAAGACTGTGAATAGGCCTAATGATAACGATAGTGTAGGGGTGGAAGAAAAAGAGTATACAGATAATTACCTATTTAACCTACTTAATGAGTTAAAAACAGTAATGGATAAGAGTTTTGATACGATTAATAAACGGCTTGATGAGAGGGGGGAAATGATGAATAAATATTTTGATAATATGAATAGGTGTTTTGATGAGTGGGACAAAAAGTGGGAAGGAGAGAGATATCAATTAAAAGAGAATACAGAAGTTGAGTTAACACAGGTAAGTGGTAATAATGTCTTTGATAATAGTGAAGAAATAATTAACCAGGTGAGTGACAATTCAAATAATGAGTTAATAAATAACAGTGACCAAATAGTGGGAGATGTAGTGTTAAATAGTGAAGATAATGATATTAATTACAATTCTGAGAGTATAGTGGGGGTAAAGAATAATGGAGAGATAAATGATGAGAATATAATCAAAAATAGTACTGATGAATGTGTAGAATGTGTTTATGAGATGTTAAGGTGTATTGATGAAGTAGAGAGAGAGTGGAAAAATAATATAGTAGTTGAATGTGGGCAGAGGGTAAATTTTCCCATTAATTTTTCTGAACCAGAGTGTTCACAAATGTTGTTGTTTTTGAAGGGCGAGAAGACCCATATTAGTAGATGAATTGAAGTGTATATTGATGTTGTATAATGTTGTACCCTCTGTCTGTAATAATTGTGAGAGTGTGATGTGGGGTTATGAAAAGAGAGAGTTGGGTATTGAGAGAGACATAGAAGTATATAAGTTAAAAAGAAATTATGATGAATTGAGAAAAAGATTACCTGTTGAAAGAGAGATAGAGAATTATTTTGGTAATATTTTTATAAACAATAATGACTTACCTGACGTAATCGTAGAGGAATATAAAAATGAGAAAACAACTTACCTGACATTGACCAATAATAGTGATGGAGACTGGACAATAATACCTGATGTTGACAAGGTTTATGAGATATTAATAGGGAATAACCCTATAAATTATAATGGTATGATGAACGGAATAAAGTTAGTGGATTATAATAATAATAATAATAAACTGTATGTGGATAACAATGATGCATGTTACAAATATATTAGATATCTATACGATGATGGAGGCTGAACTAAAAAATCAGTGACATTGTTAAATATTGTAATTTTTTGGTAACGACCTTGCAGACTGGGACATATGAAGTGTGAAACAATTGAACAGTTATTGACGTATACTTTGTAAATAATATAGAGAATTCATTTGTGTGTATTATGAAATGTTAGGTAAATAATGTGTATATGTAGTGGAAAATGTTGTGATAATAATAATAATATTATTAATATTTTGCATTCTAATTAAATAATAAAAAATAATTATGAAGACAATAATTAATGATTTGTAAAATTTTGATAATAATGGAAATATGTTGTGTTTTAAATAATCAATTGAAGTAAATAATTTGAGATGTTTAAATATTGTGATTGAAGGTTATATGTTTGAATTTTTATAATGAATTTCAATTATTTGATGAGATTTTAATTTGATAACAATGAATAAATAAATAAATGCTAAATGTTTTGGTTTGTGGAATAGCATAATGGTTAAAGATATAGATTAATAATAAATTTGAAAATTTTTAGGAACATAATTACAGCAAAGAATAAATAATGAAATCATGATATATAAACAAAAGTTAATGCAAAATTTTAAACAAGGATGTTTATAAGTTTTTATATAAATTATTTAAAAGAGAATTGTGTGTTTAGTGTATACTAATAATGTCATTTAAGTATAAATTCTTAAGTTTAGTGTTACAAAAGATGTTTTACTTGTGATTCCCCAACTTTTCAGGCGGTCACGGCCTCACCGAACCTTGACCGTGGAATTGGTTTAGCTTTAACAGCTATGGTTGGGGCACATTACGATTACGCGCTGACCATAACTGGCCATAGCTGTTATCGTTGTAAAGGTGTATTTAGAAATTGATGGGGGGTGAAATTAAGGGGAATCACCAAACTAGGGAACAGCGGCTACCACTCTGTCCGAGTAGGGACAGCAAGGCCAGGTGGTAGACCCGCATTAAGGGTGCATAACTATAGACAAAGATATGTTGATATCTATACCTTTTCAAATGTAACGCAGAAGCAAGGACACGGAGATGTCAAATTCCTCCAAAATTTCAGTCCTTGTGGACGCAACTGGACGCCACAGTCCAGGGGGGGTCATAGTGTGTGTGGCAGGGAGGTTATCCAAGGGGATAACGTATTAGAAGTTTTGTTGTATTTTAAAAATGATGATTCGCTACTCAATAATTTTGTTTTAATTTAAAAAATAGATGCACTAAATACTTCCTATATTGTGTTTATTATGTCTTATTGTGTTAATTTCATGTAGTATGTTAGGAATAAGGATTATAAAATATAATAATATGTTTTCAATGTGTTTATAGATTTTAAAATAAAATGAAATAAAGTTGTGATAGGTAAAATTTTTAATGGGTTGCAAAAGATAGAAATGGGGTGATGAATATTTGTGGGACATGTAGATCTGTCCAAGTCGAAGTTGAAGTTAAAGAAATAGTAGAGATGAAAATAATGTAATGTTGTTTTGAGTTAATGTATGTTATAGAATTTGGAGAAATATTGATGTTGACACAGTAGTAATGGAGAATTTATGTAGAGTTTTGAGTGATATATTGATGTTATTAATTGATGTTGTTATTTTGTTGTAGTGGTAGTAAGGTAATGAGATTGAGATTTTTGGGGATGGCAATTTTGTAGTAGGGGGTAGTGTAATGTGGGAGTCCGCAACATGATGATAAGTTGGGACGGGATTTGGTATAGATTTAGTGGAGACGGGGTTGCCTTAGGTAGAATCCAGGAACCAGAGAACGGGATTGAGCTTTTGGGGGGGGGGAAACACGTATCCTATGTACACAGGGTTAGAGAGTATTTTTTTTATATATTGAGAGAAGGTGGCGAATGGAGTTAAAGTAGTAAGTAGTTAGAGGTAGAGAAAGGTTAGTAGATTTTTTGATAGAGGGGTGTCATACTAGTTGAAGATTTTGTAAGGGAGCGTTAGAGTAATAAAAAGGGTAAGATTATGAGTAAATGCCAAGTTGATAAAGTGAATTATAATGAATAACTGAGAATCACCAAAATGAAGGAAATGGAATAATAATTGCAATGTTATGAAAAAAAAAAAAAAAAAATTTTTTTTGAGAAACGAATTAATAAAAGTTAAACGGAGATTTATGTATTTTATTATTAAAAGGTAATTTTATGCTTTTATATGCAAATTTAATGATGTAAAGGGTGTAAATTTTAAATACAAATTGTTTACTTTAAGATAATGATAACAATGTGAATTATGAATGTACTATGTTTTCTTATGTTATATTGTGTTGTTAGGTATTTTGATATATATGTTAGAAATAAGTAGAAAACAAAACCAGTGCTTCTTAGCGCAAACCAGCACCGCTAGGGGGAAACAGATCAGTTGGGGATATGGTGTTGTATAAGGCCACTATTTGATATTTTAATTTGTTGTTTCAGTGTTTGGTGATGCTGTGGCGGCGGACCTGAGCTGGCCAGCGCGTCAGAGCAGGGGCGTTAAGTATCTGTCTGACTCTACGGTGTTGGGATCTCGACATTGGGATCCAGTATTGTCATTCAGGTGCGGTCACAGTCACCG
The DNA here is from genome assembly GCA_034769895.1 of Magicicada septendecula. NCBI lineage: Eukaryota > Metazoa > Arthropoda > Insecta > Hemiptera > Cicadidae > Magicicada > Magicicada septendecula. Next base: position 474,365,178 of record CM068371.1, on the reverse strand, counting down.
GACCAAGGGTGAGTTGATTATATTTTTTGTAAACCGTAACGAGGGTTGTGGCGACATATCCTGGCTGATCCCTTTAGCAAGTATGAATGTGTCAATGAGATTTTTTATGCTTCGGCATAAAATATCTCATTGAGGGGGTATTGTAACGGGGCATTTTGGCCTACCTGAGGGAATAAAGAAGTTTGTATTTTTTCTTTTAATAAAACAAATAACATTTTTTTCTCGAATAATTGGGACAAAACGTATAAACGAAAGGTAATTTCAGTGGTTGAAATGATAGCAACAGTGGCAGCACTGCTTGGGACCGTAAATGTGTGACGATTATTCTTAAATTATTGAAGCAAACAGACTTAACAAACTGGAATTGTGCCAAGGTCAACAAATGACACGCAAAACAAGTTATGTAACTGACAGCAGGCGAACGTTACATCAGCGCCTTACATAACAAGGAATGTGGGTGGAGTGTGCCCCTAGCTTTGTCACACTCACAGCAAACAAAGCAGTTGGCAAATAACATCTGAACACATCGGACGCAAACAACTGTCGCGTTCGCCAGTTTTAGGCGAAGTTTTGTGTGTTCGCCGGCTGTGCGTGATTTTCGCGCCCGAGTACAACATAAATGTGATTTTAATTCAAATTAATAATTAACAGTCATGAAGTGACAGTTTCGAGTTATCTGGCGAGAATTCCGACAAAAGTACGAAATGTGCGGAGTGATGAATGAAAGAAAAAAACGTACGGAGGCTGGACTGATCTTTAGGGACGCAATTGCAGATAAGAGAATAAATTATATCATATTCAATTATATTCATACCTTATAAAAAGAGAATAAAAGAAGAAGTTTTAAAAACAAAGAATTACAACCATTCAAAATTAGAAAATATGAGCTCTTAAAATCTGGGGGTAGTATGTGAGTGAGTGTGGGGGTTTTTGTTTAATTATATATATATATATATATAATGAAGTGCTGGTTTCCGTTGCAAAACTAATCCTAGGTGTATAAAAATTAGTTCTATTTAATATCTTGATTCTTTTTTATACTAAAGTCTTTTGTATTAAAGGTTTATACTATATTTCAATTTTATTTTCATGTGAGTTTTTAGAATGAGAATTGAGAATATCTAATGGTTAATAAACTTTAAATCATGGGAAACCATATAAAGTTTTCTTTATTTTGAACAACCAATTCTGATCTCCTGTTCGTCGAAAAGAACCCGAGTACTAGTTTTTTTTGTATTATGTTTCTTGTAATTAATAAAAACAAGATGGCGCCCGACAGTAAACAGTGAACAGTATCCTTAGTATAAGTTTGATTAAATTATCAAAGTATTGAGAAGTATCGAAGTGTTGAGATAGTGTTGCTTGGAGGAACTGGGGACCAGCGTGCAGGTACATGCCATGATAGTAATCAATGAGTAAATGAATAGCGACATGATTTTTTGGCAGAAGAATAGGATGTTTGGCATTGTAAGTAAGCGCAGAGTTTTTCAGTCGACCTCCGACACGGACTATTCCTGCATCATCAATAAAGGGTGCTAGACGTTGGATGCGGTTTGAGCATGTCCTTTTCTTGGAGAGTAGATCTATGTCTTCTGCAAAGTGAAGTCTCTGAATGAGCCAGCAAATGTGGTTACAGGCGTTATTTAATTCAGTTACTGTAAATGATCCACTTATGGTGGTTTTAAATTTCAAACGGGTTATAAAGCGAAGGACATAAGCCATTACATGAAGAAAAGTCTTCCAAGAAGAAAACTTTGTAAGAAATCCAAATGTTGGGACTTCTTTTGTGGTCATCATAAGATTAAGCACATTTGGTTTCATTTCGGGAATAGACTCCTCCGAAATTGGATGAAGGATAGATTGTGGCCAGGTCTGCGTTGATTTAGCGAGCCATGGTGGTCCTAGCCACCACTGACTATGTTTCATCAGAACCGTGGGTGTCAAGCCTCGAGAAGCACAATCAGCAGGATTGTCAACAGTTGAAACATATTTCCAAACGTGCGGTGAAACTAAGTCTTGTATTTGTGCCACACGATTAGCAACATACACCTTGAGACGAAAAGATAGAGTGCGTATCCAAGATAGAACTACTGTAGAGTCACACCATGCTGAAATGTTGTCAATCTTGTGATGTTGTGAGAGCTGTTCTGTACAGAATGTAGCAATTTGGCTAACATGTGCGCACCACAAAGTTCCAAGCGGGGAATAGTCACACGCTTCAGTGGAGCTACTCTTGATTTTGCGATCAGCAGTCGTATGTTGACATCTCCTTCTGCGTCTTCTGTGCGCAGGAAGACACAAGCTGCATATCCGGATTCACTTCCATCTGAAAATCCATGAAGCTGGATATTGACTGCAGTTGCTAAGGATATGAAACGTGGTATCCTTAGCTTTTCTATTTCTGGAAGTTCTTTCACGAATCGTGACCACTTCTCGGAAATATGATCAGGTAATGGAGAATCCCAATCTAAGCCTAAGGTCCATACATGCTGCATTAAGACTTTAGACCAAAAAACTATTGGGGATATCCAACCACAAGGGTCATAAATCTGAGCAATTGATGAAAGTAAAGTTCTTTTTGTGTAATTACTTGAAGGTGTGTGCATCAAATATGAAAAGACATCAATATCTGGGATCCATTTTAGCCCTAAAAGACATGAACTTAAGAAACAACTAAACAACTACTTAAGTCCATAGATCAATGAAAATAGAACTTATTGCAACCCAATCCTCTTCCGATCCAATGAACGAAAACACCAAGTCATGCTGATGTGTTAAGTACCATTGAATTACCTTATTTCCAAAAACCTAATCACTCTAAATTTTACTAAAAGTAAATTGATCTCACTATAAGTCGAATATTTCTCTTTCAAAGATTATTTAAGAAAATAAACACACTGAAAATTTGTCAACATAAAATCTAACCTATTGTTTAAACACGAACTTTCGAAACACATTTAACAACACTACAGAACAGATTGCAACATCACACCTCATTATTTATGTACACTTAGAATAAGGTAAAATACTTTTATTGTAATCATCGGAATTCTTTGCCTTATAATCAAAAGGATCCACCGATTTTGGGACGAAATTAATTGTAATAACAAAACGTTCAGCTGCCATGCTGATGCGGGCACATCGTTCCAGAGTCGATTCGTCACCCCGAGTATAATTGTTTCATGTATAAAGTCGGTGCAAAGTTGTTAATCAACTAATACATTTTATTCTTCGTATTTATTTGAATTAGCAGCCATCCTTACTATTTCTTTTATGAAGTTGCTAAACTGCTACAATTTTTTGTTCAGACAAAGCTTTTCGTCATCTCTGACATCATCAGGTCTTGAAGAAGAGGTTGTTCAAGACCTGATGATGTCAGAGATGACGAAAAGCTTTGTCTGAACAAAAAATTGTAGCAGTTTAGCAACTTTATAAAAGAAATAATACATTTTATTTGTAAAAAACCTGAAAAATTTAATTATCAAACATTAAAATCACAATGACAGGGAGTAACCGTTGTTATTATTTCATAGGGAGTGCATTATATTATTTGTGTTTATTTACGAAGGCTACGTTTGATGAGCAGCGCTCAAGTTGCCATTTGCACAACTGCCTATACGATTCAGAAGGCGGCACGAGCGGGAATTATTTGAACGCCCGACCGTCACAGCTGAAAACACTGTATTAAGTAATTTTAATTGTTTTAATAAACAATTTGGCGCCACCCGGGATTAACACACCCCTATATATATAAACAGGTAAGGTTACTGCTGTGTTATACTGGTAATTACCACAACACTACGGACATCGTTAGCGCAAAATTGATGTAACGACCCCAGTGCGAGACGAACGCACTAACACTTTACACATATATAAACTGGTATACATTTTACAGAGACACTCCAGTTATAACGTTACAGATTGGCGCCCAACGTGGGGCCTAAACATCACGAACACGTACAGATACTTCGTTACAGATTGGCGACCAACAGGTGAGGCTTTAAAAGAAGACCAGCGGCGATTATGAAGAGACATTCCATGGTTACCAGATACGACACTATGAAAGGAACTGAAGGTGAAGATAAAGAACAGCTGGAAGAAACTGAAGAAATGATAGGAGAATTGTTCGAAGAGGATCCCCAGGAGGACCAACCAGAAAACCCGAACCAACCAGAACCGGAAGGGGAAGGAACAGTCGGCGACCAACCAGACAAAACAACCGAAGGGGCAAGGATGGAGAACATGATGAGGATGATGATGGAACAATTGAACAGAAACCAGGAGAAAACCGATGAAAATTTTAAGAAGCAAGAGGACAAAATAGACCACATCCAGGAAGAAACAAGAGAACAAAGAAAGGAAGCCAAGGATGAATTGAACGAAAAATTAGAATCATTACATGAGAGAATGAAAGAAAATAATGAGAAGAATCGTGAAGAACTAAAGAAACAAATCAAGGAGGACATAGAGCTCCTGAATAACAAAATGGAAAGCAACCATGAAGCCCTAAAAAGAAACCAAGAAACATTGGAAAAGAAGAGTGAAGAGCTGAAGAGGCAGATCAAGAAGGATTTTGAAATATTAAATAACAAAATTGAAAATAACAGTGAAACCCTCCAAAGACAATTGAAGGAAGATGGTGAGAAGAACAGAGAAGAATTAAGATTTATACTAATAGAGTTTCGTGAAGAAGTCAAACAGACAAAAACGGGGATGAACAAGAGATGGGAAGAAACAAGTTACCCAGTAGATCAACTTAATGAAACGTTAGATAGTGATTTCAAACAATTGAATGAAACACTAGACACCACTTCTGAAGGTAGTAAGGAGATGGAAATTGTAGAAGAATCAAGCGTATTGTTTTCTGAAAATAAAGGTAACAATAACACCGAGAAAGTCAAGCACATAAAAACCAACCGTAGAAGAATAAAGAAGAGTCGAATAATTAAGAAGAGAAGAAAACAAGGGAGATAGGAAAAGTATTAAAAAGAAAATAATAAAAACCAGAGAAGAATTAGAAATGGTGAAGAATGGACTGATTGAGGTATTTAATTTACCAATTACTGACCGGATAGAAATCATGAAATATAAAGATTGTAGTAGGAATCTAAAGGAAATTATAGAAGGGATTCACAAAGAACCAGTGAAAAAAACTTCTACAGTTCTCTTGTTAAACGGAATTTACCAGAAATGGAAATACAGAATAAAAAATCAATAATAATATTAACGAAGGAGGTACAATTAACAACTTCTTTGATTAATCAAAATGTAGTGTATGAAGCAGTCATGGAGACAAACGAACATATGATAGTAGAGGAATTGTGGTACAAGACAGAAGAAACCTATATCACAAGGAAGAAAATAGTTCTGCACACCCAGGTTACCCGAACCACAAGTGCAGAGGAAATGATGGACCATGGGTAAACAAAGTGCTGTCATACAACCGCAAAGTTCTAAGAATCATGTCACCCGCACATTCCATTTCAATTGTCTCACCACAGTTCCTTTGTTCGAACTACGCTTCATACTGCCATGGGACGGACCACACAGATGGAAATGAATTGTTGATATTTTAATAAAATCAAACCCCAAATTTAATAAAATAAAAAACCCACCTTCTTTGTCCCGTTACACTCTCTTATAGACTGTGAGTTCGTGTAAACGAATCCTGGACCCAGAAAAGGTAAGAGTTACCATAAAAATATATTTCTATGTCTTTCAGTAATTGTGTACAATATAGAACAGTTCAATGGCCCCCGAAACAGGGACACTCTATATAAAGTATATTTCGTATAGGCTATGCCTACTCACAGATGTAAGAGACGCTAGTGGGAGTTACATATGAATTAAAATTAAGTACAGGAAATATTTATAGAATACAATTAAAATAAGAGTATGTTGTAATATGATTGATAGGTGTAAGGCTAAATTTTTGTAAGATTAAAAATCTCATAAAGAATAATTAAATTTATAAAAATGGAAAATAATGAAAGTAAAGTCAGTACGGTAATGGGGGAGGTAGAAAGTCATTCAGACCCGAATGTGGGCAAAGAGAATGTTTTATGCGAAATAGATTATATAAATGATTCAGGAATGGAGACCACTCCAAGCCTGACAGATGAATCTGTAATAATTAGTGAGGCGGGAGCAAATTCCACTCCCGTAGCAACTAAAATAAGAGAAAAAAGTTGTCATTAAATGACTTATTTAATCTTATTAATAAACGATTTGATGTTAATAATATTAAATTTGAGGTTTAGAATGTAAAACTTAACGATATTAATAAACGTTTCGATGATAATGATAAAAAATTTAATGAATTGAGGGGTGAGATTAACGAACGTTTTGATATTAATGATATTAAGTTTAATGAAATAAATACCAGAGTCAATGGTATAAAAAGTGAGATCGTAAACGAAATAAATGAACAGTTAATGACATTTAAGGAACAAGTGGTAGTCAGTAGAGGAGCAGATTAAAAGTAAAGTAACTCAGATAATTGATAACAAGGTGAGTAATAACGATAATGATAATAGTGAGTTAACAAGTGATAAAAATGAGGTAATGAAAAACGTGGTGTTAGAGAGTAAGGTTTGTGAGCATAGCAAGTGTTAATGAAAGTGAGAGAGTGTGATGAAAGGTTAGGTGGGCAAAGGGCAAGTTTTCCCAAAGTATATGGTGAAACAGAGGTTTCACAAGTGTTGTATGAGGACAGAGTTTCCTCCAGTAGTTGTGTGGAAGACGAGGTGTCTTCAAGTAGTCCCGTAATTTGTTGTAATATTCTTGGAAGTGCCAAGAAATGTAGTAAGTTTGTTGTGCCCTTTGCGTGGTATGAAAGAGGTCGGGGGGTTGTGACAGGTTTTATGATGTGGAGAGATATTTAGAGAAAGAGTTGTTTGTAGATGAGGAAATAGGGTTATTTACGTTAAGCAGGAGTTATAAAAAGTTGAAAGAGAGGTTAGAATTGAAGGAAATAGATGATACATTTTAAATATTTTAGTTTGTGGTAACGACCTGGCTAGATTATGAAATGAGGTGTGGTAAACAAGAAAAATAATGACAAAGATTGTAAATAAATTTTAGTGAAATTAATTGTGTTGTTGTAAAATGTATTTGATGTAAACAATGTATATATGTGGTAGAAATTTATTTAATAATAATTGATTGAGGTAATAATAATAATAATATTTTGGCAGACTAAATAAATAATGAGGATAATTATGAAGGTGATAATAAATGAATTGTAATTGTTTTGGAGTAAGATAATTAAAATATGTTGTGTTTTTAATAATTGTTGGAATTAAAATAACTTGAAATGTATTAATTGATTAATTTAAAATGTTGTATAAAGAGATTTTGATAATGAATTTAAATGATTGTAGGAGAGTGGAACTTGATAATAAATGAATAAATGTAAAAGGTATTTAGTTGTGGAATCATATGATTGTTATAATGTTTCAGAAGATGCATGGAGTTATGTACATTATTTGGTGGTGATCAATGTTTATATTTTTGTGTCTATGACAGTATATGAGTGATGTAATGTAAGTATGAATTTTATAATGCAATTTAAGTAAAGTAATATAATTAAATGTGGGAATAATAAATTTTCAATGTGTTTAAAGAGGTTTTAAGTTAAAGGATGAAATTAATTTGAGATAGTTGTGAATTTTCAATGAGTAATAAAGGTTAGAGTTCGGGTGATAACTGTTTTAATAGGACGTTTGAATCAGTCAGAGTTAAGGTTAAATGGGTGTTAAAACAGAATTAGATTTTTGGGAATAAAAGTAGTACAGAAACTGAGTATTGGTAGTAACACAGTAGCGATAGGTAGTATATGTAAAGTAATGAGAGGGATGCAATTGGAGAGGAATTAGCTGATGGTGGAATTTTGTAAGGGGGGTGGTGTGATAAGGAGTCCTCAACGAAAAGCGTTGTGGTGGGAGGTGAACCGTATGTGCGTTGGCAGGGTTACCTGGGGGGTACCAGGAACCAAGAAGGGAACGAGCATAGGGAGGGAACACACGTCCTAAGTACAAAGAGAGTAAAGGGTATTTTGTTATAAGGGCAGAATGTTGTAATTGGATTTAGAGAATTGTTGATAAATATTTTGAGAGAGTGGGGTCAGACTATGTAAATCTGTTAATGAGTGTTAGAGTCAGAAGGGGGTTGAGTTATATTTAATGACCCATTTGTAAATCGAATTATTATGAATAACTAAGAGTCACCCAAAATAATTGATAATGAAAATGTTAAAGAGAAAATCATAGGTAAAATGTAATAATAAAACGAAACCAGTGAAAAATTTAATAGAATTTGAAAATAAAATTAAAGCTGTAAGAGGTGTAAATTTTGGTCAACTTAAATGCGAATTGTTTATTGTAAGGTAATAACAACAATGTTAATGATGAGTGTTCTATGCTTTATGTTGTATTATGTTTGAATGTAACAAGTTATAAACATGTGATGTATTTTACCTTGTATAATTTTTGAGATATATCTAGGGCAAGGTCATTCACTTGACCCAGAGAGATCAGCTGATGACTGATGTTTGATATATAGTATGTTTTTTACAATTGATTCGTAGATTTTGTTTGTGTAGTCATACGGAAATGATTAAATAAAAAATTTTGTTGACAAAATGATTCTTTTTGGGAATCGAAATTTTTTGAAAAGAAAAAAAAATTTATTTTTTGCTTGAAGTACAGATTGTGTTTTTGTGTCCAGCATATATTGTTGAGTATGTATATGTTAATGTGTTAACTGATTTATATTATTCATATTATGTGTTGTAAACAAATGTAATAAGTGAATTTATGATTTAATAAGAAGTTCAGTTTGTTTTTTATGATTGTTAGTAGTTAGTTAGTGAAGAACTGTAGATTCATGTAAAAGATTTTTGGTATTTTGATGAAATTAATGGTAATATAACATTTTGATATTGGACTTGGATTAATTTTGAACGGAATTTAAATAATTTAATCTGATTTATTGGATTTATTTTGAGTATATGTATGCACCCAGTACTTGCTAAAGGCAACCCAGTATGCATGTAAGGGAAAACATATCGGTTGAGGATCTAGTATGGTATAAGGCCTGTGTTTTGATTTTTGGGTGGAATGATAGAAGGTTAGGGGTACTATGGTAAGTATCTGTCCGATTTTATGGTGTTGGGATCTCATACAGAGAAGTCCAGTAATCTCGTTCAGGTGCAGCCATAGTCGCCGAGCTAGGGGGGTAGTTTACCCATGATGTGTTTAGACATTAACGGGGGGTTGTTGGCACCATATCCTCACCGATCCTCTTAAGGTTTTGCAATGAGAGTTTTTATGCTCTCGGGCATAAAACTTCTCATTGGGGGGGTATTGTAATAAGGCAAAAAGGGGGATTTTATTTTTATTAAATTTATTTAAACTTGTTTATGGTCAGCATTGCAAGTCCCAGGTAAAATAATAGTGGTTTCAAACGATGAACAGGAACATAAGCTTTTTGAATGGAGTGTAGTTGAAAAATGCTAGACTCGCTTGTAAATTCAGTGTTTGTCACGTCCGCTGCGCACACACACACACACACGACGGGGCGCAGCTACTACGCATAAACATTAAAAAATGACGCTACTGAAAATGGCTAAGCCTTAAGATTTCCTTGCCATGTGCTTTCGAGATGGCGGAAGTCAAGTGAATGCTCCATCTACAAAGGCCTCCTATATCGTCAACATGTAACAACAGTAGCCACATGGTCCATAGAAAAGCTATACACCGTGAACGACTACGAAAAAATTTATAACCTGAAGGCAGTGCTTTTCCGGTTAAGTAACAAAAGTGTAGTGGGGAGCTTTGTGCACAGTTGCCGGGCAGTCGACACAGAACTCCAGACCACGCGTGGTAAATAATAACATCGCTCGAGTTAATTAGGGTCGGCCGACCAGCCCAATGTATATCAAAAATGTGTGTAAGCAGTGTAAAAAAATCTAAACTCATATGGAACAGTGAAAACCAGTAAAATTTTATCAAAAGTGAAACAACAAACTTCTGGACACTGAATAAGAGAACTCTGTGGGATACGCCACGCGGTCGGGAAAGACGACGCTACATCATGTAACAGTATTCCACCAAAATTATTATTATTTTACATAAAATGGGGTTTTAAAAGTATGAATGTGAGAGTGTAGCAAGCTGGGTTGCCTTAATTAATATAAGTATTAGAATAAGTATACAATTTTGAAATAAATGTTTTGTGTCATTCAGTCATATTTTCAGTAATAGAAAGAACAGTAATATTTTAATGTGAAAAGTTGAGTAATCAATAAATTTGAAGGAGCATAAAAAATGAAATAAAATTTGAGTGGTTTTACATAAATGCGAGTTGAGTATGTTACTGATACAACCTTGAAACCATGCTTGTATTCAAGTTCATGTGATGAACCTGGGCTCAATTAAGGTAGGTGAGAGATATATATTATTCTATAAATATATTAATAAATAACAACACATCGCGTCCGTTACTTGTAGATGTTAATAGTCGACTTTCCGGAGTGTACCAACCAACTCCCCACTACCTCTTGCTGCTCAACAGGAAATGCACTGCCTTCAGGTGACAAATTTTCTGTAGCCGCACACAGTGTATGGATTGTCTATGGGACACACAGGCTAAGGTTGTTAAATGTTGACGATATAGGATGCTCTGAGGGTGTGGCCTCTTACTGGATTTCCTTCGTCTTGAAAGCACATGGTACAAAACTCTTACCGCTTCGCCATTTTCAGTAGCATCAGTTTTAATGTTTAGGCGTATAAGCTGCGCCCCGCCACGTCTGTGCGTCCAGCAAATAAAGAGATTGTGAGGCCTCTTTTTAAATAAGTCAGTCACTAATGTTACTGTAGCCCTTATCTTCCAACCATCTACTTGCATCTATCATCTCCATGTATATCATTTCTTCTGACTTTGTAAGATTAACATTCTTATATTTTGTGTACATACTGTACTGCTGTTAAAATACACCGCAGTACATAAGAATCAAATAATAATTTTAAAAGGATCAACGATATAAATTTAATAGTATTTGGAACATATGTTTGAATTGTAACCAAAAAAAAACTGAGTTGATAGTCCCAACCAACATAGAGGTAGACTCCCATATTAGATAGAACAGCATTAAGATATATATGTTTTGCCAAGTATTATATTAAGTTGGAAATAAATATTAAAATAAAATGAAAGAGTAATAAAATTATAATCTAATAAATACAAATTAGAATGAAGAATGTTAGAAATCAAATAAATGTATTTAATAATAATTAGAAAAGTTATATATGTTTTTAAGTCATATGATGGAAAGATGTGACGAATGAAGTTAGGTACCTAAATGGCAAATTGTAAATTGTTAGATTTGAATTGTATTCAAATAGAAAAAAATTTGTTTAGTCAATATTTATATTTAAGAAGAGCCACATCAAAAAAGTCTAATTTTATATTTAAGAAGAGACACATTAAAAGAGTTTAATTTTGTATTTAATAAAGGAAACCTTTAAAGGAAGGGAGTTAACATTGATATTGAATTTAATAAACATACGAGAGTATAAATCTATAACATTGGAAGAATCATAATTTGTATACAACTTAATAAACAACAATATTTCAAGAAGTCTGAGTATATCATTTAGAGAACACTGAACTAAAATAAGAAGCCTCCTGAAAGATAGTTTGATTGTCAATACAATAAAATTCGATATTCCAAAGAAGTATCAAGTTAGTAATCATAGAAGAAAATATAATTCAACATTTAATCTAATAAGAAATCCCAGAGAAGGAATAGATCACGAAGCCTAGCATTACCTTTAAGATGATAAACGTCAACTAGAATTGAACCCGCTGCAGTTGTGAAGAGTTCAGATTCAAGCTATTTACATTTATAGGGTAGATATTCTTACCTTGTTATTTATTAAAAAATGTATACACTAACGTTATTTGGTACGGATTAAAGAAAAGAATAAATCATACACAGTATTAAATAATAAATCAACTTAATAATTGTTAACCCTGAGATAGAGTTTTCTTTTCATGTGCAGATAGAAAAAAGTAATATCTGTAATTAAATATTTTACTAAATATCACTATTACTTTAACGACTCGGAACACTAGGTTTTTTATAAATAAAAGCAAAAAGTTTTACCTTACAGCCTTAACCGGTTTTCTCCTTTAAAAGGCTTCTTCCCTTTTTTTAAAGGAGAAAACCGGTTAAGGCTGTAAGGTAAAACTTTTTGCTTTTACTTATAAAAAACCTAGTGTTCCGAGTCGTTAAAGTAATGTTGATATTTAGTTAAGTAACGGACACGTCATGGACAACGAAATCCAATAAATATTTTAATTACAATACTTATAAATAAAATTACAGCACACAAAATGACGTCACCAATGTGTGGCATATAAGGAATAAAATATCTGCAAATAATTACAGTACAATAAATGTCACTTCAAAATTATATTACTTCCATGTTCCATAAGGAAATGGAAGTATGGTGATGGCAAAAAAAAAAAGTGTTCGAGATAATTGCAGATTCTGATTGTACTACCCTAAAACATGAAAAAGTCATTTTTCGAAAAGTGTCTGCGTGTAGATTTTTTTTCTATGGCAAACGATAGAAACGATGTTTCGCATACAGCCCTGAATTGTAGAGTTCTCAAGGTCTGTTGATTTTGGTGAAGATCGGTTAAGGGAAAGGGGTAGTTTACCTGCAACATTTTATGTTGTACCAAGAGAAATTTTTTCATGACGAACGATAACTGCAGTAAATTCAAACAGAATCAAATAATTTTTTACATATGTGCCTGAGTTGTAGAAGACTCAAGGCTTATTGATTTTGGTGAAGATCGGTTACGGGGAAAGGGTAGTTTACCGGAAACATTTTTTGTTGTAACAAGAGTCAAGTACTTAATTTTGATAAATAAAGTATCCTGATAAGATCTTAATAATCCACTGTAGAAACGTAGATGAAATATCTATAATGAAGAGGCTAGTTTACGGGGTGGGGGTAATTTTCTGTAAATGAAAATTATAGTTGAAGGGGGAGGGGATAATTTTTATATGTGTACTATGTTATCGGCAACAAAGTAGTAGTTTGTTGTTAAAATTCCTTCCCGGGCTGTTTGGCTGTAGTCCAACGTTTTCTGCAAAACCAGACGTTTCGGCAGTGCCGTCGACTGCCATCATCAGTGAAAATCGTGTGCGATAACGTGTGGTGGTATACGTTAGTGACCACAGTACTGTGGTTAAGGCTGAAGCAATAAGTGGAAAGAAGTAGTTTCTATGGGAACATTTCATTTCGTAAATGATTTTAAATATAAATCTTAGAACATAGAAGTCATGTATGGTTCTCCATACCGATATTTTTACATTGGCATTATGAAATTTAGTCTGGCAGTATTTTGGTGTACCATATGGTATGATTAAACGGTTACTGTTAGGCTGTTTATATCTACTATGAGATCAGAATACTGTAACAAACAGCAAAATTACAGCACTGTTGACAAATTAACACTTGGCATCAATTTGTTGAAATTACACAGATATTTATGTTTATGACTGAAAAAAAGACATCAAGTGTTGTTGTTAAAAGTGAGACACAGTGGTAATAAATAAATAAAACAATGCAGTTTTTGTTATTGTTTTGTGTTAACGTATACTATATTTATTTTCTTAACCACAACATACACATTTTTTACACTACTAATACATATTAATATATTACTCTAAAAATGAACATACATGTATAATACTTTAGCAAAACAGCAGCATTACAAATTATTTTTATAACAAGGTGGGCATATTTAAACATTAAACCGAGTCTCAGATCCATCAGCCAACATCAGTGTCACTGTACGATTGTTATCCACACTAACTTGGCAAGTCTCATTGGGTTCAGGCGTGACATCTCAGCTAATGGTGATGTGCTGTATGATTTTGTGCACTTTGTCTGGCTGTTGCCTAATCCAAACATACCTGTTGAAGTCTGCAAAATATAGAAAAAATTGATAAAACAGATAAATTTAACTTAAAGTTTGTAAAACAATTATAGGCTCATGAAACTTTCACGTTCAGCAATAGTAAATGCATGTCCATGATTTGTTTAATGCTTATAACTGGTAAGTAGAATATTAAAGAAAACTATGTTAATATACAGGCATGTTAACACCTGTATCACCGGTTACACACAAGTAATATAACTGCACACTAACCTGCCAGAATGACAAACGGTTTTCTCCACAGCTATATGACACCAGAAATTTTCCATCAGGAGAAAATGCCAGGGCTGTTATTATAGCACCATGCGCAGGTATCATCTGTAAAAATCCATGTATATTATAAGAAAAAAATATCTTAACAGAATTAGGTTACAGTATTCACTGTAAATTGGTTATTTTGAAAATTTCAACACAGTGTTAATATACTGATAGGAATATATGTTGTTTACAGATTTAACTAATGACTCCTGGAAAGCAAAACTTAAAAACTTAGCGCATACCAAGATATGACTATTTTCTGTCTCATTTTATTTTTAAAATATTCTTGTATGGTGTATTTTATACTGTATATTGTTAAAAAGTTTATTTATTTATTTGCTATTTTCAATCTACAAGTTTTACAAATGTATCTACTCAATTAGTTGACTCTTTAGACTTCACTGTTATTCAAAAGTCGTTATTCAGACTTCTATGATGAATATACCAGAGTTTTACAGTCATTTGTAATCACTGGCAGTAAACATTTAGCAAAGCTCTTGCAAAGCAACTGATTCTTTACATTTTATATAGAAGTGTTCACACTACAGAATATCAATGGTATTAAAAATACTTTTTTGCAATTCTTATAGGTAATATAGACACAGTAGTGATTAGCATAAATATATAAACTGCATATGATATAATTCACTATGAATATATTCTAATTTCTGTAACAATATAACTGGGGATTATAGTATAGGCCTAGTTATACTCCAATACAGTACTACAGTACAGTAGTACAGTACTCCAATACTATTAAAGAATTATTTTTCACTATTACAACATATCCAACATTTAATTAAAATAAACATTATGCGGTGAACTGAATTGATTTAGTATGTATCAATTTCAAAACTCATACACAAGCCAGCTGGACCAACTTAGTCTGAAGTCCAGTAACAACAAGCTAACCGGGACATAGACTGGGGGGTTGCATGTACCGTGCGAGGCATGGCATGTGAAGTGTGCAGTGTTTGAAGTCTCAATTACGACTCCAGCCAATGGGATTTCAATGTATCTGATTTTGTAACTAATTTGGGGGTATAAAGCTACTAATCTTGACTGGAAGATCATTGTACTGGGACTAACAGCATAGCTTCCAAGAGTTGTTTGGTTTTCAATGATGTTTGCGAAGTTCAGAGAACTGGTGGGAACACAAGCTGTCCAAATGTAAAATCTGTGTGCTAAGAATCTCAAGATATTGTCCAGTGAGTGAACACTTAGTCCCTTATAAGCATATGAAGAGGAAAAGGTGAGAAGCACTTTGGCAGCTACCTTCACTGATCCGTCAAGTACGTGTGACTCTTCTGTGACATGCGGGCAGTATCTCCACACAGGACAGGCAACAAACAGCTGTTGACTAACAGTTTACCAAGCAGCTGAGAGTCATCGCCAGACTTGGAAGTACAGGCCATAATCTATGGAGTTGTGCTGAAGTACACTTCAGACAGTCTGTGCATGGGTGTGCAAGGTAAGCCTCGAGTTAAGATGTGCTTTATGCTACGTGTCCACAGCAACTCACCTGTGCCTGTGTTTAGCACTTCTGTTATTGCAAGAACATTACCATGTATTGACAGTGTTGACAGCAACTGTCCACTCAATGTACGCATCGAATTGATGGAGGGAGTTTGACAGTCACAAAATTTGTATTCTGTACTAACGAAATGACTAACTGGCTGTGACCACAAATTCTTGTATACTAAACTGCTTCAATATAAACAAACCCTGTTTTCACTAATTACGTTATCAAGATAACTAATTATCTTAGAGATAAATAATTCTTTAATCTTAATCATTGTTATTTAAATTACATTAAATGACTTCAGAAGATTTTACTGTAGATAAATTCATTACATTTTACAATCTCTATAACCTCAACATTAGTGCTCTCCACCCTAAGCCTCCAACAGTTGTTTTAACACACACACACACACACACACTTATATCAATACATATAATGTCAATTGAATACAAGATATATACAGTGGAACCTCGATATAACACCCCTGTGACACAATGTGACCCTTGATAAAACGCTCATTTTTCACGGTCCTGGAAAATTAAATAGTTAAAATTGGGACCTTTATATAAAGCGACCCTCAACATAAAGCACTTTTTGGCCAGTCCGCAGAAGAGCGTTATATCAAGGTTTCACTGTATACAAAATGCATAGATTTATACACGAATATTGATAATTACAGCAGCAAACACTGCCTGTTCAGAGAAAATAATTCATCTTGTTTAACGCTTTCACTGCGTAACTCGACTGTAGTCTACATTGCTCAATAATTTTCTCCGTTCGCTGCGGTATTCGACATTAGTCACACAGTGATATGGTAGTATTAGAATTGCTTTCTGATTAGTGGTGCTCTCTGTGGAAGCTTTGAAAACTACGTGTAAACAGCTGATGTTTTGGTCACTGACAGTGTGTCATTGCTCTCAACCCAGTAGCATGTGTTGTTTACTGATGTTGTTTTGAACGTAATTTTATCTTTCGTGTTTGTAAACATTTATACTTATAACTTTTAAATGTTCGTGTTTCTCGTATTTTCTTAAGTGTAATGTAGTTTTTCAGTTTGTGAGTGTATTAATGTGCGTATTTACATTGTGTTTTTGTAAATAATGAGTGTTGACCAACAGTGTTTTCTGAATTTCGCGTATTGTTTGTTAGTTATAGTTTTCAACATTTTGGTTATAAAAGCATTTGTTTCCCTTATTTTCTGAAGTTTGTTATTTTACAGTTTTTGAGTGTATTTAGTGTGCGTCTTTATGTTTTATGTTCGTAAATACCTCATTCTGGTGTCATAGAATTTTCTGATCTTCTCGTATTGGTTATTAGGTTACAGTTTTCAATATTTTACTTCGACTAAAGGAACATTAATTTTCATTTGAATTTAACGTTTTTTATGTGTGACTAATAAGTAAATAATGTCAAAACGACCGAATCTATGGAAAAGACCACTATCCGAGGCAGAAATTGAAGCTATTATTCTAGGTGATACTGACTCGTACGAAGATGATACAGATGAAGATCCAGAGTGTGATGTTGGTGAAGAACGTATTGACAGTGAAGAGGATGAAAGTGAGCCTGATACCATAGATGTAAACCTTTATGAAAACTCTGAAAACAGTGAATGGAGGAAGGTGAAAGATGTTGCATCTGGGACTGTAATAACACTGGACAGTATTCCAGAATATACTGGAAACCGTACGCTTCGTAACATGGAGGGACTTAGCCCTGTCGAGGCATTCTACAAATTTTTCCCCCAATCGGTTTTTGAAGTTGTTGTCCGAGAAACGAATAAATATGCAGAGCAGTGTCTGGATGTCACATATGATTTTCCTACGAGGTCTAGGTTTCATCAGTGGGAGGAGGTGTCTGTTGAAGACATAAAAAAGTTTGTTGCCATAGAAATAGGAATAGGTTTAGTCCATAAACCAGATATTGACTCTTATTTTCAGGATAGTTTCTGGTTTACAAGAACATCAGGCTATGGTGAATTGTTTTCTAGGGACCGATATCTATTGATAAGGTCGTTTCTATATTTCAATGACAACCGTTTCTCTGTGCCAAAGGGACAAGATGGTTATGACCCATTATATAAAGTGATACCTATCCTAGACCTCACAAAGGATACTTATATGCAAACATTTGAGCCTGCAAAAGAACTTTCCATTGATGAATCAATGGTGAAGTTTAAAGGGAGGTTGAATTTCAAGCAGTTGACTGCCAAGCAAACCTTCAACAAAATGGGGAATCAAAATTTGGACCCTGGCAGAGTTCAATACTGGCTTTATGTTGCGATTTAATGTATACACTGGCAATGAGAATCCACAACAGGGGCAAGCAACACATGGACTAGCTTCACGCGTTGTACATCAGTTACTAAGAGGATTTGAAAATAAGGGCCATGTTGTGTATATGGATAACTTCTATTCTAGTCCAAATTTATTTACGGATCTCAGGAAACTGAAAGTAGGAGCATGTGGAACTGTCAGAGCTAATCGTGTAGGCTTACCATCAGAGATGAAGACACTACAAAAGAAAAAGGGCGAGCTGCCAACTGTTTGGTTCAACAGTAATACGATTATGCTTGCATCCTCTTGGCAAGATACAGGGAAAGTAAACATGATTTATACAGTTGGTGATTCTGGGATGTCAGAAATTCTAACAAAGGCTAGAAAGAAGGCACAAGGAGTGAAAAAATTTAAACCCAACATTCAAGTTTTGTATAACACATTCATGGGAGGGGTTGACAAATTTGATAAGTTTCGTTCTACATATAATTACAACCGTAAATCACCTAAGTGGTACCAAACACTGTGGCATTTTGTTCTGGAAGTTGCACTGGTCAATGGTTGCATAGCTTTCAACCTTCAAAACCCTGAGGCTAAGCTCTCACATAAGAAGTATAGACAGAAGGTGATAGATGGCCTTACGGAGAACTGCTCTAGAAGATCACTGAGAGGTAAACGCCAAAGCAAATCAGCTGGCTCCACTACAGACCGACTAATTGGCCGTCACTTTCCTGAACAATTTGAAGACAAAAAATATAAACCAAATTGCATTGTGTGTAGTGTTATGCCCTCACAGTGTAAGAAGAAAGGCAAAGGATTGTGTAAGCGAAGACAGACTACCTGGTTCTGCCCCGACTGACCTCATCATCCACCACTATGTATTAGTGATTGTTTCAAAGTTTACCACACCCCAAAAAACTATAGGAAGATTTGTAAATGTGTGTAATATAGAACTCAAATAAAAACTTAGTTTATATAATAAAGAAACTTTCAACTTGTGAAAATTGATTAATTAACTATTAAAAAAATTGTATTATAACAGTAACTCGATTTTTGTTGTTTAGTTGACAATATTGTCAGTGGCTATAAATAAATTATTGAACGAAATCCACTGTAAAATTTGAAAAATTGTAAATCTGACTCACAAGTTGAGGAGACAAGATGAAGTTGTACCACTACAGTTAATATATAGTGTGATGCATACATAATTTGTGCATATGTGAATGAACTCAAACAACATATTATAATTAATGTACTCATTTATTTCCTTTAATTACTTATTTTTAACTTTCCAGTTGGTATTATGTAATTCAGAGCAACTGTGACATGAAAATTAACAGTGAATAAACTCATTAAATGATTGTTGTTTGCTGATAAGCTTAATCAATAAATTATGCTTTTCATTATTGATTTGATTTTAAAAATTTAATATAACACAATTGAATTGTATTTTACATTAGACAGTAGAGTGAATGTTAGTTTGCATTCAGATATGTTTATATAAATGTTCCCAGTTATTGGTACATGCATTTTCAGTTGGTTTGATCAGTGACATGTTAGAGAAATTTCTGTATGTAAGTTTTACCTGGTTGACAATAAAACCGTTCATAACTCAAAATATTTCTGTATATGGTGGAGGCCGAATTTGCGTATATGTTGGTTTACATTTGGCTTTTCCTCGTGTCCAGGATGCACTGGCTTGCTACAGTCAATATTACCTCCTCCTTAAAACATCTCACAGCTACACTTAATGACACCAGAGGTGAACACATTTCTGAAAAACTTAATGAATGTCAAAATTATGTTAACATTTGAGAAGGAAAGTAAATTATTCCTGTTAGACTTAACGTGTTATGTGAATATAAAAACATGTGAATATATGTTGATATACATGAGTATACCAATTTTTATCCGAATTCATCCAGATTACATTTATAGAATATTCATTGTCATAAGAAATCTGTGAATATAATAAAACTATTGTGAACAAATTTGCAGAAACATTGAAGGTTCTTGTAAAGCCCTGCAGAACCCATACTTATAAACCTCTATAAAACATTAGAAATATAATTTTTAATCCAATATGGCATATACAATAGTCTGACTTTGTTAATGTTTATATGTTTTCATGTTTCCTCTCCACATTGAAACTGTAACTCCCTTTGGGACATCAAAATACAGTAAATTACAGACCTTTATCTTATATTGGAGCATTACAGTATATTGTTACGATGGTCTCACTGATCATCGTAAGGTACAGTGGAAAACAAAATACAGACACCAATGAAGTCACTAATAACCAGCTGTAATTAATCACAAATGTCAACTATAAAGATTTCCGCATTCATTATAACACACAACCACTTGATATCACTTGACAAATCGCCCAACATAAACTAAACTGACCATCACTGGATGCTTATATTTATGCCCCGCTAAGATGCCAGACTAATCTGTTAATTTTTGGATGACATGTTAAACAAGTGTGTCTTATAGGCACTCTCCACTCGAAACAGTCGTGTCTGTCCTTCAACACAGTCCGCGGACCGGTGCGGTCTGGAACAGCCTCGATTGTTGAGGCATGATAGGTGTCATGTAACTGTCTTTCTTCTCAAATTAGCAATGTGTACGCACACAAATATTACAGCTGAGCTCTGCTGGGATAGCCGAGGAACATGTAGAACAACACACTTCATTGTTCGAGAATGTTCCGTTGTGTAACACTAACCCCTCCTTAAGCCTGTTCATCCCAAACTGGCAAACCATCTCTGAAGTAATACTTGGCCAAGCGATCTAGGTGGACGACCTTGAATTTGGACCCATACTTATAAACCTCTATAAAATATTAGGAATATAATTTTTAATCCAATATGGCATACGCAATAGTCTGACTTTGTTAATGTTTCTGTTTTCCTGTTTCTTCTCCACATTGAGTCTGTAACTTCACTTGGGACATCAAAATACAGTAGACTGCAGACCTTCGTCTTGTATTGAAGCAGTACAGTATATTATACATCAATCTTCTTCCTTACACTGCCTCTACACATCTGAAGTTTGTTCCTCGCACCTCCGTTAGTTGTTCTTCTTTGCATTCAAATGCTGTCTACTTTCTCTGTAATATGCTCTCTAATTGACACATTACTTGCATGTCTGGGAGTCCAGTTAAAACATAATTTTTATATTTCTAACAAGAGGTTATTTCAGTTCTTATAAACTGGTACTCATAATCTTTTGGTGTTGTCATATTGTAAGTCAATAATTAAAAAAATAAAATACTATTATCACTCGCTGACACCTTGTTAATTTCTGATATTACACATTAATTTTTACAAATGAAAATATAACCCACAAAGTACAATTTTGATCTTCAACTATGGTACTGAATATTAACACAGGTGTAATTTAGACAATCAATAAGATAACTCACAAATATAATTTTTGTACATAACTTTTGTATCCTGTATTGAGCAGGATTCAGCATAAAAAATATTCGTGGCATATGTGTGGAGACCTGAAAATGGCAGCACTTTTAGTTGGATTGCAACTTGGGTACACTAATTTCTGTTGTTTCTTGTGTGAATGGGACAGCAGGGATAGGAAGAATCTTTATATAAAAAAGCAGTGGCCAAAGAGAGAGGCACTGACTGTAGGAGAGGGAAATGTTGTAAGTCCAGCATTTGTAAAACCTGAAAAAGTTTATCTTCCACCACTACACATTTAGCTTGGTTTAATGAAACATTTTGTTAAAGCAATGGATTGTAATGGTGCAGGATTTCAATTTCTAAAAAACACCTTCTTTAATACAAGTGATTCTAGGGTTAAGGAAGGTATATGTGTTGGACAAAAAATAAGAAAACTAATATCTGATCTTGCATTTGAAGAAAGTTTGAATGACTCTGAGGTTGCTGCATGTAAATCATTTGAAAACGTAGTTTACAACTTCCTGGGAAACGATATGGCAGAGAACTTGGACATATGTGATAATGTGTCACTCAAAAAAATTTTTTGTTGTATAGGCCATCTAAGGACCACATGCCAATTTCAATTCTTTACTCTTTGTTCTTTCCTTTTTTGACGTGATAACGTCTTATAAATTGATGAACACCGGCTGCACGCACGAAAAAGTGTCACGTTCCATCTAAGAGGGTCGCAGTCCCAAGGCGCGCGCGGCAGTCTCGTGCTACATAACTTGGCAATTATTAATGTCCGCGCGTTCGCCTCCCACTACACACAATCGTCACGGTTCAGCGAGTGGAAATTCTGTTTGTCCTAATAAGATAATACGACCGAGCCAAGCTCTTAAAATAAGACACACTGCGCTTCGTAAAACAAGTTGAATTGCATTATTAAATTGCTAAGCGATGTAAACACTTATTATAACATGAATAAACTTACGATGTGTCCTATCTATGGATAGAATCAAACAAGGAATTCTCAATTGTTATACTGCACTACACTAATATAAACGCAGCTGGTGGAGTAGCAATCTATCGCAAATTATCATCGACATCCACGGCCAAAGTTCTCCAAGTTGCATTGTCGGACACAACTCGTGTCATCAAAAACACAGGTGACGTGTGCTTGGCCGAAATTACATGCTTCACTGCTGATACAACGTTTAAATTTGTACTTGGCGCCGTGTATATTCATCCTGGAGCAAGTATCCAAAATATTGGTATGTTGCTGTACCAAGCACTTGTTCCATATGTGCACAACAGCCAGTATGTGCCACCGTTCTTCATGGATATTGATGCCGATGTACCAATTCTTCTTTGTGGCGACTTCAACACAAACGTGAAAAATGATGACACATTCCTCAAATACATCAAAGATACGTACAATCTCGAATGCGTATCAGATGTTAATAAGTCAACAACGCTGAGAGGAACAACCATCGATTTGACTTTTTCAAGACACATTACACTTGAAACACTCCCCTTGATTTCGTACTTTTCCTATCATCGTCCTATCCTTAACAGAATAACGCAGATTGGAGGATCTTAAATATAACACATGTATATAAGTTGTAAATAAATTGTTAATAGCACATTGTTACTTGTAATTAATCTGTATAATTTAAGTAAAAAAATATTTGAATTAACGAATGTAAATAAATGTTAATTTATCGAAAAAATTGTAATTTTCAATTAACTCCTTCTTTGTATTATACAAAATAATGATAATTCAGTGATAATAATTCAATTCAATTCATAAAAGTATGCAATTTTTCATCAATGTTTCTTTATGACGTTATCACGTAAAACTATCGTCCGTAAACCGACTTTACAGACAACCAATTGTTTTTTCCAATATTCTTTCACTATGTCTCTTCTTCCTGTCTTCTGTCCGCTTTGAACTTGCGTTTTTCTCTCTCCTACCCTGGACTCCTTCCATTTTTAACACTTTTGCCTGAAAAACTTCTATTCCAATTGCTTGCTTCTTCTGCGTTTATATTATTTTTTGTAAATCCTTTTGGACTTCTTTAATCCAACTTCATGTTGACTTCTTTCCCCAGTAGTAGTAAACAATAATTTTGCTATAGCAAATTATACCAGAAAATAAAAAAAAAGTAGATTTTAGGTATGTTAAAAGTGCATGAAACATATTGTTATATTACCCCACTACACTAATTTTTTTGTAAAACAAAATTTAATTATAAAAAACTATGTCAGGTAAGAAAACCTGTTAATATATTTGAAATCAGAGCTAAAAATACTATAAGAATCAGTTATTTACTTTCACTTAACCAACAAAAAATTAAATTTAGTTAACCAGTGTTATTAGTGTTCAAGTGTTGGTTTTGCTTGCTATACATTGAAGGTTATCTTGAATGAATGTATTTTAAATATAATGTTATTCTTAACGTGGTACAGCGCAGTATAACTTAGTAATTTATTTCTCACTAGGCTTTCTGTTGAATGTGGTTAATTTTACTGGTCTTGTCTATTATTTTCTTTTGATCTTTCCAAAGTAAATATCATTCAATATAACTGTTTTTCTATTTTGTGAACTACTAGACTGACAGTGATTAATAATTATTTACTATTTCTTTCACTAATATACAACACTCTTCTGCTTTGATGTTCTCTGATTGTAATTTGATTCAATTTGATTTTAACAGGGGCGGGTGGTGTTAGGTCTAACAATAGTGTGTGTGTGTGTGTGTGTAGGCCTAGGCTATATATAGAGTAAGTGATACAACAAAATTTGTTATGTTAAAACAATCTTTTTTTACAGTTATTTTTCAAATTAACTTATTTTGCTACAGCTGGGAAAATGTCAAGATATAATGTTTAATGCAGCACATCACAGATGACTAAGTTAAGCGTGCTGCTGGTGGTTTGCACTCAGCTGGTTGTTTGAGCTCTGCAAACCAGTAATGCGATCATTGTGATACAACTTGAACACAGCACAGTGACAAAAACGGTGGTAGGGATAAAATAAACGACGGCTTGAAATTGGTTCAGCTGGTGCACAGGACTACTGCAAACTGCCACCGCAAGTGCTGCTGTGCAATACAGCACATGTATATCACAGATACCAGTAAACGTTACCCAATGTTAGAATTTATAAAATTATAGTAATAATTTTTGTATAACTGCAATTGTCATAATAAAGTGTCAATCAACTTTATATTTATTAAACTTCATATTAAGTATTATTTTTTCTTTGTTTAGCGCCGCTGTGTGCTTTAGTGTTTGTGCTTTTTGGATTAGTAATCCTGCGTGCTTTTAAACAAGATGTTCTTTATTAGTTTAAAATGAATAGCATTAAGAACCAATAGACTAGGATGCCAAATACCTCCCTTAACAATAAATCAAATTGTAAAAACAGGTGGTCAACACTTTAATCGATCATTTAAACTAGAATATAATGAAAATACTGACTAGTTGTTTGGTTGTGATGAAAGAAATTCTTTATTTTGTTTTCAATGGTTATTGTTTGGAGGAGAGGACCCCTGTACGAAATTCATAAATCTCACAAATAAATAATTCAATGTTAAAAAATAAAGATTAAAAGAGCTCTATATAAACGGGGTTAAAAAAGGGGAATTATAAAAAAAGAAAAAATAATAAGAAAAAGTACTGGTTTAGTAATCATTTAATTTACTTGTAACTGTTCAGTAAGAATTGTTTATTTTGTCAAGTTTATACCGATAACCTGGTGCGTTATTTTTGTCTAACAAAAAACTGAAAAAACTTAATCGATGTAGTAGTTGACAAAAAACGATGAGAATCTGAGGAGATGGTATACAAGTGTAGAAAATAACGTAATTTTTTTGTAATAAATGAAAACTAATTTGTTTTAGTCAGCATAACATGTGTTCGCTTTATGATTTTGCAACTCAACCCAAATAATCCCTCTAGAACTGGTTCGTCTGTAGAATCCTGGACAGAACCCGAAGGTAAGAAAAAGAGTGAAGTTTTTATAAAATGGAAAAATTATCTTAACGCAATAAATACATAAAGTTTCAATGGACCCGAACTAGGGACTCGATTTTATTAACTGAGATACATTCAA
This sequence comes from Magicicada septendecula, assembly GCA_034769895.1. Lineage (NCBI taxonomy): Eukaryota > Metazoa > Arthropoda > Insecta > Hemiptera > Cicadidae > Magicicada > Magicicada septendecula. The sequence goes on along the minus strand of CM068371.1, from coordinate 474,339,582 downwards.
CTGTCTCAATGGCGCCCGAACAGGGACTCGATTATATTAATTGAAATAAATTCAATTGTCTCAGTGGCGCCCGAACAGGGACTCGAACCCTGGACCGTTCTGATAAATTTTAAACATGTTGATAAATGGGGTGGAATTTGAGAATACCTTCTTGGTAGTCCGAGGGTTGAATTTAGAGGTAATTTTGGGGAACGATTTTCTAAAAAGACACAAAGCAGTGATTGACTTTAATAAACGGGTATTAAAGTTACATTCAGAAACTAAGCCGGTTAGGGTCAGTTTTAAACGGGTGATGGATAATATAAGAGTTTCGGGAATAAGGGTAGTACACCATCCAGTTGGTAGGGGGGACACAGAAGCTAGAGTGAATGTATGCAGAGAGAGAGAGATAGATGAAAGCGGAGAGAGAGTGTGGGAGAACAGGGCAGATAAATTTGTTAACGAAGGTGGAGTTGTAGGGAGACCCCAATGTAAGGAGTTGAGGGCGGTAGTGGACCGTTTTAAAGAAGTGTTTGGAGAATTACCTGGAAGAGCCAGGAACTATGAATGCGAATTGAAAGTATGGTAACACACACCTTTTGTGCAGAGAAGTTATCCAGTGCCTTTTTCTAAGTGTAGAGCAGTTCAGATTGAGTTAGATAGAATGATAGAGGGGGATATAATAGAGAGATCAGTGTCACCCTATTCAAACCCTTTAGTTGTTGTTATAAAAAAGGATGGTAAAGTGCGGTTATGTTTAGACGCACGCCGTATAAATCAGATTATTATTGCCTGACCGGGAGTCACCCGAACCCATTGACCAAATTTTTCAGAAATTCAGCGGGGTTAAATACATGACATCTTTAGACTTAACCGCGGGTTATTGGCAGGTCCCGTTAGAGTCAGAGAGTAGGAAATACACTGCTTTTTTGTTTAATGGAAAAAATTACCAATTCAAACGATTACCCTTCGGACTCAACACTAGTGTGGCTAGTTTTATAAAAGGTTTAGATGAGATTTTGCAACCAAAGAACTTAAAAGAGTTTTTAACTGTGTACGTAGAAGACATTTTAATAGCTTCAAGAACGTTATCAGAGCATGTAGAACATTTGGAGTATGTACTAGATAAGTTACAAAGAGGGGGTTTAACAGTAAATTGGGAGAAGTCAAAATTTTTACAGCAAGAGATACATTTTTTGGGTTTCATTATTTCACCCGACGGAATTCGAGCTAACCCCGAAAAAATAGAAGCAATAATGCGATTCCCTGAACCTAAAAATATTAAACAATTGCAGAGTTTTTTAGGTTTATGTAATTTTTATAGGAAGTTTCAAAAAAATTATGCACAAGTAACCTTTAATTAAGTGCGGTATTACAAAAGAATAAACAATGGAGGTGGGGAGAAGCGGAGTGAGTTACATTTGATGAGATTAAAGAAAAGTTTATGAATATGATAATGATGAACCATCCCGATTTTCAGAAAAAATTTTATTTACAGACGGACGCAAGCAACATAGCCCTCGGTGCGGAACTATACCAGGAGGGTGAGGATAAGGAACATCGGACCATCGCTTTTGCCAGCAGGACTTTGTTAGCAGTGGAGAGGAACTATACAACCACAGAGAAGGAACTACTAAGTATCATTTTTGCAGTGAAGAAATTCCGCACATACCTTCTAGGGAACCAGACCATTATCAGGACAGATCACAAGGCGTTATCCTTTTTAAACACTTGAAAATTGACTCATAGCAGACTAACAAGGTGGGTACTAGCTCTACAAGAATATAATTTCTCTTGGGAATACATGAAAGGGGTAGAAAACAGGGTACCTGACATTCTCTCAAGGGTAGACATAGAAGGGAATAGAACGGGTAGAGATATAAAACAGATAGAAATTTATAGGTTATCTAGGGAAGATCGACTTTTTGGGGAGGAGCTCAAAGATATAAACACAATGCAAAGAGCAGACGCGAAATTAAACAAGATCATAACAAGTGTAGAGTCAGATTTAGATGAGTTTGGTTACAGGCAGTATTTTCAAGTTTTCACGGGGAGTTTATTTAAAAAAGTAGAGGGGAGTGAAAGGGATTGGAGGTTAGTTATACCAGAGGGGTTGGTAGAAAAAATAGTATGGGATTGTCATTATAGATATGGCCATTTTGGAGCAAAGAAGTGCCAAGTATACTAAGAGAGTCATGTATATTTAAGAATATGGAGAGGCGCGTAAGGAAAATAATCCGAAGTTGTGATTTATGCCAAAAGTCTAAAGTAGTAAATTATCGATTGGAAGGGGAGTTAAATTATATCAAAGTAGAAAAACCATTTGACCTAGTAGCAGTAGATTTATATGGCCCATTGCCAAAGGGTAGGGGCGAAGTAATGTATATTTTTGTAGTGCTTGATACCTTTTCCAAATATGTAAGGTTATATAGTGTGAAGCGAGCGACGAGTAAGGTGCTGAGCGAGAAGATCACACGCGACTATATGATCAACGTGGGAAAGCCTAAGGTGATACTATCAGACCATGGACCGCAGTTCAACGGTGGGAAGTTGCGTCAGACTCTAGGGTGGGAAGGAATCATCCCAAAACACACCGGAGTATATCATCCACAATCAAACCAGGCGGAGAGAATCATGAGAGAGATAGGCCGGATTTTAAGAGCATACTGTCATGTGAAACATAGTGAGTGGCCATTATATGTTCCGAAGATTGAAGACTGGCTGAACTGTACAACCCACGAGTCGACGGGATTCACACCTTACGAGTTGGTATGAGGGAGGCACCCGCCAAGGATTCTGGAGCAAGTATTTGAGTATCCACCAGAGACTAATACTATTGATCATAATGTAAAACTTAGGTTGGCGAATGGAAGCTTGTTGACTAAGGGAGAGTAGAGAAAACAGAGGCATGATATGAAAGGTAAGTGGATGAAGTATGAAATAGGACAGTTAGTGTTAGTACGGTGGCATGATTTGTTGAGTGCGCAGGATAAGGAGATCAAGAAGTTTTTCTTATTATATGAGGGACCGTATCAGATAACTGAAGTACAAATGAACAATGCGTACATGCTACAAGATCGAGCAACGCGGGAAATAATAGGTACACAAAATGCAACGAATTTGAAACCATATTGGTCAGCATAAATATGAATTGTTTGAAATAAATTTTAATATATTTTTTTTCAGAAGGGACCCTCCCCCATTTTCGGGCGGCCACGGTCTCACCAGCCCTGGTCGTGGATTTTGGACATATAGGGACGGACCATGGTTGTAGCCACCTCCCATTGGGGTGGGACAAAGATGGTCTTTCCTACCAAATTGGTAGAAACTAGAAATTTACATAGTATAAAGAACGGGGAGGGGGACCCCTAAAGTCCGTGGTTTAAGAATTATAAAAAAGAGGTGCATAAATTGGCACATCCCACAGACCAATGGTTGCCTTAATTCTAAATTACAATACATTAAGGCAATCTTCAAGTCTATAAACCGGTATTGTTTGCGGGTTGTAAACTCATCCCTTAATAGGTAGGTAGTGGAGAAGTTTTGTGGCTGAGTAAACAAACCGAAATAACAAATTTTCCGTATAGTCCGTATAGTCTGACTGAATGATGGAGATGGGGTCGTAAATTGGCGGTTGGGGTTTTTGTTTTTTTTTTCATGTCTGGACAGGGGGACAGGTAAGGAATTCAGGGCTGCTAAAAGGGTTGTTGTTCATATTCATTGAGGTATGGGTTCTGTTCGTTTTTTCGGTTGCATCCCTATAGACCACTATTCTGTACATATAAAATATGATCTATTTACAGGTAATTAAAGAAAAATAGTTTGTGTAAATATTCTAAAATAATACAATCATGTAACCTAAAGGCTAAACTATTATTTTGTGGTACCTGCTATGTTAGACCATGAGTAGAAATAGTGGGTTTGGAATCCAATCATTGAGGAACTTAAGGAAAGATTTGAGCCAAACAATATGAAGTCTGTAAACTTTAATGAAACGCCAAGGCGAAACTAACAAATTAAACAAACGAGAATCATTCTGGATAATGTAACTAAAGTAACTTAAACTGTTTTGAAATATCGGTATGGAGAACCATACATGACTTCCATATTCTAAGATTTATATTTAAAATCATTTTCAGCCAAACAGCCAGGCTGTGTCTTACCTGCCTTTTTATTGCTGTATTAAATGAAAAATATTATATTACATTAAAATGAAAAAATTATAATTTTATTGCCTGGCAACAAAATTATTTTATTTTTAACAATTACCATTGTTTCAAAAAGTTTAAATAAATTTTCAAGTACTTTACTCTTGTTAAAACGTAAAAGGTTGCAGGTAAACTACCCCTTCCCCTTAACCGATCTTCACCAAAATCGAAAGTCATTGAGACCTCTACAATTCAGGGACGTATGCAAAAAATTATTTGATTCTGTTTGAATTTGCGGCTGTTATCGTTTGCCATAGAAAATACGCGTGATAAAAAAACGTTGCAGGTAAACTACCCCTTCCCCTTCACCGATCTTCACCAAAAACAATAGGTCTTGAGTACTCTACAAATCAGGGCTGTATGCAAAACATTATTTGATTCTGTTTAAATTTGCGGCTGTTATCATTTGTCATAGAAAATACCCTTGTTAAAAAAACGTTGCAGGTAAACTACCCCTTTCCCTCAACCGAACTTCACCAAAAACAATAGGTCTTGAGAACTCTACAATTTAGGGCTGTATGCACATAATCTTTTGATTCTGTTTGAATTTGCGGCTGTTATCGTTTGCCATAGGAAATACCCTTGTTAAAACATAAAACGTTACAGGTAAACTACCCCTTTCCCTTAACCGATCTTCACCAAAATCAACAGATCTTGAGAACTCTACAATTCAGGGCTGTATGCGAAACATTATTTGATTCTGTTTGAATTTGCGGCTGTTATCGTTTGCCAAACAAACAAAATTACCCTTGCTAAAAAAAAACCGTTGCAGGTAAACTACCCCTTTCCCTCAACCGATCTTCACCAAAAACAATAGGTCGCGAGTACTCTGCAAATCAGGGCTGCATGCAAAAAATTATTTGATTCTGTTTGAATTTGCGGCAGTTATCGTTTGCCATAGAAAAAAAATCTACAGACACACAGACAGACACTTTTCGGAAAACGACTTTTTTTCATGTTTTGAGTGTAGTAGAATCAGAATCTGCAATAACCTCGAACACGATTTTTTTTGCTATCACCATACTTCCATTCCTTAAGGAATATGGAAGTAAAAAATGAGGAAATTAAATTAAATTTGAGTTGGAATGAAATTAATTCAAAATGTGAATTTTAGTAATGAATGTAAATCTGTTGTGATTGGAATTGTAAAATCAATGGTAACTGATTAAAATATCTATTTAAATTGAAAATTGAAGGAAATGTTTGTGTTGGTGTGATTAGGAAGGTTTATGCTGAGTCAGTGTTTGTAAAACAAGTTGTGTATTCAACTGATGATGTAAACAGGGAAAGATAACAAACCTGTGTTATATGCTTAATTTTAGATTCCCCACCTAAGTGCGGTCATGACCTCACCGGAACATGACCGTGAAAGTAGTTAATTATAGCAAATCATAAATTTTAATTGTTATAACCGGATTATGGTTTGTTTTTGTTTCGTTAACCCGGTGGTTTGTTAAATTTAGTTGGGGGGGGTTTATTTTTAGGGGAATCTACCAATTTTTGGAACAGGGCTATTTTCAACCACATAGGGGTGGTAGTCCATTAGGGGTGTATAAATCATTATTAGTAGGTATGTAATACTGAATTTTTATTGTAACGCCGAAGCAAGGATGGGGGTGGAATAAAAGAAAAAAATGTCCACGCCTTCCGCATCAGTCCTTGTGGGAGCAACTGGCCGCTACAGTCCAGGGGGGGTCATAGTGAGTGTGGATGGGGGGTGACCAAGTTACAGGCCACGAGGGAGATGTGGTTTACGGCTAGGATGAGGCCGGCGATGGCCAAGACGCCTAGTGCAGAACACAGCAAATTGTAACGGGTATCAGGGGTTAAGGGATTTGGGGGTTTGAAAAAAAAATTTTAATTTAGCATAAGGTTGAGTTGTGAGTAGATAATAAAGTATTCTTGTGGGTGTAACCTGTATTTTATAGTAAGGCTGTTATGATTTATTTGTATTTTATGTAATCAATTCGTAATTTTGGTCGGGAATAGTGTTTTGTTAGGGGAGAAAATTACCAATGTATAATTTGTATGGGATTTCTATGTATTAGATGTAAGTGTATAATAAGCCTATCTTACCATGCGTACACTGTATTTTATGTAGTCCAGTCATAGGTTTATTTGAAATCAAGGTAACATGTAAATCTTGGTAATCAATGTAATTAAATTAATTTGAGGTAATCATGTACATTCAAAGGGGAAACATTTGTTTTATTGTTGTATTATGTTCAAGAGTGCACCATAAAGGGTTGTTGTATATTAACAACTTAGATAAAAAACCAATACTTTATAAAAAATCAAACATACCAGTACGACTAAGAGGAAACGAATCAGTTGGGGATATGGAATAATGGAAGCCCGTTTATTGATATTTTGATTGAATGTTTCAGAGTCAGGTGATACTGTGGTGACGTGCCTGTCTGATTTTATGGTGTTGGGATCTCGAGCGAGAAGTCCAGTAAGGTCGGATACGTGCCGCCACAGCTACCAGACTAGGGGGGTAAGCACCCATGATTTTAGTAAAGAGTTAAGGGGGGTTGCAGCGCTATATCCTCGCTGATCCTCTTGGGTTTTAGGCAATGAGTTTTTATGCTTCGGCATAAAACCTCTCATTTGCGGGGGGGGGGGGATTGTAACGGGACAGATCAGGGATGGGAATAAATTTTCATAATTGAAAATAATTTGAAAAGCAGTCAGTGTGCACCTTTGTGGAACCTCATTTTAATCAACTACCCATACAACATTATTACAAAACACCATGTCTGTGTTTGTCTTTGGAGTCAACTAGTCTAGACGTATTACGTAATAGTCTGCAGTTTGCGCACGATTCCACCCCATTTATCAATATAAAAAGGATTGTAAAGTACGGTTATGTTTAGACGCACGCCGTATAAATCAGATTATTATTCCTGACCGGGAGTCACCCGAACCCACTGACGAAATTTTTCGGAAATTCAGCGGGGTTAAATACATGACATCTTTAGACTTAACCGCGGGTTATTGGCAGGTCCCGTTAGAGCCAGAGAGTAGGAAATACACTGCTTTTTTCTTTAATGGAAAAAATTACCAATTCAAACGACTACCCTTCGGACTCAACACTAGTGTGGCTAGTTTTATAAAAGGTTTAGATGAGATTTTGCAACCAAAGAACTTAAGAGTTTTTAACTGTGTACGTAGCTGACATTTTAATAGCTTCAAGAACGTTATCAGAGCATGTAGAACATTTGGAGTATATACTAGATAAGTTACAAAGAGGGGGTTTAACAGTAAATTGGGAGAAGTCAAAATTTTTACAGCAAGAGATACATTTTTTGGGTTTCATTATTTCACCCGACATAATTCGAGCTAACCCCGAAAAAGTAGAAGCAATAATGCGATTCCCTGAACCTAAAAATATTAAACAATTGCAGAGTTTTTTAGGTTTATGTAATTTTTATAGAAAGTTTCAAAAAAATTATGCACAACTAACCTCTAAATTAAGTGCAGTAGAATGAACAAAAGAATAAACAATGGAGGTGGGGAGAAGCGGAGAGAGTTACATTTGACGAGATTAAAGAAAAGTTTATGAATATGATAATGATGAACCATCCCGATTTTCAGAAAAAAATTTTATTTACAGACGGACGCAAGCAACATAGCCCTCGGTGCGGAACTATACCAGGAGGGTGAGGATAAGGAACATCGGACCATCGCTTTTGCCAGCAGGACTTTGTTAGCAGCAGAGAGGAACTATACAACCACAGAGAAGGAACTACTAAGTATCACTTTTGCAGTGAAGAAATTCCGCACATACCTTCTAGGGAATCAGACCATTATCAGGACAGATCACAAGGCGTTATCCTTTTTAAACACTTGAAAATTGACTCATACCAGACTAACAAGGTGGGTACTAGCTCTACAAGAATATAATTTCTCTTGGGAATACATAAAAGGGGTAGAAAACAGGGTACCTGACATTCTCTCAAGGGTAGACATAGAAGGGAATAGAACGGGTAGAGATATAAAAGAGATAGAAATTTATAGGTTATCTAGGGAAGATCGACTTTTTGGGGAGGAGCTCAAAGATATAAACACAATGCAAAGAGCAGACGCGAAATTAAACAAGATCATAACAAGTGTAGAGTCAGATTTAGACGAGTTTGGTTACAGGCAGTATTTTCAAGTTTTCAAGGGGAGTTTTTTTAAAAAAGTAGAGGGGAGTAAAAGGGATTGGAGGTTAGTTATACCAGAGGGGTTGGTAGAAAAAATAGTATGGGATTGTCATTACAGATATGGTCATTTTGGAGCAAAGAAGTGTGCGAGTATACTAAGAGAGTCATGTATATTTAAGAATATGGAGAGGCGCGTAAGGAAAATAATCCGAAGTTGTGATTTATGCCAAAAGTCTAAAGTAGTAAATTATCGATTGGAAGGGGAGTTAAATTATATCAAAGTAGAAAAACCATTTGACCTAGTAGCAGTAGATTTATATGGCCCATTGCCAAAGGGTAGGGGCGGAGTAATGTATATTTTTGTAGTGCTTGATACCTTTTCCAAATATGTAAGGTTATATAGTGTGAAGCGAGCGATGAGTAAGGTGCTGAGCGAGAAGATCACACGTGACTATATGATCAACGTGGGAAAGCCTAAGGTGATACTATCAGACCATGGACCGCAGTTCATCAGTGGGAAGTGGCGCCCGAACTTTGGGACGATTTGTATGATTTATTATAATCATACAAATTGGACCTAATGTAAATTGCAGAAACGGATTATTTGGGAGTGAGAGCGGTTGTGTAGGTTAGGAAGTATAGGGCGTATATAAAAACAATAATAATAAAACACGGAAAATATGAAGTCAACATGCGGATTTCACCAGGCGGCAAAAGATTGCAGAATTCGCTGGCCTAGCTTCTATAACTTTTTAAACCCATCAATCAGGGCTTGAATTGGTGATCACGTGACCAGGCCTGAAACCCTGAGAACTGTGCCCCAGCGCCAGATTAAGCGGCAGTCGATGAAATGTTTTAGACCGCGCGGTCAACAAATATTAGTGGTCGAGCAAATACATCGCCGGCCGGCAAAATAATGAGTATTATTTTACTCCAAAACAACAGTGAAGTACGAGTTAAAGAATGGTAACGATGTTGGTATAAGTGGGCTATAAAATCAGAAAGTTCGGAGTGTATTAAATGAAGATAGTGGTGTAACAACAACAGGAACACCAGATGGATGGGTAACTGTACTGAACAATTCATTGATAAAAATAAATAAATAATTTTACTTAAAGCATAAAACCCATTTACAAATTAATATTTCAAAATTCAAATACTTTGGGAATGAGATCTCACTAAGGGGTTTGAATCTGTCATTGTAAAAGAGAGAGTGTGAATGCAGAGTACTGGTTCAGTAATCATACAAATTACTTGTAATAGTTCTGTAAGAATGGTAGTTGTAAGAATTGTTTATTTTGTCAATTTTATACCGATAACCTGGTGCATTATTTTTGTCTAACTAAAAACTGAAAAACTTAATAGATGTAGTAGTTGATCAGAAACGATGAGAATCCAAGTGTAGAATATAACGTAATTTTTTCATAATAAACAAAAAATAATTTGTTTTAGTCACCATAACATGTGTTCGCTTTATGATTTCGCAACTCAACCCAAGTAATCCTTTTGCAACTGTTTCGTCTATACGACTCTGGATGTAACAAAGGTAAGAGAAAAACTAAATTTTGATAAATAAATAAAATTTATTATTTGCAATAAATTTGCAAGGTCTCAGTGGCTAATTTGCTAATGTTTTTCAAATGGTCATAGTGTATCGTTATATAATGAAAGGTAAACCGGTTGAAGATTCTTGGGTTTCATTGCTTCTCCTAAACAATGCACAGTTGCCTGCATTATGCCTTTTAGATATACTGCTTGACACAACTTACTTGGAATTTCCTACAAATTAATTGCTCAAACAATTGGAAAACAGTAATTTTCTATTTTTTCCCATACGACAGCACTATGTATGACGCACATATGTAGTAGGTTTGCCTTTTGTTTAATGTGTTGTTTTACCCCTCCCCCCACTCTTCCGACAACTGCAACCACCACCAAAATGTGGAACCACCAGCCACCACTGTTGTTTAATAACTGGAAAACCAGGAAAAGTTGAAGAACTAGTAAAAAAAACCTAAAACTCAAGTTTAATGCAAAAGACCTCAGTAAAATTACAAATTTCCTAGGTATAGATATTACTCATTATAAAATAAAACTGAACTTACACAGGAAAAACTTATCAATAAAATTCTTGCTAACTTCAATATGACCAATTGTGTAGGTAAGGACACAACTATGGAAATTAACCTTCAAGTGGACACCGGCACAGAACCGGTTATAAATGTTCCTTATCGTAAATTAATTGGAAGCCTTATTTACCTAGTGATGACAACAAGACCAGACATATGTTTTGCCTCATCCTTTTTGGGAGGATTTTTAGGAAACCTTCAATGACTGTTTGGAAAGCAGCAAAACGTGTACTTCAATATTTGAAGAAAACCAACAGACTATCTCTTACTATAAAAAAAAAACTGAATGACAATTGTGTGTGCCTATGCAGACGCTGATTGGGGTTCTGATAAAATGGATCGTAAGAGTGTAAGTGGACTTGCTGTTTACCATTATGGGAATCTAGTATCGTGAGGTTCAAAGAAACAAGTTGTCGCATTGTCTACAGCAGAAGCAGAATACATGGCTGCAGAACTGTGTGCAACTGAAGTTATATATCCGAAGAAACTAGCTTCTGATTTTAATAGTAGTGAAGTGCAAGCAACATTATCTGTTGATAATATGAGTGCAATTCCCATGATTGAAAATTATGAAAACACCAAAAGGTCTAAGCACATTGATATTAAAGTACACTTCATCAGAGATATTGTTGCTAAAGATAAAATTAAAATAAACTATGCACCTTCAAATGAGAACATTGCAGATATATTTACTAAGTCTCTGTGTAAAGAAAAATTTGTTAATTTCTTAATTAACTTAATTTAACATAAGTGTAAATTAAATTCTGTAATTCAACACAACCTAAGCTTTGGAAAGATTATTAATACTTAATGTACGCTAACTTTGTTTAGCAATTTCAAGTATGGATATTTTTTTATGGGGAACTTTAAATTGAAGGTGGGTGTTAGAATAGAACGTTGTTGTCTTAAGTTTGTGTTTGTTGGTACTCTATGTAATCATTGTTAGCTCTGTGTATGTTTTTTGTATATGTAAAATATATAAATGAAGATGGCTGCTGTGAAAGGTGTTTATTATGTGTTAGTAACATTGTATATCCGCAATTTGTATTTTTCAGCATCTATATGCACCGATGTTGTGTTTCAATAGAAACAACCTCAACACTCCAACGCTGTTTAAAATCTATTTGAAAGACACCTTTATGTGATGGAAGAAGGAAGTCATATGTGTATACCAAGTGGAGATGAAAGATTCTTTGTGTTATGTATTGCTGAAGTGAAGGCTATACTGGCCTACAAGGTAACTGAATTACAAAGTGTAATAAGATTGGGATATATAAAACCATAGTAAAGAGCACAGGCTTATACAGAACAGAATTGTGGGTAGTAAAGTAAAGAAATAAAGTAGGCCTACAGAACCAGAGCTATAGAGACGTATTATCAGAGAAAAGATGTTGCCATTAATGCAAGAGACCTCACTTTGAATCAGCATTGATAGTAGCTAAGATGCAAGAGAGACAAACAAATCACTAAAGATTATGATATAGATACAATGAAACAATACTTTCTTTTTAATAATTGTTTAAAACGAACACCCCAAAATTCAAATTTTCCCTTTTTATATTTTTATTCTTACCTTTCTCGGGTCCAGGGTTTTTTGCACGAACTCACGACCTGTAAAAGTGGTTGCTGGGTTTTACAGCATAATAATTACTCTCATTTACTACGTTAATCAGTTTGGTTTATTAATATCATTTTTACCCTCTCTCTTTTCTTTAAAACACAATTTCTGAAACTACCATACGTTATAACCTTATTTTTCTACGACAAGCCAGTACTTTACCCCATACACACATTCATTCTGTTTACAAATTTATACATATATATTTTAAACCCCTTTTAATTACTGAGCTCATTGGTATTTATTTCTTTATTGATGCAAATCGATATAGTTATTTTTGTTTGTAGTTTAAAAGGCAGGTGAAATAAGATTCATGCAAAAATTTGACTATAAGACCACTATATTGTTTACAGTACAAATATTGTTTATGGAGATTAGTTGTTTAAAAGTTTACATATAGTTAGTTTAACAGCTTGATAATATAAGTTTAAACAGTTTACATAATGTAGTTTACTGCTTGCTGCTGGCGCACAGAATCGGCACTGTCTCCTCCTGACTCCCCACCCTCACCGCTGCTGGATTTGTAGTGGGACAGTCTCCCCACTCTTGACAGACGTTGAACATGCCGCCCCCGTTGAAGGCGCACACTTCAATCATCTGGAAGAAAACAAAGCTTGACGAGAGCTCGTTTAGTCAAACCTCGAGAAGTTCGCATCGTAGCAACACGAGCTTTTCTGTCCGACCCAATGTGAAGTTCAACGACATGGCCAACTTCCCAGTGTAGTGGTGGTCTAAAATCTTCTTGAATGACCACTAGAGAGCCTGGTTGGGGAGGGGGGAAATCCTTGATCCATTTACTTCTCTGTTGTAATGTAGCTAAGTATTCGTCTGACCAGCGTTTCCAAAAATTCTGATACATTTGTTGAACAGTCATTAGGATCAGTGGATAAAGGTGTCAAAGGTCGAGAATTTACGCAAGCTTCAATCTTAATAAGTAATATTTCTAATTCGTCATAAGACAGAATACGTGTCCCAGTACTCGTTTAAGATGACCTTTAACTGATTTAACTCCCGCTTCCCACAAGCCACACAAGTGTGGCGAGTGAGGTGGAATGAAATGCCAGTTTATAGATGCAGACGCGCAAAATGACTGGAGTTGATATTGATGGTTTTCAGTCGTAAATAGCTGACGAAGTTCGATGACTTCATTCTTCGCTCCGACAAAGTTAGTGCCATTATCTGAGTAGATGTTTTTGATCTTCCCGCGTCGTGCCATCATTCTATCAAGAGCTTCTAGGAATTTTTTCGTTGTTAAATCTGGTACCAATTCGAGATGAAGAAGGAGAAGAAGCTAGAAGCTAGAAGATGAAGGTAGACATGCAAACGAAGAGCCCTACATATGCCTTTACAGGATGAGATTTTCGTTGTAAAACTCTCCGATAGTAGAAAGGGCCGCAGAAATCGACACCACAATTTTCAAAAGGACGAGAAGGTTGAACTTGGCAAGCAGGTAGGTCGCCCATTAAATGTTTAGCTGCTCTTGGCATTGACCTACTACATTTAAAGCATTTTCTTACGATGGATCGAGCTAACGCCTTCCCATTAATAGGCCAATATTTTGTCCTTACTGCTGGAAGAAGTGCTTGAGGACCCGTATGAAGTGTGGTAATATGAGTTTCATGAAATATCAATTTTGTAATTTGATGATCAGGTGGGAGCAGAATTGGGTTTTTGCAATCTGAAGATATTAAAGCATGTTTTAGTCTACCACCAACACGAAGAATGCCCATCTCATCTATATATGGTGCAAGTGATTTTATGTTATTGCTTACGGTCTTCTTTTTCTGAAGTCTATCTATGTCGTCAGAGAATGTACGTTGGGCTGATTTTATCCATACTAATTCTGCATTGTGCAAGTCCTCCGGTGTGAGATGTCCTATGGTTCGGTTTGAAGGATTTTTACAGTTCTTAATAAAACGTCGGCATAAAGCAGTAATTCTTAGAAGTTTCGTCTAAGATGAAAATTTCTCAATCAACTCAAATGATGAAGAATTAGTACAATATATGTTAATTTTCTTTTTTCTTTCTTCAAATTCTAAATCAACAGGAGTAGTTAGAATTGTCTTGGGCCAATTGCACTCTGCTTGTCAGCCACTGAGGTCCGTGCCACCATAGCTTATTTTTTATGAGCGTTTGAGGAGACGTACTTCTAGATATTAAATCAGCTGGGTTGTGTTGAGATCTAATGTGCTTCCAAGTACAGTCGTTTGTTAGTTCATGAATCTGTGAAACTCTGTTCGCTACAAAGGTCTGCCAAGTTTTGGGAGATGAGTTTAACCAATACAACACTATGGTTGAGTCAGTCCACAGAGTGATGCTCCTAATTTGTATCCTTTCCAAGGAACTCAAAGTTTTGTTTAATAGCTGAGACAACAGAAGTGCTGCACATAATTCTAATCTGGGCAAAGTTAGTTGCTTAAGTGGTGCAACACGAGACTTGGAACATAATAGTTTAACTGTAATATCACTATTTTCTTGGATGGTCCTTATATACAAACATGATCCGTACGCCCTCTCAGATGCATCAGCAAAACCATGTATCTCATATTCTTGGTTGGAAGTGCCACTTAATACTCTTCTTTCCACGGCTAGTTTGTTTAGATCTTTCAATGAATTTCTGTAAACGTTCCACTTCTTCAGTATGTTGGCGGGAACTGGTTGATCCCATCCAAAATCCTTTATAGACCATATTTCTTTCATAAATAATTTTGCTGTGATGACTACTGGTGAGATAAGGCCAATAGGATCAAAAATTTTGGAAATGTCAGAAAGTATTACTCGTTTAGTTACAAGCTTAGGTGCTTCAGAAAGACTAACATGAAACTGAAATGTGTCATTTGAAGGCTGCCATAAAATACCTAGGGCCTTGGTTGACTTGTTGTCAGATTCTTCAATGAGGAATCCTGGTTCAATATTTTCACTTGGGATATTGTTTAAGATCATAGGGTGATTTGCACACCATTTTCGTAGTTCAAAACCTCCTCTTTCTAAGAGTTGTCTTTGCACTTCAATAATTTGATCAAGCGAATCAGTTCCTGTCAATACATCGTCTACATAGAAATCATGTTGTAAAGTCTCTGAAGCTACAGGGAAAATGTGCTTTTCGTCTTCAGCAAGCTGAATAGTTCTTATTGCGAGAAATGGAGCTGACGCGATACCGTGAGTGACTGTCTTGAGTCGACATGTAGAAATTGGATCAGTTGGGTTATCACGCCAAAGAATTCGTTGATAGTCTCGTTGAGTTTCATCTAGTAACACCTTACGGTACATCTGTTTGATATCTGCAGTGAAAACATATATGAGTACAGAATGACAACAATATTGAGATTAAATCGCGTTGTATTGTAGGACCAACCATGAGAACATCGTTGAGTGATTTATTTGTAGATGTCTTCGATGAGGCGTCGAAAACCACATATAGTTTGGTTGTAGAGCTTGACTCTTTCAGGACAGGATGATGAGGCAAATAGTATACTTTGTCAGGTTCGGATTTCTCAGATATCTTCTCCATTTCCTCGTTCTCTAGGTACTCATTTAGAAATAAAGTACAATTTTCCTTGAGTTCAGGATTTCTGTTGAGTTTACGTTCCAAGGCTAGAAAACGCCTGAAAGCTTGATCCTTTGACTCACCGAGAGAAGCTGTTGGATCAGTCAAAAACGGAAGCTTAACAACATATCTGCCATCTGGCTGACGTTTTATGTTCGCCTCATAATGATTTTCACATGCTTCCTCTTCATAGGACTGTTTCTTCTTATTTGGAATTTCTTCTATCTTCCAAAAGGATGAGATAAGATTTTCTAGATTTGCTGATACGGAGGTAAAACACACCGTGTTCAGAGTTGAATAAAGTTTATTTGTAGACTCATCAGATGCTAGCTTGCCACTAACAATCCAACCAAAGGCTGTATTCTGTATAACAGGTAGGTTATCTCCAAGTTTAATGTGGCCTTTTCGTAAAGTATTATAAAAGACACTTTCGCCAAGTAAGACGTCAATTCCTCTCGATTTGTAAAAGTGATCACCAGCGAGATTCACTCCGTCAGGGTGTTGTTAATTAAATTTGTTAATTAATTAATTAATTGTATTTTACCAATACACAATAACAGTAATTATTGTATTTACTATCGGGCGCCATATTGGGAATTACTAACAGCTGATATTATTTACTTTACGGGCCAAGTTTCGTGTTAAGCGAACGAGGTTGTTGAACAGGAAGTGTTATCTGAAATAAATACTCTGTACTCTGAAAATGAAATAATAAAACAAAACTTATTATTAACAAAAAAATTACATAGTTTTAGACTCGCTCATACGCCAAACACGCCTCGGGGCGTAGTCCGACGTATTATGAAATACACAAACATATATTGAATATTGAACTTTTAGTTAATCTAAACATCTAATAAACATATAGTAAACAATGGTAATGTAAAGATATATCTATATATATGTATGAACGCCCAACCCAGCACTTAGGAATTACTACACACACGCAACCTCTCTCTCTTTCATGCTCATGGTACAATTTGATTATTAATGTTGGAGCTCCTTTTACATAGATTGAAAATTTGAATAATTTGTTAAATAACATATATTGGGAAATAAATGATTCAAAATATATAAGGAACGCTCTCACCAATTTCCGTGTTGGCCTCCTCGCACTGCCAGTCTCGTTCGTATATCGGCACAATCGGTGTATTTTTACGACGCTTGACGGGACACCTTTGGTCAACCCACGTAACCCACCGTCGTGGGACCGATTCTATACGTCGATCTTGTTTACGAACGATTTAATCGGTCGAGGACGCCTACACCAAATCGAACTATTACTTTCCTTAATACATTTTGATAGTAGATATTATACTGTTTATTAACCACCTACAGTGGTCTAAAAAGTTAAAATTCACTCGTAAGTGAATGGGCGGCCGGCCGGCTCAAATCAGAGCTGCAGATGAAATGACGGCAATTTCTGGTTGAAATCTGCGGAAGTGGGGTGTACTGACGTCACATTCCTTTGTCTAACGTGTTGACATCGCAGTTTGGTTGCTGTCAACACATTCTCCGCCTCTGACGTAACGAAGGCTTGGCTCTGCTTATCTCAATAACTGCACACTGTTTTTGTGATGTGACACCGTTTTTTGTCATGAATTAGTTCAAATCCTGGCAAATACTGTAATATAGTCCACTCACTGTAAATTCTATATCGGGTGTTTGAGGTTGGATTGGGTATGTCAAAAAATAGGAAAATACAATATTTATGATCTCTTTACCATATTTTAGTATATTATGAAATGTACCATGATTGTACCATCACAAAACCCCCTCAATGAAAGATGGTGTGACGAAGCACACAAACTTTCATTGACCCTTTCATACTTCCTAAAGGGATCAGTCAGGACAAGTCGCCACAACCCCCTTACAATTTTATATAAAAAATAACAATAACTCACCCTTGGTCTGGTGATGAGGACCGTACCTAGATGACCTTACTGGACTTCTCCTGCGAGATCCCAACACCATAAGGCCACATAGGCTCTTAACGCCCCTGCTCTGACGCGTTGGCCAGCTCAGGACCGCGGTCACATCCCAAACACTGAAACAATTTATAAAAAATATTAATATAGTGGCTTACTGAATCACTACCTCCTTAACTGATATGGTTCCCCTTAGCTAAGTGCTGGTTTGTGCCAATAAGCACTGGGTTGGCTTACTATTTATAAAATTATAAATTATATTAAATAAAATGAGAAAGTATAAAAATTATAAAAATAATAAATCTCAAGGATTAAAAAGAATATGAAAAAGGATTAAAATTGGATGAAATATAATTGAAAATATAAAATATATATAATATAAAATATAATTATATATCTCCCAAACTTGGAGAAAACAAATCAAGAAATTTAATAAATCGATTTATTTATTTATAACTCTTAAAATAAACTTTTATTATGATTATTAGTATTATTATTATTATTATTATTAACAGTTAATCATCTGGCTGATAAATATTATTAACAACGCCATTATTATAAAATCATGTTAAAAAGTTTTCAAATAAATACACAATACATTAATAATTAACACTGATATATTAATAATACAGTTAATACATTTTAAATACTCAATCATATTTAATCATATCTAAGATATGCAGTAACATTTGTATAATTTCCTTAAAAGTTGTATTTAAATTAAAATTTACCATAGTAGCACTATGTCCTTTTAACCTCTTAAGGTTATTACTTCACAAAAAAAATCACAATTGAAATATCATTTAAAAAATGTTAATTTTTTCATTAGTTACATTAATAAATTTGTAGACACTTTCCAAGTCCAAAACATCACTTTTCTAACACTCCAGGAAAACAATGGATCTTCTGATATACTTAGTTACATAAAAAAAAAATATAACTCCTTAATGAGTTAACCTCTTAAGTTACACAATTTTCAAATTTTATTCTATGATAAAACAAAATTTCATGGGAGTAATGCCAAAGTTTTATATATCCCAAGAATTAGGGGTCCCCCTCCCCGTTCAATAATAAGATTAAATTTTCAAATTTCTACCAATTTTGTGTGGAGGAAGGCCATAGTTGCTTTCACTTCCTTACGTCAGTTCCGCCAACCATGGTCCGCCTCCCAAACTCCAAAATCCACGATCAGAGGTGGTGAATCTGTGATCGCCCGAAAATGGGGGAGAGTCCCTTCTGTAAACCAATAACTAAATTAATACTCATATACTCCAAATATAAAACATCAATATAAAATAACTAAGTCGACCAGTACAACTTTAAATTTGTAGCATTGTGTGTTCCTACTATCTCTCCAGTTACGTGGTTCTGTAATACATAAGAATTTTGCATCTTAACTTCTATGACCTCATATGGCCCTTCATATAAGAGAAAGAATTTCTTAATTTCTTTGTCTTGTGCACTCGATAAGTCATGTCTTTTAACTAATACCATTTGTCCTACATTATACTTAATCCACTTACCTCTTGCGTCGTGTCTACGTTTTCTCTGTTCACCCTTACTAATTAAATTTTCATTCGCCAACCGGATTTTAATGTTTATATCAGTTGTTCTACCTTCAGGTGGATAGTCGAATAATTGTTCTAAGATTCTTGGGGGGCGTGTTCCCCTAACTAATTCATGAGGTGTATAGCCAGTAGACTCGTGGGTGGTACTGTTCAGCCAAGTTTCCACCTTTCGTACATACAACGGCCACTCTCTGTGTTTAGCGTGACAATAGGCTCTGAAGATCCTGCCTATTTCTCTCATTACACGCTCAGCCTGGTTGGACTGGGGATGATACACAGCCGTATGTTTCGTGAGGATGCCTTCCCATCCTAAGGTCTGACGCCATCTTCCGCTGATGAACTGCGGCCCATGGTCTGATAAAATCACTTTTGGCTTACCCACGTTAATCATATAGTCCTTAGTTATTTTTTCACTCAATACCTTACTGGTAGCTCTTTTTACGCTATACAATTTTACATATTTTGAGAAAGTGTCAAGCAATACAAATATATAAACTACTCCGCCTCTACCCTTCGGCAATGGTCCAAACAAATCCACAGCAACTAAATCAAAAGGTCGATCTACCTTAATATAATTTAACTCACCTTCTACTCTGTAGTTAACCACCTTCGACTTTTGACACAAATCACAACTCCTCAGCAACTGCCTCACTCGCCTCTCCATATTTCTGAAAATACATGATTCTTTTAAAACATTGACACACTTTTTAGCCCCAAAATGACCATATCGTATATGACAATCCCAAATAATTTTCTCTTCCAACACTGCTGGTATCACTAATTTCCAGTCACGCTCACCCCCTACTACCTTCTTAAACAATAACCCTTGATAAATTTTAAAATATTGATTGTACTCAGACTCATCCAGCTCCGTCTCTAAACTGTGTATTATTTTTCCAGACTTACCATCTGCTCTCTGCATGGTGTTAATATCCTTCAGCTCCTCTCCAAAGATTCTGTCTTCTCTACTAATCTGAAAAATTTCAATTTCCTTTAAGTCCCTACCTGTTTTGTTATTTTCACAATCTACTCTGGATAGAGTGTCGGGTACCTTATTTTCTGTTCCTTTAATATACTCCCACTCGAAGTTGTACTCCTGTAAAACAAGTACCCACCTGGTTAATCGACTATGAGCAAGTTTACAAGTGTTGAGGAATGACAATGCTTTATGATCAGTTCTAATGATCGTTTTGTTTCCTAAGATGTACGTTCGAAATTTACCAACTGCAAACACAATACTGAGCAATTCCTTCTCAGTGGTCGTATAGTTCTTTTCAGCTGGCAGTAAGGATCGACTAGCGAATGCAATTGTCTTATGTTCCTTCTCCTCATCTTCCTGATACAGCTCTGCTCCCACAGCTACATTGCTGGCGTCCGTCTGTAAATAAAACATTTTATCAAAATCCGGGTGGTTCATCATAATCATGTCATTAAATTTTCGTTTTATTTCTTCAAAGGCTCCACGCTCCACTTCTCCCCATTTCCATTGTCGGTTCTTCTGCAATACCGCACTTAACTTTGCGGTTAGGTAGGCGTAGTTCCTCTGAAATTTCCTATAAAAGTTGCACAGCCCAAGAAAACTCTGAAGTTGTTTGATGTTTCGCGGTTCAGGGAAACGCATAATAGATTCGACCTTGTCCGGGTTTGCGGAAATTCCTTCCGATGTAATAATGAATCCTAAAAAATTAATCTTCGTTTGTAGAAATTTGGACTTATCCCAATTTACGGTTAATCCTCCCGCTTCTAATTTTCCTAACACATATTTTAAATGTTCTAAATGGTCTTCAAATGTACGTGAAGCTATTAAAATATCATCTACATAAACTGTGAGAAAATCTAAATCTTTTGGTCTCAAAATTCTATCCAAACATTTAATGAAACTATCTACGCTGGTATTTAGCCCAAATGGTAGTCGCTTAAACTGATAATTTTTCCCATTAAATAAAAATGCTGTGTATTGCCTACTTACCTCTGCTAATGGTACCTGCCAATATCCAGCAGTCAGATCTAATGATGTCATAAACCGTACGCCACTAAACTTTTGAAAGATCTCATTTATAGATTCTGGTGATTCTCGGTCTGGTATAATAATTTGATTAATTTTCCTTGCGTCTAAGCATAATCTTACTCCTCCTTCCTTCTTGATTACCACCACTAACGGATTTGAGTAGTGAGACACTGACCTCTCTATGATACCATTATCTAACATCTTATCCAACTCCTCTTGCACCGCTCGTCTTTTAGAGTAAGGCACTGGATAACTCCGCTGCATGAATGGTGTGTGTTCCTTTATCTGTAACATACATTCATAATTTTTTGCCCTTCCTGGAATATCGGCAAACACTCCCTTAAACTGCTCTATTACCTGCCATAACGCTATACGTTGGCCACTCCTTATCACCTCACCCCCACTACAGAATTCATCCGCCCTTATCTCCCATACTTCATTATTAATATTACTCATTTCATTATCAACATCTTCTAAATACTCACCCTCTATACAAAAATTTACTTTAGTATCTAAGTGATTCTCAACTACTTGTTTCTGTAACAATTTCACACCAGTGGTTCTAACTTTATTTATCACGTTTTCAAAATTAATTTTCACAGACCGCTCACCCCCATCTAACTCCAAAATTTTTTCTTTAAAATTTATTACAGCTTTATTTCTTTGTAAAAAATCATTTCCCAAAATGATGTCTAAACTTAACCCCTTGACTACCAAAAATGTATTATCAAAATTAATACCTCCAATTGAGAAGCTTAAATGTATCTGTTTTGTCACCCTTTTACTACGTACCCCCGTGACTCCTATTACTGTAACCCCTGCTACGGGTAAAACTGGAATATTCTTATTCAAATCTTTCAATTCACTTAAAATGTTCTCGGCTATTACTGAAATTTCGCTCCCTGTATCAACAAGTGTTTTAAAGTTTCTATTATCTATTGTTACCTGTATTTCCGTGAGTCCAGCTCTCACCTCCAATGTCGTGTTACACTCCTCCTCCAATAAATCTGCAACGATGTCTGCTTTTATAACGTTGGATTGTAGTTTCTCGATGGGTCGGACCTCATGAGTTTCCCTGAACAGTGGTCGGGTCCTACTTACCACTGTTGACTTCAGTTTTCCGGCTGTGTCCTATTATGACTTGTTGATGGCACAGGGTGTCCGCGTGTTGGTCCCTGATGGTGATACGGTGCTCCTCTGTTACTAGGGGCTCCTCTGTTCGCAGGTATGAATTGCTTTACTTGGTTATTTCTTGGTGCTTTACAGAAATAACAATGCTGCATGTGACCCCGATTCTCCTTCCTGCAACTAGAACAACTCCAACCGCCTGGTGTCTGTAAATCATTTCTAACATTATATTTATTGCCAGTATGATTGAAATAAGGCCTTGGCCGATTAAACTCATTGTTATTATTGTTATGGTTATACATATTTGGTTGTATAGGGCGTCTACCCATTTCACGATCATTTATACTTTGTAGTATATCTAATACCCTTTCCAGTTCATCAAGATTTTCTATTTCTTTAGTCATCAGAGTGACCTGCACTTCTCTAGGTAAGTGCTTACTAACATACCTAACAAATGACTTAAATGGTATAGGAGGCTCTAAATATTTAGCTTCATTGTACAATTTTGTTACATAAATAGTAATGTTATTATTACTAACGTTACGTCCCATGAAATTACCCGTTCCCATAATACGGCTTCTTAAAGTCTCCTGCTCTTCTTCTGTCCAATATTTACCCTTAAAAGCTTTCTCAAAAGTATTATAACAATCCCATTCTAACCTATGAGCTTCAGCCCATATGACTGAGTTACCCTTGAAACATTTAATAATTTTATTTAATTTCACTTCCCAGCTACTACTACTAAAATGATTATAATCCCTAGTCTGATTAAGGAATCGCATGGGATGTATTACTCTGTTTTCATGGCTAAAATTCTCTAGTTCTATTTCATTATAGAAATCTCTAGTTACTACTACTCTATCAGTTATGCTTGAAACATTTTTATTTATTTCTCCCCGTAATTCGTTTTTTACACTGGTCAAATTATTTGCAATCATATCATATTTATCATGCACATCCAAACTATTTTGTACAGTTAAGTCATCAATTTCTTTAATCTTACTTTGTAACAAATTAAATCTACTCTTGGTACTTTTCTCATGTTCAGTTATGGTATTATCTATAGTTTCTAAATTCTTGGTGATATCTATCACATTTATTTCCATGTTTTCTAAATGACTTTGTAAAACATTGTTTTTCATTGCTACTTGTTTGCTTACTTCAACATTGGTTTTAACTTCTAATTGACTTTCTACAAAATTTAAACATTTCTGTTGTATTTCTGTACTGTTTGACTCTAATTGACTTTTAATCGTAAATTGTTATTTACTGTGTCATAAAATAGATCGATTTTAGTGTCTAAATCATGTATGGTACTACTGAACTTATCATCAACAATTGCTAGTGTAGTTTTTTGTATGTTATCACAACGTGTTTCTACTGTGTTAATTCACTCATCAAATTGACAATTTTGTCTTTTAATTTCATCTTTCATCTCATCGAAATTAATTTTAAAACTACTTTGAATTTCTTTAATTTCACTTTTCTGAACATCAAATTTAAAATTCATGTCCCCTCTGAGGTCATTAAAATTGCTACACATCATGTTATACAGACGTGTTAACATTTCGTCTGTTTTGTTTTCATGAAGTGAGATGGAGGTTACTTGTTCAGTCTCTACATTTTCGGTCGCACTCGCCTCGCCAACCTGACTAATTGGTGTTAATGGAACAGCCATCTCACTTATAACTATTTCGTCAGAGATGCTGACTTTTTCAGTTTTATCTTCATCAGTATTCATGTTTACAATCTATAATACAGGCATGCATCTAATATTATAACCTAACTTCGTCAAATTGGTTATGTTTACGTAATTTCTATATTACCTCAGATAACTATTTCCATTCACCTCGTAGACTTACTCCATATAAAATTTTATTATCTAGAGTCCCTGTTCCAGAAGCCATCTGTTGTTAATTAAATTTGTTAATTAATTAATTAATTGTATTTTACCAATACACAATAACAGTAATTATTGTATTTACTATCGGGCGCCATATTGGGAATTACTAACAGCTGATATTATTTACTTTACGGGCCAAGTTTCGTGTTAAGCGAACGAGGTTGTTGAACAGGAAGTGTTATCTGAAATAAATACTCTGTACTCTGAAAATGAAATAATAAAACAAAACTTATTATTAACAAAAAAATTACATAGTTTTAGACTCGCTCATACGCCAAACACGCCTCGGGGCGTAGTCCGACGTATTATGAAATACACAAACATATATTGAATATTGAACTTTTAGTTAATCTAAACATCTAATAAACATATAGTAAACAATGGTAATGTAAAGATATATCTATATATATGTATGAACGCCCAACCCAGCACTTAGGAATTACTACACACACGCAACCTCTCTCTCTTTCATGCTCATGGTACAATTTGATTATTAATGTTGGAGCTCCTTTTACATAGATTGAAAATTTGAATAATTTGTTAAATGATTGATTTCTACAATAACATATATTGGGAAATAAATGATTCAAAATATATAAGGAACGCTCTCACCAATTTCCGTGTTGGCCTCCTCGCACTGCCAGTCTCGTTCGTATATCGGCACAATCGGTGTATTTTTACGACGCTTGACGGGACACCTTTGGTCAACCCACGTAACCCACCGTCGTGGGACCGATTCTATACGTCGATCTTGTTTACGAACGATTTAATCGGTCGAGGACGCCTACACCAAACCGAACTATTACTTTCCTTAATACATTTTGATAGTAGATATTATACTGTTTATTAACCACCTACAGTGGTCTAAAAAGTTAAAATTCACTCGTAAGTGAATGGGCGGCCGGCCGGCTCAAATCAGAGCTGCAGATGAAATGACGGCAATTTCTGGTTGAAATCTGCGGAAGTGGGGTGTACTGACGTCACATTCCTTTGTCTAACGTGTTGACATCGCAGTTTGGTTGCTGTCAACACATTCTCCGCCTCTGACGTAACGAAGGCTTGGCTCTGCTTATCTCAATAACTGCACACTGTTTTTGTGATGTGACACCGTTTTTTGTCATGAATTAGTTCAAATCCTGGCAAATACTGTAATATAGTCCACTCACTGTAAATTCTATATCGGGTGTTTGAGGTTGGATTGGGTATGTCAAAAAATAGGAAAATACAATATTTATGATCTCTTTACCATATTTTAGTATATTATGAAATGTACCATGATTGTACCATCACAAGGGATACTTAAAGTCAGGAGATTTGAAGAGGTTGGTAGATCATTAGTGATTTTTCCTAGAACCAGAAAGTCAATTTCTTCTTCATAATTACTGAATCTTGACTTGACTTTAGTGCGTACAAATGAATTGGTCGAAACACCTGTATTTCCAATACAGTTGACTGACACATTTGTTTTGGAGGTTTTAAGGCCTAAAGAAGATATAAGTGATTGACTTATAATATTAGACTGACTGCCGTTGTCTAACAATGCACGGCAAGGATAGGCATCACCTTGATTATCAAAAATAAGAATAATAGCAGTGGCAAGAAGTACTTCACCGCTGATGCTTGAACATGCAGAAATGGTATGGTTTTGATTTGAAGGGTTAACCTTTTTCTTTTGTCCGTTATTATGAAGTACAGTATGATGACGTCTTCGCAATGTTTGCAATTATGTGGACTTTTGCATTGTATGGTTTTGTGTCCTTCTCTTAAACAGTTTATATAAAGATTCAGTTTCTTTATTCTGTCGAGTCGTTGAGATAAGTTAAGACTCAACAACTGTTTGCACGTAAACGTGGTATGGCCTTCTTTACAAATAGCGTAAGCAGGTTTAGATACACTAACTGTATGGAATGAAGGTTTGTTTACTGGAGAAGCGTGTTGAAATTTGTGTTTGTTTTCCTTTGGGCGAACTTTTATATCTGTAGATTAGCTTTCTTCTCTGACTTCTTGTATCATGCACTGTTCATAAATAAACTGCATTAACATCTTGAATGAATATGGTTTGGAGTTATTATTAGGGATCTGTGAACCACTAATCTTGTTACTGACATCTAATTCTTCATACTCATCACTAACATGTTTTGCATGGTAAGATTCCCAGCGGTCCCTTGTTTCAGAATTCAATTTTTCTGTAATTAAAAACACTAGAAGTGTACCCCATTGATCTGTTGGTTCGCCTAAATTATTTAATGCAGTTAAATGGTTCGTGACAGTATCGTATAAATGTTTCAGTTTTAACGCAAGCGGTTAGTCAAGACATTTGAAGTTTAAAATACCCTGTACGTGGGCCTTAATACTGAGTCTATTATTCTTGCATCGTCATTTAAGAGTTGTCCAAGCTATGTCATAATTGTCCGTGGTAACCTTTAATTCTTTAATGGTTCTTAAAGCTTCACCAGGAAGAGAAAAGCGTAAGTAGCAGAATTTTTGTATTTTTGGTAATTTGGTAGAATTGTGTATCATAGATTCAAAGACATCGTGGAAATCGGTCCAGTCTTCGTATTTTCTGGAGAACGAAGGTAAAGGCATATCGGGAAGTTTAATATTGTCAGATACATCCAGTTGTTGTGTAGGAGGGTGTGAGTTAATCGACATATTACTGTTATAATGGGTCTAAATGTACCTAAATATTATTATGTAATTTCATAAATTCTATAACATGTAAAGATGAGGCCCCTTTGAGGTGACACGAGAGCCAGTAAATTTCCATGGCCTTATATGGTTATGTGGTTTTAACGAAAATCTGTTTTTTCAAGTATAGTATCAAGTATACTTGATAGTTTTAGTATCAAGTATTTGTTGACGAAAAACAACTCGCAACGAGGTTGAAGAGGTGAAACTCAACCCATCGGAACGTTATAATACTGAGGACGAGATGTACGGCGGGGAGCGGGGTGAAGCAGTTTTGAGACGCACCAAACGGAAAATTTGTAACACTGAACGTCAGTCGGCAAACAAAATCTAAACAAAGCGGACGTGGACAGTTCCACTCGCCGCCGGCTGCGTACCGTTTTTCCCCCGCATACAAAAGGAAAAGTGAATTTATATATATTTCAAAATACAAACAGTTCTTGGCTAAATATTATAAATCATCATAATAATAATCAGTGAACAGTGAAGAATTTGAAGTGACAGTTTCGGCCATAAAAAGTTAAAAGTGAAAACAACAAACAGTGCACGCCACAAGGATGAAACCTACGCACCATTAAAGGAACGTAAATATAATTAAATACTGGCATTTTTAACTTGAGCTCAATAAAAAAGAAATGTAGAAATGTGAAAGTGTGCGTGATTGAGTGAGTGAATAAATATAGGCCTAACAAGAAGTGTTGAGTTGCGTAATTATGATATACGTAGTAGTATTTTGATGTCGTAGTTTATTAATAATCAGTTTTACGCTTTAAGGCGGAATAAGTGTGCTCATGATCTTTTCTTTATGTTCTCAAAGAAAAATAAATAATGTTATATTTTACTTGATTTGCGTATTGTTATTTGTATTTGCACACCGTTCTCTGCCCGAGTACACTAAACGAATTCCTGGATTATACCTTACATATAATCATATTCATTTTAATAAACAATTTAATAATTAATTAACCGATAACATCGCACTGTTTTCATGTGATGATAAAATGTCTTCAATCTTGTCTCTAATTTCAAAGTAATCGTTCTCAAATTCGGAGTATTCATCATCTTGATAATTACTATCGTCACTAGGAAATGCATCAATTTCTGCTTGAACCGCATTGAAATCTGACCAACATTCTTCTAGCTTTTCACGTCTAGATTTTAAAGATGACAATGAATAACTTTCAAGACTGAAGGATAAAACGAAATTTCTTATTCGAGTTACTCGCGCCTTCATTTGTCCACGTTTATGTGTTAAAGTTTTCATATCAGCATCTATCTTAAACGAGTATAGGGATTACAAAGTACAGTAATAATAAACTAAATAATAAAAAGAAGTAATTATAAAGTTATTAAAAAGTAAAATAATAAAAAGTTATCAGTAAAAAGTACTGGTAACATGAACTAAGAATAAGAATGTAAATAATACTACTGATAACTATAATAACTTAGATACAAGTAAAATATTAATAATTTGCCTTAACTGCTAATGACACTGATAATCTATTAATAATATATTGTGTTCAAAAATAGATTGTGTACTATCTTTACATGAGTTGAGTTGAACTGCAATACAATTAAGAGTTTATCGCGTACAAAGAATAAAAATATTAACAAGAATACAAAGAATGTTCATTAACTACGAATGTCATTACAAAAACTGTCATTAAGCAATCAGTAACATTTAGTTAGCATTGACAAAGAGGTCTTTGTTCTCTGAGCTACGCCACAGCTGGCTAGAGGCTAGAACCATAAAAAGGGTGACCTGCTACGCACATAAAAACTTTTACCACGCTACACTTGACAAAAAATGACGTAATAGGTTTCTTTATAGCAATGGTTAGCGTTAAGTGGTAACTAGACCTTAACTTAAACGTTTAAATTAAGTGCTTTTTTAAATGTATATTTGTGAAACTGTGATATTTAATTAAAAATAAATATGTGATATTGTGAAACTCATCTGGTCAAACGTTGACGAACTGTTGTGTATCGTCGTTATTGCAGTAACGCCTTAAACTATTTACACTTCCACACACTGACGTATTTCTGACACTGTTTTTACACTTTACATTGTTTCACTACACTTTACACTGTTTCGTTTACGTTATACAACGATTAAATCACATCGGGGTCACCAATGTTTGAAGTTTAAAAGGCAGGTGAAATAAGATTCACGCAAAAATTTGACTATAAGACCACTATATTATTTACAGTACAAATACTGTTTATGGAGTTTAGTTGTTTAAAAGTTTACATATAGTTAGTTTAACAGCTTGATAATACAAGTTTAAACAGTTTGCATAATGTAGTTTACTGCTTGCTGCTGGCGCACAGAATCGGCACTGTCTCCTCCTGACTCCCCACCCTCACCGTTGCTGGATTTGTAGTGGGACAGTCTCCCCACTCTTGACAGACGTTCAACAACTTTTGTGTAATTCTCATCTGCCCGCACCATCCACAGCGGTCCGCCATTACCGGCCGGGTACGTTCACTTTCACTAAGACACACCCCGAACTGTTTTGGTTTTTCGAACTTAAGTATTCTTTTCATACCACCTTATCTTCCATCTATCCTTCTTTTGCACTATGTTGGGGCAGGCTGCGTGTACTTACACACGCCGGCCTCCCGACGCTTTTTAACGGAGACTGTTACTGTATTGTCTACTATACGTTTTGGCTACTGGTGATGAACTGCCCTGCGACAACTGCCGACCGTGTGTGTGTGCACTTGGTTGCCTACCCGCCATGCGTTAGGCGTCGCCGCCAACTCGTACTCTGTGATTCTTTGTTTCCATCGCATATTCGGTTATGGAATTTTTGGTACATGACTTTTGCGTTGTGAACAGCGGCCCAAACGTGCGCTCATACGCATGAATACGCACCCTACTGACAATTCGCATTTTTGTACCATGCTGTGCCTTACACGGAGCTACAGTCAGTGACCAACAAAATATACTCTGGTTAAATAAAAAAGGTGAAAAGCTTTAAATTATAGACCCTCATCAGCTTGTACCGTTACAATACCCCCCCCCCCCCCAATGAGAGGTTTTCTGTCGAAACAGAAAAACTCTCATTGCTAAAAACCTAAGAGGACCAGCGAGGATATGGCGGATACAACCCCCCTTACATCCTTACTAAAATCATGGGTAACTTACCCCCCTAGTCCGGTGACTATGGCTGCACCTGAATGACATTACTTGACTTCCCTTGTCGAGATCCCAACACCATAAGGTCAGACAGGCACCCGCCACAGTATCACCTGACTTTGTAACATTTCAGATAAAAAATATCAATTACTGGCTTTTCAACCTACCACATTCTTAACTGACTTGTTTCCCTCTTAGCCGTACTGGATTGCCTTTAGCAAAGTACTGGTTGCATATATATGTGCCTTCTTATCTTAAACATATTACACTCTGATTCAAATAAACATTCCTATTTTACAACAACCTAACATCACAATAAACACTATCAACTTTAGGTTAACATCTGACTACAATTTACTAGCATTAAACGTTTTATTTCTATTTCTATTAATCAAACACTTTAACTGTTTATCTGGCCTTATCATTTCAAATCAAAAATAAATTATTTAAATTTCAATCATTTATCCAAATAAATCTAAGTTCATTACCAAAATTCACATTTTAATTTAATTAGGCCATCTTTTTCAATTAATTGCTTTAATTACATTCTTCAAAACAAGTTAGTTAATTTAATGGCATCTTGTACTTATTTGCTTCGTAATATAATTAATTTATCATCTTTATAACCTACAAATCAAAATTTTCAAAACAATTTACTATCCACATTTCTGTCTTTTACATAATAAAAAGAATTTAACTTTTCATAATTATGTACATTGACAATTATTAAAACAATAAAAAAACTTATTACTATCATAAAATCAACTACCTATAAATTGATCACACAAAATACTATATACACAACATGCATCAGCTGATATCTCACCAGTAAATGAAAATAACCTCACTCTGAGTACACTTAATACAAGTAAACCAAATACACAAAATTATCTACAATACAAGTCATTAAATGTTCTTGTTAACCCACAAGTCATTACAGTATTAAGTACCGCATTTAAAACCATTAATTCTCATAGTTGAATGTTCATTAGTAACTGTTTGACCACCATTATTAAAAATAATTATTGAACTTTCTTTTAACACAAAACTGCATAACCATTACAGAACAGTAATTGAGCCATCAATAACAACCTCTCTAGTCAGAGCAAAGCAAACTTGATTTTACCGTGATTACGGTCTAGTAATTCTCAACTGATTATTCAGTTAATACTTCTACTTCTACATCATTTTATCATATCCCCCCTAACCCAGTTACAATTAGGTAAATCACCTGCCGGGTAAACCGGATGAGGCATTTACCTCCTTGCATAGATGCTATATCTATGCCCCTGGCTTGTAACGGCCAGCTCCTTTTCCACACACTCTATTGCTTATTGATGTTGGACTGTAGCGCCCATTTGCGTCCACAAGAACTGAAGTTTGTTTAGGGTGTAGATGCTACCTACACCGTTCTTGCTTCAGCGTTACAAAACATTTGGCATGATGTCCGAGGACACCAGTAATCCTACTAAAATTTAATTATATGCCCTTAAGACGGTCTACCATCCCATTCGATGGATAGCCGCTGTTCCATCGAATTCATTACCAAAATTCATCTATACAACATTTTAAATTAATTAATTCATCTCAAATTTATTTAATTCCCTCAGTTTTTTAAAACACTACATTACTTTAATTGCAATATTCAATACCATTTCAATTCAGTTAATTTCATTATAAAGTTCACATTACTCTCATTATTTATTTAGTCTGGCAAAATATTATTATTATTATTATAAAATCAATTCCTATTACATACATACATTGTTTACATAACATACAGAGTACAACATAACCTATTCCACAAATACATTTAACATCAATACAAAAGTATATACAATCCACATTGTTATCTGTTATTATTTACCACAAAGCATTTCCTAATACAGTCCATTTCACAAACCACTACACTCACATAATTAAATGTTCATTAACAATACTCTTTACCCTTCGTCATCAAACAATAATCTTTTCTTATTTATACACAATTCATTTTTAATTAAATACATATTGTTATTATTATCATAATAACTATTCAATATTTTAAATTGTTCCGTTATACCCACATAATAATCTACTGGACTATCCCACATTATTGTTCCATCATAAAAACAACAGGGAAAATTTGCCCTTTGTACACCTAACCTCTCACTCTCACACTCATCAACCACTATCTCATTACTACTTTCTCTTTCCATTAAAACTTCATCGCCACTATCATTATTCACCATCATACTTAAGGTATCACCCATAGATATCTCATTTTCAACTACATCACTGTTATCGCTTTTTATTTCGCTATTAAACTCATTACTATAATTACCACTTACCTCATTGATTATTTCTTCGTTATTTTCATTTATATTACACTTACCTATATCCGTTCTCCACTCTTTCATTTTCTCAATATTTCGTTCTAACTCGTTAAACTTACTTTCACATTTATTCTTTACAGCATTGATATGAATCATAAGTTCATCAAATTTAACATTTACTTCCTCAAAATTTCTACTCTGTTCATCAAACTTGCTATCGAATTTATTATTCTGTACCTCAAATTTTATGTTAATATCCCCTCTTAGTTCACTAAAATTGCTACACGTCATACTATACAAATGTTTTAACATAGTCATCAGATTTCTATTTTAATTGAAATTGGCGTTGAATGAATTTCAACTTCATTCATTATCTTTGACTCGGTAAAATTACTTTCACTTGTTAGCATTACATCGGTTTGGATTCCTGAGTCGCTTCTATCAGCCGACTCAGTCGACATATTTTCTTTGTTTACAAACATCGACTTATTTTCTTATCTTATCGTAAACATCCTTATCTTAAATGTATTCAGTAGTATTCAATATAGTATAAGTATCACTTAAATATAACATAGCATAACCTAACATCATTTTTTGCACGTAATTTATACGTAATACAACTTAACCTCCAGCAATCTCACTTTTACATTCGCAAGTAGGTACAGTTCGTACATAATAAATTAATACAAACTGTACGTGTTCGAGGCGCCATTGAAACAATACTTTCTTTTTAATAATTGTTTAAAACGATTAAGAACACCCAAAAATTCAAATTTCCCCTTTTTATATTTTTATTCTTACCTTTCTCGGGTCCAGGGTTTTTTGCACGAACTTATGACCTGTAAAAGTGGTTGCTGGGTTTTACGGCATAATAATTACTCTCATTTACTACGTTAATCAGTTTGGCTTATTAATATCATTTTTACTGTCTCTCTTTTCTTTAAAACACAATTTCCAAAACTACCATACGTTATAACCTTATTTTTCTACGACAAGCCAGTACTTTACCCCATACACAAATTCATTCTGCTTACAAATTTATAAATATATATTTTAAACCCCTTTTAATTACTGAGCTCATTGGTATTTATTTCTTTATTGATGCAAATCGATATAGTTACTTTTGTGTCATTCTCATCTGCCCGCGCCATCCACAGCGGTCCGTCATTACCGGCCGGGTACGTTCACTTTCACTAAGACACACCCCGAACTGTTTTGGTTTTTCGAACTTAAGTATTCTTTTCATACCACCTTATCTTCCATCTATCCTTCTTTTGCACTATGTTGGGGCAGGCAGCGCGTACTTACACACGCCGGCCTCCCGACGTTTTTTAACGGAGACTGTTACTTTGGCTACTGGTGATGAACTGCCCTGCGACGACTGTCGACCGTGTGTGCGCTTGGTTGCCTACCCGCCATGCGTTAGGCATCGCCGCCAACTCGTACTCTGTGATTCTTTGTTTCCATCGCATGTTCGGTTATGGAATTTTCAGTATGTGACTTTTGCGTTGTGAAAATGGCCCACACGTGCGTTCGTACGCATGAATACGCACCCTACTGACAATTCACATTTTTGTACCATGCTGTGTCTTACATGGAGCTACAGTCAGTGACCAACAAAATATACTCTGGTTAAATAAAAAAGGTGAAAAGCTTTAAATTATAGACCCTCATCAGCTTGTACCGTTACAACAATAAAACCGATTAACATTGATAGGACTAATTTCAAAGACACTCCATGCACAGAATTTTAAGACTTTTCATTAAAACCAAAAGATTTTAAATGATATTCTGAATATCAAGAGAAATACAGCAGAACAGACACATCTAAAATAGAGCAGCCTAGCAAATGTTTCTAAGCAATTTATGATATTCGTTTTAATTCGATTATAAATAATGTTTATATCTTTATTTACAGTATTAATTACTTTATTAAACAGTGTTAATTGTTAATTTCAATTTCAAGTAGAAACTATTTTTTTGTAGTTCGTGTTGGGTATCTATGAGAGAAAGGGTAGAGATGAGGAAGCGTTAAAGAGGGAGGAAGTATCCTGACTTTACCAATTTCAAATCTGGTCACCCTAATATAGCTACATCATACATGAGTTAAATGTCTGCCACCAATGTTACTACTTAAATATATTTTCCTACATGAATTGTTCAAGATATCCAGGCTGTTTGGCCGTGGTCCATGGTTTATAACAAAAACCAAACATTTCACCAGCTCCACTGGCTGCCATCATCAGTGGTATAAAAAAATCCTGCACCACAGTACTGTGGGCCTGTACGTAAACACCCGGCGTGTAGGATTTTTTATACCACTGATGATGGCAGCCAGTGGAGCTGCAGAAACGTTTGGTTTTGTTATAAACCATGGACCATGGCCAAACAGCCCGGATATCATGAACAATTCATCTGACACTGGCCATGAAAGCCTGAGGAATATATTTTCCTACAGATTATTTAGACACATCTCCAAGGGTTACTACTCACTTAATATTACCTACCTTCCTCCCCAATGCATTTTATCAGAATAGTTAAAACAAACTGTAACTTACTTTTACAAACTGGAATTTTTGGAGACCACTTTCCACTAACGCAGAAAGCAAGAAAATTTTCATTCCGAGTTTCCTTAACATAATATCCTTCATTGCACGTGAATGATAACAACCAATTTTGAGGAACATGTGTCCCAGGCATCTGACTACAAGCTGCTATTTTGTCATCAAATTGGCATATAGGTGCAGAATAGTTTCCAAATTCTGGTGGCTGAGGGACAAGACAGCTTCCAGCTTGTGGTAGAGATGGCGGACTAAACAAAATGTTAAAAATAGTCATTCAGTTGTTAAGTATGTATTTAAACTAATATTCACACTACTGTCTAATGACTAATGTTTATGTCTGTATGACACACACACACACACACACACACACACACAACTCTCTCTTTCCATTCTCTCACTCTCGCCCTCTCTTTTCCTCCTCTCAATTTTATCTTTAGATTTTTTTATGCTAATGTTTGCTTAAAAAATTCTATATTTTGTATTTTGCTACTTGCAAATTCTGCTTGAATGGTATTTTGTCTTCATGTTATTTTGTGCTACTGTTTGCTGAACATTGTATATATCGCATACCTTGAAGCTTTTGTTTGATATTTCATGTTTTTACCCTTTTGTGTAAGTTGGGTTTTTATGAGTTTCACGTTTTTATTGTATTCTATATTGTGAATGTTTGCTGGAATCAACAGTCGATTTGCCCATTACATCTTTTGTTGCCATTAATGCACGGTCCATATACATACTGGAATGTGGATGGTGAACATCTAATGAAAATTGTATTGGTCATATTAAGTAAAATTTGAAATGAATACATAATATTTTTTTAAGAATGTATTTAAAACAAAAATCAGTTAAATAAAAAGAGAAAAAGGAGCAATCAGATTGACCAGCATGTTAACCAATCAGAAGCTGGCATGAACTAAAGAGTTTAGCTATATCTCCATAAGCATTCTGTGTTCAACTTTCAATGGAGCAACTAGATTATTTCATGTTTGTCAGATTGTGGAAGTGCTGTACTGTTTGAGGCAGTACCGGCAGTGTATATCATAGTTCAGGCAAGTAAACAGTGTTTTGTGCATTCAGTGCTAATGTTTTTGTTTCCAGCTACTATCTGAACATAAGTGAATTACAAAAACAAAGTTACCTAAGTGTGAAGCATCCATTCTTTTACCTGCCACTGGTGTAAGCTTCCCTTTTTATATATTTTCTTTCTTTCTCATTAATGTCTTATGGCATTCTGTCCTAAGTCTGGTTTTTTAAAACTGTTCTTTATTACAACATATTTATCTCACTTCTTCCATGGCCCCCCAATTTTTTATTTATATTTCCACAATTCATTTTATCATAATTCCCCCCCCCCACAATTCATTTCCACAAGATTCTGGACCAACCTTTATTACTTCCTTCTGTTCAAATTTCATAGCATTTTTCACATGCAAACTCTGCAAAGTATTTGGGCATGAGTTTAGATGCTAAACTTGGATGGAACGAACAAGTCAACAAAAAACGTGTAGAACTTAAAATAAAATTCAAGAAAATGTGATGGCACTTGGAAGACATCCTGAACTGTCACTGAATAATAAACTGTTATACAGACGAGTTTTGAAACCAGTGTGGATGCAGCTTTTGGGGTGCACAATGAAATCCAACATTAAAATAATCCAAACTTTTCAACATAAAATACTTTGCATTATTGTTGACATTTTGTGGTATGTAAGAAACAATGGCATCCGTCGATACCTGAAAATACCTATGGTTACTGATGAGATGAAATGGTTTACAGCTAAATATGAACAAAGGCTTCATAAACATCATAATCATGAAGTGCTACAACTTTTTGATAATGCTGGGCTTTTTAGGTGATTGAAGAGACAAAGTTCAGTGTCCGACAGTTTGGCATTCAAACTGGTGTAGGAAAATGAAATGTTTTTAGAAACATCTGCACATGTTTAAGTGTAAATTATACTGAGGAGTGCACCAACGGGAGCACATTCAACAGACTGTTAGAAATAACACTGCTTGATAGTTTGTGAATACTAACAATATAAATAAATAAAAAGTGCATATTCTTAGGAAATTTAAGTTATTTATTGTTTAACATTTCCATTCATTAAACAGAACAACACTTGTAGATTAGTTAACATCAGAACACAGTATTAGATTAAATTTCTTATTACCCTTACAAAAATGTTTAAACTTTAAACACTTACTAGTGAAGTAAAGCTTTAATTTTTAATGCAGAAAAACCCTACGATACTGTTGTTTTAGGCAACAATATTATAATTAACTGTACATGTTGGCTGAGAGAGTGAGCGATTTTGTGTGTATGTGTGTGTGGTGACCGCATGCATGTACAGATGTACACATCTGTATACTCATTTCGTTTAGTAAATACAAATCGTGAATCATACGTGCCAGTAATGGAAAATACTTAATTTGTTTTCACAGAGATCGGAAAAAAGTAGGTCTCCTTTAAATGTTGCAGCTAATAGGATAACTTCCCTACAGCGTGACCTTACCATCATAGCATGGAACACCGATTGACTTCTGCCCCATCTCGAGGAACTCAGGGAGTTTCTAGCCCGATGTAGTTCTCATCTATGAGCACTTTCTTCGGGCCCACGACAATGTGAGGTTGCCCAATATGCATTCTACAGGGACGATTGACCTGGGCGAAACACGGGGGTAGGCACAACCATAGCTGTGAAGAATTGCATCGCGCATCACCGCGTGGTTCCACCTCCTTGCTAAAATATTGAGGCCACTGTCATAAAACACTCTGGAGTTCTCAGAGATGTCCTCATGGTTTTGGCTTATAAACTGACGAACGCACCCATTCTGGACACTGACATGTCCACTCTTTTCGGAGCCCATAGAAAGGTAATCCTTGCGGGCGACCTGAGCAGCAAACATCCTGGATTGCTGACTATTCCATCCAGGAGGGAGCTAAGCAGGTACCTCCATGACCACCATCTCCATGCCTGCGAACCTGGAGAACCAATGCACTACCCCTGCCAACAAGGCACCCAACCCGACAAACTTGACATTGCTCAAGGGAGTTGCCACCCAGATTGAGGTGTCCATGTTAACGGAGCTATCCTCTGATCATTGTCCCATAGAGGTGCACATGGCTACCCAACACACGATTGGGAGAGCAGCACGATGGGTGGTAGAGTGGGACCGATTCGGGTCTCGATACCATACAGCACATCGATGAGGCAGTTGCCTTGTTCATTGATGCCATGGTCTCTTCCGTCAGCGCGTGTTCACGGATGAAGCCTAATCGCATGCCCAATTTCTGCCCGATCCCTGAAGAAGTCCGTCTTCTCTCTTTAGAGAAGTACAGACTTCGGAGTCGGTGGCAGTGGACTCGATCCGGCTGACAAAGAGTGGCTGGCAAGTTACGTCATGACTTGCAGGCCTTCCGACGAAGCTGCTGGGAGTTTGCGGTTGTCCAAATGGCAGACAATTTACCAGAGGAGAGCTCCATTTATAGGATTCCTTCCGCATTGACAGGAAGAGGTGCCGTCTCCCCTCCTGGCCATCAACGGACCTGGGGGGCATCCCCTTGCCAAGCCGGATGAGAAATCCGAGTTCCTGGGTGGGCGCTTGGAGCTACAGTTTACTCCTAGCCCATCCAGGGACCCAGACTCCAATGAGGAGATAGAAGACAAGGTTGAGGCTTACCTCGGCAACCCAATCACCTTCGAACCCCAACTCACTTTAGTGGAAGAGGTTAAGGGCAACTTTTTGCACTTCGACCTCGGAAGAGTCCACGATTGGACGGTGTAACTAACACCACCTTTAGAGACTTCCGGACTGGGGAGTTCGCTTCCTGGTCGACTTGTTCAATGCCTGCTTACGGTTCGCCTACTTTCCTCTTAAGTGGCGTACGGAGACGGTTATGATGATCCCGAAGCCGGGTAAAGACCCCAAGTTCGCCGAGAACCTCTGGTCTATCAGCTTGCTGTTATCCACATCAAAAGTCTTCCAGATAAAGCTGGTCCAGTGGCGGCTATATGATCACCTAAAACGTTTTGACATTCTGGTTCTCGAGAAATTTGATTTTTGATCCGGGCACTCCTCGACACGTCAGTTGATGCATTTCGTGGAGACAGTGGCTGAGGCCAGTTGGTTGCAGGAGCAGACCTTTGCCATTTTTCTTGATGTCAAGAAGGCGTTTGATCGTGTTTGGCATCCAGGCCTAATATACAAACTTACGAAGATTCTGCTTCCGGATTGCTACACTTATCTGATTGTTAACTTTCTTCGGAACAGAACCTTCTGCGTGAGAGTAGATAACACCCTTTTTTTGGAAAGGGCTATTATGCCTGATGTACTTCAGGGAAGCGTCTTGGGCCCGTTGATTTTCTCTGTGTATGTTATTGACGTGCCTAAGTTGCTAGGAGCCAGATTGGCCATGTTTGCTGACAACATGAGTGTATACCGTCGATTGTCGAGCTGAAACGGCAGTTATCTGGCCCCAGGACCAGCTTGATGAATACACTGAATGTGCAGAGAAATGGAGGGTTGCTATCAACGCGGCTAAGATCACAGCCATAGTCTTCTCCAGACGTCGTCGAAGGCTCCCTGACAGACTATACGTAGACGATACTCCTCTGCCCTGGTCTTGTGAGGTTATGTATCTCGGGCTCCACCTAGATCGTCATCTTACCTGGTGGAAACACTCCGAGCAAGTGGCCCCCAAGACCAAGGATTGCGCTGGGCGTGCAAAGCCCACTACCTGACATAAAACAAAATCATCCGAGAATCCCTGCGTGTCCGTTCCCTGGACACAACTATATGGCAGCGTACAGCGTACACTCACCCTCAATTAACTAACTAATTGAATTCTTGGATCTCGTTGTCCATGACGTGTCCGTTACTTAACTAAATACAACTATTTCACTAATTGAAAACCCAAGGCCAGTAGCAGGCCACATCCTTAACATCCAGATCATCTATGGTCACTGCGGCAGGAGCTCTATTTGAAGCTCAGTACGCAGCACACAAGTGGGCGACGGACATGCCCTTCATCTTGCACAGCCCCACTTTAAGTAGATCAAAAAAGTGTCTTGATACTAATACAGTATAAGACACCTTAAGTAATTAACATATTTTTGTGAAGCAATTTTATAAAAGGTTGTAGTTTTATGACAACCCCTTCTGAGTTTACACAGTATTGTGAAACTGACAAGACACCTTTAAAATGTTACACAAAACTTCATATCAAACGGTTACAGTGTGTGTACCTAATAAACACTATTATGCTAAAAATAAAATTACACTCAAATTTTAAATGGTAACTAACGTCAGAATACTCACAAGATGTGAACACCTACACTTAACCAAAGACACCATACAAAAACTTTACACTTGAGTTTATGTTTTTAAACAGTGAACCAAATAAAAATTATTATGCTAAACATGATATACAAAACCTTCTAAACGAAATGTTAACCTACAGTACGCGGGATACAGATGGTATGCGAGAATAGCCAAGAACAAATGAAGTTATGTAAATGGTTTCATAGTTCTAAATCTCTATACTCCTGTTGGATAGTTAAATTTGAAAGACAATTCACACATATCAGCCAAGTTAATTATTCTTACAATATCATTGATTCCAGTGCTGGTGCCCATATATAAAGTATTGAATGTTTAAGAAGGGCAGTGTAAACCATGTTCCTAGGTACAGGAACACAAAACATTAGACATTTGACATTTAGATGAATTTTAAATGTTTAAGTCAAAATATAGATCAAAAAAATGTAGTTCCCTATTTACTTACAGCTGTTCACAGCAAGTATACTATTTGCTTTGTTCCTTTATGCTGATGATAAGGTTAACATACAGACAAATGAGGACAAGTTACAAAAACCAATGTTTGTTCTGAGTACTATTTTAGCTCAATATGGGTTATGGCTATCTGTACCAAAATGGAAGTCACTGATATATATATATATATATATATATCACAGAATTATTTCAATTGTTATTAATTTACTTACAAACCTCTGATGATACTGATATTTTTCAGTGAAACGTACATCAGGTGTTAAAAGAAAATATGAAATTTACACTACTTGCAGAAGAAACAAATTGAATAACATTACAAGATTATATAATTGC
The DNA here is from genome assembly GCA_034769895.1 of Magicicada septendecula. Classification (NCBI taxonomy): domain Eukaryota; kingdom Metazoa; phylum Arthropoda; class Insecta; order Hemiptera; family Cicadidae; genus Magicicada; species Magicicada septendecula. Next base: position 474,298,583 of record CM068371.1, on the reverse strand, counting down.
TGCAAGAAACTTCGAGTTACATATATAGAAAATGATATAATATTTATAATGAATTTACCTCAAGATATTTTTTCCTTGTTAGGAACATGTTTCGGGAAGGATTGTGTTCCATCTTCAGCCTTCCTGATTTTGAGTTCCTGAAGTACTTGTGAGTTGGTAGGTTGTTATTGTGGTTTCCTGTTGGCCTCTGGTACTTTAAATTGGTATTATTGTGTGTGATTGTGTTGTATGTATTAGTATTTTGTATATTTTCGATGTTGAGTGCTTTGAAAATTTTGTCATGTTTTGTATTGATTTGTATTTGTTCAGGTATTAGTTTGTTTTGTGTTTTATGTTTGAATATTTGTAAATTTTCCCAAATGTTCATTATGGTGCCATTGTGTGGTATGTGTTTTATTAGTGTCATGTTGGTTATGTCTGGGAATTCATGTCCAGTGTTTATTGCATGTGTGGCCAAATTAGATTTATATATTTCTGTTTTTTTTGTACGTGTTTAGGTGTTCAAATTAAAGTTTTTTCAGTTGTTTTTTTTGTTTGTCCTATGTAACATTTATTGCAATCTTGGCATTCAGTTATGATACCATTGGTTGTTGTATTACCTTTGTGTGGGTTATTTAATTTTTGTAGATTATTTTTGTTAGTTTTGTACGCTATTTTAATGTCTGTGTTTTTAAACAGTTTTGTTAGCTTTGTCATTTTATTATTTATGTATGTGAATGTGGCCCATTTTTATTGTTATTATTTATGTTTTGTTCATTTTGATTAATTCTTAATTGTTCAGTTTTTATTTTATATTTTATTTTATTTTCTATTTTGTTTACAGTATTTTTATTATATCCATTTTCATAAGCAATTTGGTGTGTATATATATATATATTCACATAACACATTAAGTCTAACAGGAATAATTTACTTTCCTTCTCAAATGTTAACATGATTTTGCACATTCACTAATTTTTTCAGAAATGTGTTCGCCTCTGGTTTCATTAAGTGTAGCTGTAAAATGTTTTAATGGGGAGGTAATATTGACTGTAGCAAGCCAGTGCGTCCTGGAACACGAGCAAAAGCCAAATGTAAACCAACATATACACAAATTCGGCCTCCACCATATACAGAAATATTCTGCCAAGACAGTGACCAGTCTTGGACACTGTTATATGAACAACAGTTATATGAACTGTTTTATTGTCAACCAGGTAAAACTTACGTACTGAAATTTTGCTAACATGTCACTGATCAAACCAAATGAAATTGCATGTACAGTACTAATAACTGGGAACATTTATATAAACATATCTGAATGCAAACTAACATTCATTCTACTGTTTAATGTAAAATACAATTTACTGTGTTATATTAAATTTTTAAATTCAAATCATCAGTAATGAAAAGCATGATTTATTGACTAAGCTTATCAGCAAACATGAATCAGTTACCAAGTTTATTCACAGTTAATTTTCATGTCACAGTTCTCTGAAATACATAATACCAACAGGAAAGTTAAAAATAACTAATCAAAAGAAATACATGAGTACATTATTTATAATACGACCTTTGATGATTGTCTGAATTTTTTGCTAAGATGTTCTGAGTTCATTCACATATGCACAAATTATGTATGCATCACCCTCAATATTAACTGTAGTGGTACAATTTCATCTTGTCTCCTCAATTTGTAAGTCAAATTTAAACAGTTTTTCAAATTTTACAGTGGATTTCATTGAATAATGTAATCATAGCTACTGATATTATTGTCAACTAAACAATGAAAGCTCTAATTACTGTTATCATATAATTTTTTAAATAGTTAATTAATCCGTCACTTTATTTTTGTGTGCAATAGGGCTTAGTTATTTCTGTTTATTGTTAACTTTTTTCAAATATCTCTAATCCTTATTAAACATAACACTTTTTTAACTGTATAACCTTAATACTTATGCATACTCTAATGTATAACCTATGTACAACCCTTAATATATCACTATGTAATGCGGAACATACTCATGCGTTCAACAGTGTCGTTCTACAAGCTTCTTGACTAGCCGTGCTGGTGTGTGTTCTACCAAAGCCGCGCAAAGGATCCTCTAGACTTTTCGAGTGCTTGTTAGGGACGATTTTTATGGATCCCTGCAGACTACAAATAGCCTACACCTGCCACTTAGTTTTCAGTTTACTTTCAGCGATTACTCAGTGCACTTCAAGTGGCTGTTAGTAAAAAGTGATTATTGTGTGGGAGTCTATTTATTGGATTTGACATTATTATTGCATGTGGACAAATTTAATTGGAATAATTGCACAAGAATAATCTTGTTGAATAACGTGTTGACTACAAACAATTAATTGTGATAATTAAAGCTGATTTTTAGTAACTTCATTAGTGTCTTGCATTTTGCTTTCCACTGTACCATACGATGAACAGTGAGGCCACTGTAACAGTGGGTCAGAAGTGGGACAAAACCGTTAACAGTAGAAATAGAGGACACTTTGTACAATACTTGTGTAATTAATCTGAACACATGCATACAAGTCAGACCATGGAAACTTTCTAAGCGCTGCTGCGGCAGGCACAGGAACAACAAAAATTAAAACGACAAGAGGTGGAAGAGACAAAAGAAGAACGCTGACAGGAAAGAGAAAAAGCAGAAAAACGACAAGATGAGAAAGCACAAGAAAGATAGAAAACCCTCCTGCTGGAAACACAAGAACAACAGAAAGCACTAATGCTGTACACAGAAGAAAGAGCAAAAGCACTGTTGCTCGAATTGGAAGATTGACAAGACGAGAAACGTAAGCAGGAAGCAGATAAAACGGCTCTTTTGAAGCTACGCAAAAACAACTGCAAGAACATACGCAGACTTGGGTCTCCTACGTGGTGACTTGGGTGAATTATACAGTGATCTGAATGGTCAAGAGGTAAGATTGTCGTCACAAAATCTGTATCAAATATAGAACAAACAATGTCAAAAAAAATGTCTGCAGTAGAAAACTCAATTGCAAACATAAAAGAGCAAATAAAAAGTGAAGTTGAGCAGTTCATGAAGATTTCACCAAAACAAATTTCTGAAGAGACTGTACCAATGATAAAAAGAGAAAACACAATAAAGAGTTACTTTGGTTGCAGTTGGTGCAATTCATGTCAAGGCCTCAGCATTTTATGGAAGCACCAACTAACGTATGTATTTTTGGCAATTTGAAACCATTGCTAATGCAAAATAATTGGACAGAGAAACCAAGGCAGTTTCACTCATTTTCACTTTAAAATGGCCTGCTGCAGAGCTACTACAGAAAATGCCACCTAACAGCCAGAACACCTATGCTGAATTGATAAAAGCTCTTGAATTACGGTATGGTGATTAACATTTGCGAGATGTGTACTACACTCTGTTGAGATCAAGGCGGCAGCATTCCGTGGAGAGTCTTCAAGAGTTTGAAGAAAGTACTGACAGGCTAATTAGACTGGCCTATCCTTAAGGCCAGAAGATTTTCACGGTTTGTGATAGAAACATTTACTGATGGTGTCCCGAGATAACAAACTATGGCAAGTTTTATGAATGGCAAGACACCAGGATTGTGCAGATGCCCTGGTGGATGCTTTGCAATTTGAGGACACAAAGTCAGTGTCTGTTTGGGAAAATCATAAAGTGCGTCCACTGAAAAGATTATGACAGCACAGATAATGAAGAAGAACAGCAAGGAACAGAGACCCAATGAGAGCGCCATGGAGTATAGAAAGAAAGGATGGAAGACCGAAGTGTTATCGATGTGGGAATCCTGGACATCTACAACGAAATTGTCGGGTTAGAGTTCAGAAGCAGGGAAACGAGCAGTAGGCGGTACAGCAGGGTGTGTGCTGACTAGCTGGAGGAATAAAGTCCCTAGACAATACGCAATTTCTACACTTTAGAAAAATAGCGAGAGCTTGGTGGTTACCGGATTCATTCAAGATAACCCAGCTTCGATTACAGTTGACACAGATGCAACTGTGTTTCCAATGTGACACAGTTGTTTCCAATGTGGGCCCTGATGTGGTGAAAAATCTGAAGCCAATCTGGGGCTCTTGCGAACATCTACTGGATGGCCTGTAAAAGTGTTTGGAAAAGTACAGATACACCTAAATTTTGGTCAACTTGAGTTTGATCATCAAGTACTTGTTGCAGACATTATGGACAAAGCAATTCTTGGTGTGGACGTTACAAACGCATATGGATTTATAGTTGACTTCAAAAACAATGTCTTGAGAATCGGAACAGAATAAGTAATCTTCTCCATGATGGACATGACAAATCAAGTGGCAGTAACTGTTCCCCAAACTCCAAAAAGATCATCATGGTTAGAACTGAGGTAGATACTAGTGGCAACCAGTGCTCTATAATAGAACCCCAGCTAGTCAGCACACCAAGCATACTAATTGCCAGATGTTTTGTAATACCTGACGAAAGCGGAAATGTACCTATTAGAATGGTGAATATTTTGGATCAAGCTGTCACTCTACAAAGCAATACGCTCCTAGGCAAATTGACTCCTCTGGCCTGGGTACCTGGAATGAGGCAACAAAGATCCAGTGGTTTGGACACTTCCAAATTATCAGAGGACTTTCAAGAATTCTTGAAAAGATCTTCTAATGACCTCTTAAGTGGCGAGGTAAAATAATTCTGACAGTTTTTATATGAATTTAAAGAGTTTTTTTGCAGTTTGGGGCCAGTCACTGGGAAGAACCTCTCTGACACATCGCATCAATACCGGGTATACAACACCGACACCCCAAACTCCTCTGAGACATCCATTAGCTAAACAAGAGGACGTCTCGTTTGGTGCAGGACATGTTAACAGAAACAACAAGTGAGACTTTGTCAAGTGCTTAGTCTTCTCTGGCAGTGCTGGTAGCGAAGAAGGATGGTGGAATATGTTTCTCAATAGACTACCATAGGTTTTTGAATGACATGATAAAGAAAGATTGCTATCCATTACCTCATGTTGACAGTACACTCAATACACTGTCTGGAAAACAGTGGTTTTCCACATTGGACCTGAAGAGTAAATATTAGAAAGTGGATTGTCATCAAGAAGACAAGGAAAGACCGCTTTCTCGACCCTAAGTGGTCTATTCTAATTTAAAGTCATCCCATTTGGACTCTGTAATGTACCAGCAAATTTGAAAGATTGATGAATCTGGTCCTACAAGGTCTGACTTGGAAAACTTTCCTTGTTTATTTAGACAATGCCGTAGTCATCATAAAGACTTTCGAAGACAATTTTGAAAACCTTAAGAAGGTTCTAAATAGAATTCACAGTACCCAACTGAAGCTGAGTCTGAAGAAGTGTTCTATATTCCAGAAAGAAGTACAGTATTTGAGCCCTCTGGTTTCGGCAGCGGGTGTAAGCATGTATCCTAATAAAGTAGACACTCTAAGAGACTGGCCAGTTCCGAAGAGTAAACACGAAGTTTAGAGTTTCCTGGGGTTATGCTCATATTACAGATGTTTGTGAAAGGTTTTGCTACTGTTGCTAAACCATTACATGAGCTAACAGAAAATAAAATAAACTTCCAGTGGTTGAGAGTCTGATCAAGCATTCAGGACTTTGAAAACTGCATTATGTTCGCAACCAATTCTTGCTTTCCCAGCTTCCGAAGGGAAGTACTTTGTATACACAGATGGAAGCAATACTGGTCTAGGAGCAGTTTTGCTCCAAGTGCAAAATGGTGAAATTTTTTGTAATAACGAATTACAGCAAGAGGCTTTCTAAATCAGAAAGAAATCATTGCGTTACAAGGAGAGAGTTGCTCACAATCATCCGAGCTTTGGAGCACTTCCATTAATACATCTATGGGAGGCAAGTCTTGCGTGCCTCTTGACATTTAAAAATCTGGAAGTGCAGTTGGCAAGGTGGCTCGAACGTCTGCAAGAGTACAACTTCAAGGTACAACATCGGTGGTGGGGGGTGCCTGTAAGGTAATGCAGATGGCTTATCTCAAAGACCGTGCCCAGAAGACTGCTGACATTGCCACAGAAGGGAAGAACAAAATGCAAGCAAACATGTTCAAGCCATCACTGTAGATTTCCTGACAAAATACTGGACAATACAAGATTTTTGTCAAGAACAGATGACTGATGAAGACATTCGACCGATCTTGACAGCAAAAGAGGGAGGTCGCCAACTGGATTGGCAAGATATCTACCATGGTTTGGAAGTGCTAAAGGGCTACTGGGCACAATGGGAATCTCTTACACTGGAGAACGGATTGCTGAAAAAGGTTTGTGAAAGTGCAGTTTGATGAGACTTGGTCATGCGGCTGATAGTTCCCAAAGTAAAATGCAGTCTGTTTTGAAGGAGATGCATGATGGAACGTGTGGAGTTCATCTCGGTGTTAACAGAACTCTTGACAAAATATGTAAGTGATTCTGTTGGCTTCATCTTCGTCACAACTTAGGGGAATTGTGTCAGACATGTGAAATATGTGGTGCAAGCAAGGGCCCATAAACCAGAAGCAGGGGGAAAATGACAGTATAACATTGGACTGCCTTTTGAGAGAATTGCCACAGACATTGCTGGAGCTTTCCCAGTTATTGACGATGAAAGCAGGCATATCATGGTTATAGGTTACTATTTTACTAAGTGGGTGAAAGCTTAGCCATTCCAAATCAGGAGGTTACAACTGTGGTAAAGGTGTTAAAGTTTATGCCACCTACTTGAAATTCGGAAGACCAGGACGTCTCTCCAACCTCAGTTGGACGGAATGGTTGAGAGGTTAAATAGGACACTTGAGCAGCATCTTCTAAAGGTTGTTGACGAGAACCAAACAGATTGGGATCAACATATACCACTATTGCTAAAGGTGTATAGGTCATCAGTACACAACACAACTGGCATGACTCCAGCAAAATTGGTGTTTGGGAGGGAGATCCGTCTTCCTGGAGACTTGATGTTTGGATCACCTGAGACTCAGTCCCAAGAGCCACAGAACTATTTCTCGCTATTAGGAAGCCAACTGCGAGAAATTAATCGCTTGACAAGGGGACGGCTGAAGATAGCCAGGGATAAAATGAAAACTTGGTATGACATTTGCACCAATACTGTGGGTTTCCAAAAAGGAAATAAGGTTTGGTTATTCAACCCAAAGCACCATTGAGGTCCACTGCCTAAACTACAGACCAACTGGGAAGGACCTTACAGAGTGAAAAAGAGAATCAATGATGTTGTCGATCGGACTCAACAGGAAGGACGGCGCAAGTTCAAGGCCATCCACCTAGATCGCCTGGGCAAGAAGTACTTCAGAGATTGTTTACCAGTTCGGGACGAACAGACTTAAGAATGGGGCGTGGCGCAATGGAACATTCTCGGGCAATAGAGTGTGTCATTGTACATGGTTCTTGGCTACTCAGCAGAGCCCAGCTGTAATGTTTGTGTGCGTACATATTGCCAATTTGAGATGAAAGGCAATTACATGACACTTATCACACGTCAATAATTGAGGCTGTTCCATACCTCCTAGTCCACGCACTGTGTTCAAGCTGTGACGATTTCATTAATAAAAATATATTAATTAATTAAATTGTTAATGTATAAGCTGAGAAATTTTAAATTTTTAATAAAATCTCACATTTTAAACTAAATCTTATTGCTATCAGTAAATAATAATAATATTTAATAAAAAGTCTAATAATAAAATAAAAGGGAATACAATTGTACAGAAAGGGTAAAGCTTGTTTATTAATCCTGCATATACACGCACTGACCAGAATTAACTTGTTTTCTGACCCCTAAACAAACTAAATATAATTGTAAATTTATTATTTAAATAATTAAATAAGACCACTGTAATGTACTTTGATAACGTCTGTAACTAAGAATATATCTATTTAATTATTTAATCAAACTTTAGTCCTTTAATTAAATTAGAAACATGGAACTACTTTTATGTTGACTAGTAATTGTCGCGAGATTACTACTCTCCCCCTTACTATTTTTGCCCACTTGCAATGGAGCGCTCACGCTGTAAGCTGCGTACAGCGTTGTTTCGCGACGCGTGTATAATTATGTGAATGGTTGGTTCAATGAATATTTAAATAACTAAATTTGTGCGGCGATGACATCTCTCTCTCAATGAATAAATAACAAACTATGTAATTCATACATTACTACAAACATGAAGGTGATATTCAACTAATAAATAATCATGTGAAGTGTATTACTGTGAAACAAACTTTCTATTTATTTATTATAACTACAAGAATTACAACAGTCGTCTAAGATGAGAGTATCCTACACGAATTACTACAGTCGCCTAAGATGAGAGTACTTCACCCCGAATGATATAACAGACTTCAGGAACTTCACCGTCACCAGATACTAAGGCAACGACAGACCTTCAGGAAACACACCAAGGACCGATGAACCAATTCTGCAGCAAATACTGAAAACCAGGTGACATGGAGGCTTGTCTTCCATGGTTATGAGTTACAAAAAATTATTACCCACAAAAGACAATTTAACTCACCACTTTTAAGACTTTAAAAGACAGACATTATATGTAACATGTAGTCTGTAATCTAATAACACTGGTTATAGCAAAAGAGTAAATGTTTAAACTAAAAGTTTTCTTGTTTTAAAAGATTAATAAAGTCCATTCTTAAAATGGCTCAATTTTCAATATTGTATATGGCAAGGTGACCATTATTAACTTAATATATATTCAATCCCGGATCCGTGGAATAAATTAAATAGATGTACATCATATTTTGAGGGCCCTTATGAAAGAGTAATATATATAATTATACTGTAAACTATATATGTTGAGAACTTTAAATAGAGAACTTTATCTCATAATGTAATAAAGAGATGTCATCTGAGTACTGAGTAAACTGAGTGCATAAATCAACAGTCTCCCCTTCCCAATATCCTGATATAAGAATTGTTTTATTTGTTGTGATTAATTTTCAGCTCGTCACGTCACAACGAAAGGCAGCCTGTATTATTGGCATAACCAATAAATGCGGGTTCCCTACGTTATAACACAAGCCAAGATGTTATAAGTTGCGCAACTCTGCTATTTAATTTGCTAATTAATCTGCTAATTAATTTGCAAATTTGCTTAAGAGAAAAGAAAGAAGTAATTGAGTCCCGATATCCCACACACACAAGCTGTTGATCTATTCACTCATGTATTTTAATATGTGTCAGAATTTTAAATAAGATAAAAATAATAATTATTATTATAGTAAAATAGTATAGGTAACTTTATTTGTAAATATAATATGTGTAAAGTAATATTAACATATTGTCACATGTAAACTAAACCATGTAGGTGCTTGTCTAAAAGTTTCATTCTTCAACGTGTCAATTTGACGACAAACTCGGACATGTAAATTTCCTGTTGCCGATTGTTTAAAACTGTCATAGTTGCTCTCCCTCAAGTTAAGTTAGACAATACGCCACCCTCTATGTTTGGTCTATTGTTATAAGAAGCGTGTATTTTCCTGTGTTTAGTAACCGAAGATTCCCCCTTTTGTCGTACGCATATTCAAGCCTGTGTGAAATTTCTCTCTCTCTCTCAATGTAAAATGATTAAAGTTCACATTTTAAGTGTTTATTTGTAAAAAAAAAAAAAGAGTAAGAATACGATTGATTTATATTTTTGTGTAAAAAAAAAAGGAAGCGTTGTATAGCATTTAATGCAAATAGTAGAATAATTAGTTATAGCCACTCACGTTACGAAAATGGCTGAATTTAATCCTGATCTATTATTAAAAGATGAGCTGTGCTACGAAGCACTTTTACGAGGTCTAAAACACGTGAATGTAACCGTGTCGGAATTACGAAAATCATTACGCCAAACCGGATCAGATATACCCTCGCAGTTAGATAGATTGCGTGAACTCGATTATGACGGCGAACGAGAAACCTGTTATGCGAAATATAGGGAACTGATGGTATTATCTCAGAACCTTCAGGACAAAAAATCACCTACTGAAATTTTGCGCGTTACGCAACGTATAGAACATTTAACCCGCCGGTTGAATAATTTATTAAGCTGGCCCGACGTCACCGTAATCCCCGCCGATGTGCAGAAATTTGCGGATGAGGCATTAAGCCAATTACCCATAATTATCAACGACTTACGACGAAAGTCTGACTCATCGAGAATGGAGGAAATTGAGCACTACTTACAAAAATTATATATTTCCCCAGTTCAATCCCCTACTTTAGAACACCCTCTCTCCACCTCGAACCACGAATCACCCACCGTATCGAAGATACAACAGACTCATGAACAAATACCTAGTAGAGAATTAAATACCCTAACTACGTCAGAACCCCCACCGCCTAATGTTCAGCATACTCGCACTAGTAAATATGCTATTACAAATCCTAATGCAACCACCAATCCTTCGAAAAGTACACCGAACGTATATTTTAATGTAGGCCTCTACGGAAAGATTTCCCACCCAGTAGAGAAAATAATTAATGAAATTCCTTACACCGATGGCTTAAGTATCACGATTCTATTGACTTTTATCAGATACCTACTGCAAATAAAAGATCTACAACAATTGAGCGATTGGCAGATACTGCAGGTTATCCTACCCAAATGTAAACCACCTTTACGAGATCGTGTGCTAGAATCATTAAACTCGACTCTTCCAGTAGAAGAACTTCATACTACTATAATCAAATATTTTATCCCCACGGGAATTTATGAGGAGATCAAAAGAAATACCGTACTTCGAGTACAAGGAGCCCATGAAAGACTGGCCCACTATATTGCAGTCATCAGAGAATCTTCACGTCTACTGCAAGTCGACTGGACTGAAAAACAATTGGTCGATACTATCTTGGTAGGCTTGTCTCCTGAAGAACGCTCCCGTTTAGCACTAATAAGTAGACCCCTCACTTTTGCTGACCTTGAACAATGTTGTGTTCACTCGTCAAATGTGTGGTACGCAGATCAGCACAGACATGCACCGGTATCCACAACACCACATAGAAAGGAAACGCAAGCCCTAGTCTCAGATGCAAGAAGTCTACGCGAACGACGACCATTTCGGCGACCAACCTATGTTCATGGCCATGGTAAGTCCAAGGAGCCTCCACCTCGACACGAAACCAGTGAGACCCCGCGTAAAGAATTTATATGCTATAACTGCGGAAAACCTGGACACCTCAGTAGAAACTGTAAACGGAAACAGTACAATCAGAAAACTCATTATTCAAAAAACATGTAAGGCAGGGAGATCCGAAACCCTGTGTCTTCCGCAGCATCGTGAAAACAGGTAAACCCCTGAGAGACCACCAATTAAAACAAAATACTAATAAAAATAACAAAAGAAAATTAGACCCCTTTGTTAGAAAATTTATCGATAAATGTAACTCTATTAGTAAATGTGATTTCAATAAGTGTGAATTACCGTATATACAAGTTGACCTTGGTGTTACATCCACCCTCGGATTAATTGATTCCGGATCAACGCGAAGTTTAATTAGTCAAGAGCTAGCCAATAAATTATTTAAACACAATTTAGTTAAACGCAGTCAATCAGTAAATATTAGATGCGCTACAGCTAATAAGCAAAACTTAATGATAAAACTTATCACGTTTAAAGTAAAAATTAAAAATCTAACGTGGCATTTTCCAATGCTGGTATGCGACGAGTTAGGACCCGAGTTAATATTGGGAGCTGATTTTATCAGTAAAACAGGAATAATTCTAGACATTCACGATAAGATATTTTACTTTGGATTCGATCGTTCACGGAAATATAACTTGCATGATAATGCAAATAACAGAAAGTACTAGCACCACTTCTACACATATAAAGCATCACGAATCTGAATTAGGTCATCTGGAAAGTAAAGATAGACGGAACATACAGACTTTAATAAAACAATTCTCCAACGTCCTCACCCCAAAGTTAGGACTGACGGACCTGACAGAGTACAAAATAAATTTGAGCGACAATAAAGTAATACGTTTAGCCCCATACAAATTATCACCTCCAAAAATGGAAGTAATGAGGAACCAAATTAATAAGTTGTTAGAACAAGGAGTCATCGAACCCTCTACGTCATCTTATTCATCACCCGCGTTTTTAGTACCCAAAAGTAACGACAAACATAGATTAGTTGTGGACTACAGGCAACTAAATAAACGGATAGAATTTGAATCTATACCACTTCCCGACATCCACAGTGCTTTTCATTATTTTACGAAAGCAAAAATTTTTACCATTATGGATTTAAATCAGGCATTTCACCAGATACCCGTCTCACAAGAATCAAAACGTCTTACCGCATTTGCCGTCCCTTTCAATCTATACCAATTTACTAGGGTACCTTTTGGTATATCCCAAGGTAGTTCTGTATGTAGCAGATTATTAGAAAAATTATTTCATGACATAAAATTTAAATATGTGTATCACTACTTAGATGACATTGTTATCTACAGCGAGTCAATTGTCAACATCTTAATCATCTACGTGAAGTACTATCCCGATTGGAGAAAGCTGGATTAACCGTAAACCCCAGTAAAGTAAATTTTGCTGTGACACAATTCTCATTTTTAGGTCACACCGTAAAAGCCAACGGAAAGGTAAGCATAGACCCAGAGCGAACCCGTGCCATCAGAGAATTTTTACCACCGCGGGATGCGAAAGGAATAGCCCGATTTTTAGGAATGATAAATTATTTCCATAAGTATATCCCACATCTAGCCGAAATTGCAGCACCGCTAAATACCTTAAGAAAGAAGGGAATTAAATTTGAATGGAATGAGCAACACCAAACCGCATTCGAGAAATTAAAAGAAAGCATCATATCACCCCCCGTACTACAATTAGCCGATTTTACAAAACCATTTGTAGTGCAGACAGACAGTTCTAGTGTCGCCCTAGGTGCAGTAATATATCAGGAAGTAGATAACTCAAGGTTACCTATTAGTTACGCTTCTCGCACCCTGACAGATCAAGAAAAGAAATACTCCGCATACGAATTAGAATGTTTAGCTATAGTTTTCGCTTTTGAGAAGTTCAAACCATTTTTAGAACATAAAGAGTTTTTGTTAGAAACAGATAATCAAGCGTTATCTTGGCTACTAAATCACCCAAAACAGTTAGGTCGTATCGGAAGATGGGTATTAAGATTAAATTGTTTTAAATTCAAAGTACAACATATTAGAGGCACCCAAAACGTAGTTGCCTATACACTGTCACGTATGTTCCAGCCTAGTAGTAATACTTACGATAACAAGAGTAGAGAAACGCCGATTATTAATACTTTAATCACCGAATTTCCTCTTGCATTTACGGATTTAGCCCAGTATCAACAACAAGACCCACGTTTGAGTCCAATTATTGAACAACTTGAAAAAGGAAATAAGTCAGAGAAATACATATTAAGTAGGAGAGTATTATGTTGTAGAATAGCGAACGGAAAATATTTACGAATAATCGCCCCTAATATTATTAAACCTATGCCGATGGAATATTATCACTCTTCCACCATTGGAGCACATATGGGAATAAATAAAACCATACATCGAATTCGTAAAGAATATCATTGGGAAAATATGAACAGTGAGATCGCCAATTTTGTGAAAAGGTGTAAGTTGTGTGCACTCAGCAAACCAGCGAGAAACAGTCAAATAAGTCAATTAATCTCAGAGATTCCTGCTACCCCGTTCTCCAAAATTTATTTAGACTTTTCAGGACCCTACCCGCGTTCTAAATCAGGAAATACAATGTTACTAATTTGTGTAGACTCTTTTAGCAAATTCGTCTGGATGTACCCCATGCGACGAGCCTTAGCTACAACCACAGTAAGTATTTTACAGCATAGATTATTTAAAGAATTCGGTATTCCTGTCCATCTAGTGTCGGATAACGGACCACAGTTTAAGTCCAAGGAATTCAGGAACATGTGCTTCAAACTAGGAATAGACCACATTACCACTACAGAGTATCGTCCGCAAGGTAATATAGCTGAGAGGTATTTGCGAAACCTAAAATCTGCTTTAATAGCCTACCATGCTAACGATCATACTTCTTGGGACCAGAACCTATCCTGGATACAGTTCGCCTTTAATTCAGCATATCATGAAGGACATAAGTCTACCCCATTCGAATTATTGTTCAAGTATAAACCTAACCACCCATTATCCACTAAGTGGAAAATACATGAATTGTTACCCCTTGAAATTAGGGATAAAAATATTAGGAAATTATGGAATGAAGCGCGCGCTAATTTACGAACAAACTTAGCGAAATCAAGGAAATATCACGAGCGAAATAATAATAATAATGAAGTAAAGTACCAAATCGGTGACTTAGTTATGTATAAAACACACCCTACGAGTAGTGCAATCGATAAGACAACTTCCAAGCTATCATACCGATGGTGCGGTCCTTATCAAATTCACAAATACTTAACTCCAGTAACCGTAGCCCTGTACGAACCCTCTACTCAAAAATATGTACGAAGGACACATATTTCGCAGATAAAACGTTATCACGAAGAAGGAAATGGTAGAGTGCAAGTTAAATAAATGTAAAAAAAAAAAGGTATATGTTTTGTACTCAACTGCAAAGGAGTACTTGAGTAACATTTGACTACCTAATCGTATACATAGGTACGAGGCCTGATCAACCTTGAATCCTATTCATCGAAAGTAGAGCAAAGTGAGAAGTCACCTGACATCAAATATGAGGAATAATTAAGTAACCAATTACTTAATGAGTAATTCTATAACTAGAATAACTCGCATCTAAAGAAAAACCCGGTAGTAGTCATAAGTAGTAGAGTTAAGAAAATTTAGAATGTTTACAATATGTTTTATAATGTGTGAATTTTATGTAGTATTAGAATTAATCTGTAAAGTATGATATGTAGATAGTAAGAATAAGCAAGTCGAGACTGACTTGTGCAACTTGTAATTACCTACAGAGAAAAACGGGTGAGAGAAATTTCACACGGAAATCCCCAAACATACTCCCGGTACATTCCTGAACAAATAAGCCGGAGGCTGTGTCTTAAGCGGCGGAGTATGTGACGATTTCATTAATAAAAATATATTAATTAATTAAATTGTTAATGTATAAGCTGAGAAATTTTAAATTTTTAATAAAATCTCACATTTTAAACTAAATCTTATTGCTATCAGTAAATAATAATAATATTTAATAAAAAGTCTAATAATAAAATAAAAGGGAATACAATTGTACAGAAAGGGTAAAGCTTGTTTATTAATCCTGCATATACAGGCACTGACCAGAATTAACTTGTTTTCTGACCCCTAAACAAACTAAATATAATTGTAAATTTGTTATTATTTAAATAATTAAATAAGACCACTGTAATGTACTTTGATAACGTCTGTAACTAAGAATATCTCTATTTAATTATTTAATCAAACTTTAGTCCTTTAATTAAATTAGAAACATGGAACTACTTTTATGTTGACTAGTAATTGTCGCGAGATTACTACTCTCCCCCTTACTATTTTTGCCCACTTGCAATGGAGCGCTCACGCCGTAAGGTGCGTACAGCGTTGTTTCGCGACGCGTGTATAATTATGTGAATGGTTGGTTCAATGAATATTTAAATAACTAAATTTGTGCGGCGATGACATCTCTCTCTCAATGAATAAATAACAAACTATGTAATTCATACATTACTACAAACATGAAGGTGATATTCAACTAATAAATAATCATGTGAAGTGTATTACTGTGAAACAAACTTTCTATTTATTTATTATAACTACAAGAATTACAACAGTCGTCTAAGATGAGAATATCCTACACGAATTACTACAGTCGCCTAAGATGAGAGTACTTCACCCCGAATGATATAACAGACTTCAGGAACTTCACCGTCACCAGATACTAAGGCAACGACAGACCTTCAGGAAACACACCAAGGACCGATGAACCAATTCTGCAGCAAATACTGAAAACCAGGTGACATGGAGGCTTGTCTTCCATGGTTATGAGTTACAAAAAATTATTACCCACAAAAGACAATTTAACTCACCACTTTTAAGACTTTAAAAGACAGACATTATATGTAACATGTAGTCTGTAATCTAATAACACTGGTTATAGCAAAAGAGTAAATGTTTAAACTAAAAGTTTTCTTGTTTTAAAAGATTAATAAAGTCCATTCTTAAAATGGCTCAATTTTCAATATTGTATATGGCAAGGTGACCATTATTAACTTAATATATATTCAATCCCGGATCCGTGGAATAAATTAAATAGATGTACATCATATTTTGAGGGCCCTTATGAAAGAGTAATATATATAATTATACTGTAAACTATATATGTTGAGAACTTTAAATAGAGAACTTTATCTCATAATGTAATAAAGAGATGTCATCTGAGTACTGAGTAAACTGAGTGCATAAATCAACAGTCTCCCCTTCCCAATATCCTGATATAAGAATTGTTTTATTTGTTGTGATTAATTTTCAGCTCGTCACGTCACAACGAAAGGCAGCCTGTATTATTGGCATAACCAATAAATGCGGGTTCCCTACGTTATAACACAAGCCAAGATGTTATAAGTTGTGCAACTCTGCTATTTAATTTGCTAATTAATCTGCTAATTAATTTGCAAATTTGCTTAAGAGAAAAGAAAGAAGTAATTGAGTCCCGATATCCCACACACACAAGCTGTTGATCTATTCACTCATGTATTTTAATATGTGTCAGAATTTTAAATAAGATAAAAATAATAATTATTATTATAGTAAAATAGTATAGGTAACTTTATTTGTAAATATAATATGTGTAAAGTAATATTAACATATTGTCACATGTAAACTAAACCATGTAGGTGCTTGTCTAAAAGTTTCATTCTTCAACGTGTCAATTTGACGACAAACTCGGACATGTAAATTTCCTGTTGCCGATTGTTTAAAACTGTCATAGTTGCTCTCCCTCAAGTTAAGTTAGACAATACGCCACCCTCTATGTTTGGTCTATTGTTATAAGAAGCGTGTATTTTCCTGTGTTTAGTAACCGAAGATTCCCCCTTTTGTCGTACGCATATTCAAGCCTGTGTGAAATTTCTCTCTCTCTCTCAATGTAAAATGATTAAAGTTCACATTTTAAGTGTTTATTTGTAAAAAAAAAAAGAGTAAGAATACGATTGATTTATATTTTTGTGTAAAAAAAAAAGGAAGCGTTGTATAGCATTTAATGCAAATAGTAGAATAATTAGTTATAGCCACTCACGTTACGAAAATGGCTGAATTTAATCCTGATCTATTATTAAAAGATGAGCTGTGCTACGAAGCACTTTTACGAGGTCTAAAACACGTGAATGTAACCGTGTCGGAATTACGAAAATCATTACGCCAAACCGGATCAGATATACCCTCGCAGTTAGATAGATTGCGTGAACTCGATTATGACGGCGAACGAGAAACCTGTTATGCGAAATATAGGGAACTGATGGTATTATCTCAGAACCTTCAGGACAAAAAATCACCTACTGAAATTTTGCGCGTTACGCAACGTATAGAACATTTAACCCGCCGGTTGAATAATTTATTAAGCTGGCCCGACGTCACCGTAATCCCCGCCGATGTGCAGAAATTTGCGGATGAGGCATTAAGCCAATTACCCATAATTATCAACGACTTACGACGAAAGTCTGACTCATCGAGAATGGAGGAAATTGAGCACTACTTACAAAAATTATATATTTCCCCAGTTCAATCCCCTACTTTAGAACACCCTCTCTCCACCTCGAACCACGAATCACCCACCGTATCGAAGATACAACAGACTCATGAACAAATACCTAGTAGAGAATTAAATACCCTAACTACGTCAGAACCCCCACCGCCTAATGTTCAGCATACTCGCACTAGTAAATATGCTATTACAAATCCTAATGCAACCACCAATCCTTCGAAAAGTATACCGAACGTATATTTTAATGTAGACCTCTACGGAAAGATTTCCCACCCAGTAGAGAAAATAATTAATGAAATTCCTTACACCGATGGCTTAAGTATCACGATTCTATTGACTTTTATCAGATACCTACTGCAAATAAAAGATCTACAACAATTGAGCGATTGGCAGATACTGCAGGTTATCCTACCCAAATGTAAACCACCTTTACGAGATCATGTGCTAGAATCATTAAACTCGACTCTTCCAGTAGAAGAACTTCATACTACTATAATCAAATATATTATCCCCACGGGAATTTCTGAGGAGATCAAAAGAAATACCGTACTTCGAGTACAAGGAGCCCATGAAAGACTGGCCCACTATATTGCAGACATCAGAGAATCTTCACGTCTACTGCAAGTCGACTGGACTGAAAAACAATTGGTCGATACTACCTTGGTAGGCTTGTCTCCTGAAGAACGCTCCCGTTTAGCACTAATAAGTAGACCCCTCACTTTTGCTGACCTTGAACAATGTTGTGTTCACTCGTCATATGTGTGGTACGCAGATCAGCACAGACATGCACCGGTATCCACAACACCACATAGAAAGGAAACGCAAGCCCTAGTCTCAGATGCAAGAAGTCTACGCGAACGACGACCATTTCGGCGACCAACCTATGTTCATGGCCATGGTAAGTCCAAGGAGCCTCCACCTCGACACGAAACCAGTGAGACCCCGCGTAAAGAATTTATATGCTATAACTGCGGAAAACCTGGACACCTCAGTAGAAACTGTAAACGGAAACAGTACAATCAGAAAACTCATTATTCAAAAAACATGTAAGGCAGGGAGATCCGAAACCCTGTGTCTTCCTCAGCATCGTGAAAACAGGTAAACCCCTGAGAGACCACCAATTAAAACAAAATACTAATAAAAATAACAAAAGAAAATTAGACCCCTTTGTTAGAAAATTTATCGATAAATGTAACTCTATTAGTAAATGTGATTTCAATAAGTGTGAATTACCGTATATACAAGTTGACCTTGGTGTTACATCCACCCTCGGATTAATTGATTCCGGATCAACGCGAAGTTTAATTAGTCAAGAGCTAGCCAATAAATTATTTAAACACAATTTAGTTAAATGCAGTCAATCAGTAAATATTAGATGCGCTACAGCTAATAAGCAAAACTTAATGATAAAACTTATCACGTTTAAAGTAAAAATTAAAAATCTAACGTGGCATTTTCCAATGTTGGTATGCGACGAGTTAGGACCCGAGTTAATATTGGGAGCTGATTTTATCAGTAAAACAGGAATAATTCTAGACATTCACGATAAGATATTTTACTTTGGATTCGATCGTTCACGGAAATATAACTTGCATGATAATGCAAATAACAGAAAGTACTAGCACCACTTCTACACATATAAAGCATCACGAATCTGAATTAGGTCATCTGGAAAGTAAAGATAGACGGAACATACAGACTTTAATAAAACAATTCTCCAACGTCCTCACCCCAAAGTTAGGACTGACGGACCTGACAGAGTACAAAATAAATTTGAGCGACAATAAAGTAATACGTTTAGCCCCATACAAATTATCACCTCCAAAAATGGAAGTAATGAGGAACCAAATTAATAAGTTGTTAGAACAAGGAGTCATCGAACCCTCTACGTCATCTTATTCATCACCCGCGTGTTTAGTACCCAAAAGTAACGACAAACATAGATTAGTTGTGGACTACAGGCAACTAAATAAACGGATAGAATTTGAATCTATACCACTTCCCGACATCCACAGTGCTTTTCATTATTTTACGAAAGC
Organism: Magicicada septendecula; assembly: GCA_034769895.1. Classification (NCBI taxonomy): domain Eukaryota; kingdom Metazoa; phylum Arthropoda; class Insecta; order Hemiptera; family Cicadidae; genus Magicicada; species Magicicada septendecula. The sequence goes on along the minus strand of CM068371.1, from coordinate 474,278,848 downwards.
AAAAATTTTTACCATTATGGATTTAAATCAGGCATTTCACCAGATACCCGTCTCACAAGAATCAAAACGTCTTACCGCATTTGCCGTCCCTTTCAATCTATACCAATTTACTAGGGTACCTTTTGGTATATCCCAAGGTAGTTCTGTATGTAGCAGATTATTAGAAAAATTATTTCATGACATAAAATTTAAATATGTGTATCACTACTTAGATGACATTGTTATCTACAGCGAGTCAATTGAGCAACATCTTAATCATCTACGTGAAGTACTATCCCGATTGGAGAAAGCTGGATTAACCGTAAACCCCAGTAAAGTAAATTTTGCTGTGACACAATTCTCATTTTTAGGTCACACCGTAAAAGCCAACGGAAAGGTAAGCATAGACCCAGAGCGAACCCGTGCCATCAGAGAATTTTTACCACCGCGGGATGCGAAAGGAATAGCCCGATTTTTAGGAATGATAAATTATTTCCATAAGTATATCCCACATCTAGCCGAAATTGCAGCACCGCTAAATACCTTAAGAAAGAAGGGAATTAAATTTGAATGGAATGAGCAACACCAAACCGCATTCGAGAAATTAAAAGAAAGCATCATATCACCCCCCGTACTACAATTAGCCGATTTTACAAAACCATTTGTAGTGCAGACAGACAGTTCTAGTGTCGCCCTAGGTGCAGTAATATATCAGGAAGTAGATAACTCAAGGTTACCTATTAGTTACGCTTCTCGCACCCTGACAGATCAAGAAAAGAAATACTCCGCATACGAATTAGAATGTTTAGCTATAGTTTTCGCTTTTGAGAAGTTCAAACCATTTTTAGAACATAAAGAGTTTTTGTTAGAAACAGATAATCAAGCGTTATCTTGGCTACTAAATCACCCAAAACAGTTAGGTCGTATCGGAAGATGGGTATTAAGATTAAATTGTTTTAAATTCAAAGTACAACATATTAGAGGCACCCAAAACGTAGTTGCCTATACACTGTCACGTATGTTCCAGCCTAGTAGTAATACTTACGATAACAAGAGTAGAGAAACGCCGATTATTAATACTTTAATCACCGAATTTCCTCTTGCATTTACGGATTTAGCCCAGTATCAACAACAAGACCCACGTTTGAGTCCAATTATTGAACAACTTGAAAAAGGAAATAAGTCAGAGAAATACATATTAAGTAGGAGAGTATTATGTTGTAGAATAGCGAACGGAAAATATTTACGAATAATCGCCCCTAATATTATTAAACCTATGCCGATGGAATATTATCACTCTTCCACCATTGGAGCACATATGGGAATAAATAAAACCATACATCGAATTCGTAAAGAATATCATTGGGAAAATATGAACAGTGAGATCGCCAATTTTGTGAAAAGGTGTAAGTTGTGTGCACTCAGCAAACCAGCGAGAAACAGTCAAATAAGTCAATTAATCTCAGAGATTCCTGCTACCCCGTTCTCCAAAATTTATTTAGACTTTTCAGGACCCTACCCGCGTTCTAAATCAGGAAATACAATGTTACTAATTTGTGTAGACTCTTTTAGCAAATTCGTCTGGATGTACCCCATGCGACGAGCCTTAGCTACAACCACAGTAAGTATTTTACAGCATAGATTATTTAAAGAATTCGGTATTCCTGTCCATCTAGTGTCGGATAACGGACCACAGTTTAAGTCCAAGGAATTCAGGAACATGTGCTTCAAACTAGGAATAGACCACATTACCACTACAGAGTATCGTCCGCAAGGTAATATAGCTGAGAGGTATTTGCGAAACCTAAAATCTGCTTTAATAGCCTACCATGCTAACGATCATACTTCTTGGGACCAGAACCTATCCTGGATACAGTTCGCCTTTAATTCAGCATATCATGAAGGACATAAGTCTACCCCATTCGAATTATTGTTCAAGTATAAACCTAACCACCCATTATCCACTAAGTGGAAAATACATGAATTGTTACCCCTTGAAATTAGGGATAAAAATATTAGGAAATTATGGAATGAAGCGCGCGCTAATTTACGAACAAACTTAGCGAAATCAAGGAAATATCACGAGCGAAATAATAATAATAATGAAGTAAAGTACCAAATCGGTGACTTAGTTATGTATAAAACACACCCTACGAGTAGTGCAATCGATAAGACAACTTCCAAGCTATCATACCGATGGTGCGGTCCTTATCAAATTCACAAATACTTAACTCCAGTAACCGTAGCCCTGTACGAACCCTCTACTCAAAAATATGTACGAAGGACACATATTTCGCAGATAAAACGTTATCACGAAGAAGGAAATGGTAGAGTGCAAGTTAAATAAATGTAAAAAAAAAAAGGTATATGTTTTGTACTCAACTGCAAAGGAGTACTTGAGTAACATTTGACTACCTAATCGTATACATAGGTACGAGGCCTGATCAACCTTGAATCCTATTCATCGAAAGTAGAGCAAAGTGAGAAGTCACCTGACATCAAATATGAGGAATAATTAAGTAACCAATTACTTAATGAGTAATTCTATAACTAGAATAACTCGCATCTAAAGAAAAACCCGGTAGTAGTCATAAGTAGTAGAGTTAAGAAAATTTAGAATGTTTACAATATGTTTTATAATGTGTGAATTTTATGTAGTATTAGAATTAATCTGTAAAGTATGATATGTAGATAGTAAGAATAAGCAAGTCGAGACTGACTTGTGCAACTCGTAATTACCTACAGAGAAAAACGGGTGAGAGAAATTTCACACGGAAATCCCCAAACATACTCCCGGTACATTCCTGAACAAATAAGCCGGAGGCTGTGTCTTAAGCGGCGGAGTATGTGACGATTTCATTAATAAAAATATATTAATTAATTAAATTGTTAATGTATAAGCTGAGAAATTTTAAATTTTTAATAAAATCTCACATTTTAAACTAAATCTTATTGCTATCAGTAAATAATAATAATATTTAATAAAAAGTCTAATAATAAAATAAAAGGGAATACAATTGTACAGAAAGGGTAAAGCTTGTTTATTAATCCTGCATATACAGGCACTGACCAGAATTAACTTGTTTTCTGACCCCTAAACAAACTAAATATAATTGTAAATTTGTTATTATTTAAATAATTAAATAAGACCACTGTAATGTACTTTGATAACGTCTGTAACTAAGAATATCTCTATTTAATTATTTAATCAAACTTTAGTCCTTTAATTAAATTAGAAACATGGAACTACTTTTATGTTGACTAGTAATTGTCGCGAGATTACTACTCTCCCCCTTACTATTTTTGCCCACTTGCAATGGAGCGCTCACGCCGTAAGGTGCGTACAGCGTTGTTTCGCGACGCGTGTATAATTATGTGAATGGTTGGTTCAATGAATATTTAAATAACTAAATTTGTGCGGCGATGACATCTCTCTCTCAATGAATAAATAACAAACTATGTAATTCATACATTACTACAAACATGAAGGTGATATTCAACTAATAAATAATCATGTGAAGTGTATTACTGTGAAACAAACTTTCTATTTATTTATTATAACTACAAGAATTACAACAGTCGTCTAAGATGAGAGTATCCTACACGAATTACTACAGTCGCCTAAGATGAGAGTACTTCACCCCGAATGATATAACAGACTTCAGGAACTTCACCGTCACCAGATACTAAGGCAACGACAGACCTTCAGGAAACACACCAAGGACCGATGAACCAATTCTGCAGCAAATACTGAAAACCAGGTGACATGGAGGCTTGTCTTCCATGGTTATGAGTTACTAAAATTATTACCCACAAAAGACAATTTAACTCACCACTTTTAAGACTTTAAAAGACGGACATTATATGTAACATGTAGTCTGTAATCTAATAACACTGGTTATAGCAAAAAAGTAAATGTTTAAACTAAAAGTTTTCTTGTTTTAAAAGATTAATAAAGTCCATTCTTAAAATGGCTCAATTTTCAATATTGTATATGGCAAGGTGACCATTATTAACTTAATATATATTCAATCCCGGATCCGTGGAATAAATTAAATAGATGTACATCATATTTTGAGGGCCCTTATGAAAGAGTAATATATATAATTATACTGTAAACTATATATGTTGAGAACTTTAAATAGAGAACTTTATCTCATAATGTAATAAAGAGATGTCATCTGAGTACCGAGTAAACTGAGTGCATAAATCAACAGTCTCCCCTTCCCAATATCCTGATATAAGAATTGTTTTATTTGTTGTGATTAATTTTCAGCTCGTCACAACGAAAGGCAGCCTGTATTATTGGCATAACCAATAAATGCGGGTTCCCTACGTTATAACACAAGCCAAGATGTTATAAAGCCCAGACACGACATGGTTTTAGTGGATTCGAGAGAACCTGAAAGAGACACTTGTTTAACATGTCATCCAAAAAGTGACAGTTTATTCTGGTATCTCAGCAGGGTATAAATAAAAGCATCCAGTGACGGTCAGTTTAGTTTACATATTATATTATACGATATATTATAGTTTGCATTTATATTAATTTCGGTAGTAGAACCAATACTCATTGAATGTTATGGTTGTTTAAATAAATTTTGTATATTGACAACATTCAGTAAAATATTTTTGAAATAGGGTATAGGCATATAAGGTGAGTGGCATACCAGAATTATTCAGATAATATACACAAATTATTAATTTAAGCGAATAATTGTGTAGGGGCTACATTTTTGCTTCCATGTTCCGTAAGGAAATGGACGTATGGTGATGGCAAAAAAAAATCGTGTTCGAGATAATTGCAGATTCTGATTGTACTACACTCAAAACATGAAAAAAGTCATTTTTCAAAGTGTGTGTGTGTGTGTGTAGATTTTTTTCTATGGCAAACGATAACAGCCGTAAATTCAAACAGAATCAAATAATTTTTTGCATACAGCCCTGAATTGTAGAGTACTCAAGACCTATTGTTTTTGGTGAAGATCGGTTAAGGGAAAGGGGTAGTTTACCTGCAACGTTTTTTACTTCCATATTCCTTAAGGAATGGAAGTATGGTGATGGCAAAAAAAATCGTGTTCGAGATTATTGCAGATTCTGATTCTACTACACTCAAAACATGAAAAAAAGTCGTTTTCCGAAAAGTGTCTGTGTGTCTGTCTGTCTGTCTGTCTGTAGATTTTTTTTCTATGGCAAACGATAACTGCCGCAAATTCAAACAGAATCAAATAATTTTTTGCATGCAGCCCGGTTTTGCAGAGTTCTCGCGACCTATTGTTTTTGGTGAAGATCGGTTGAGGGAAAGGGGTAGTTTACCTGCAACGGTTTTTTTTTAGCAAGGGAAATTTTGTTTGTTTGGCAAACGATAACAGCCGCAAATTCAAACAGAATCAAATAATGTTTCGCATACAGCCCTGAATTGTAGAGTTCTCAAGACCTATTGTTTTTGGTGAAGATCGGTTAAGGGAAAGGGGTAGTTTACCTGTAACGTTTTATGTTTTAACAAGGGTATTTCCTATGGGAAACGATAACAGCCGCAAATTCAAACAGAATGAAAAGATTATTTGCATACAGCCCTAAATTGTAGAGTTCTCAATACCTTTTGTTTTTGGTGAAGATCGGTTAAGGGAAAGGGGTAGTTTACCTACAACGTTTTTTTAACAAGGGTATTTTCTATGGCAAACGATAACAGCCGCAAATTCAAACAGAATCAAATAATTTTCTGCATACAGCCCTGATTTGTAGAGTACTCAAGACCTATTGTTTTTGGTGAAGATCGGTTGAGGGGAAGGGGTAGTTTACCAGCAACGTTTTTTATCATGCGTATTTTCTATGGCAAACGACAACTGCCGCAAATTCAAACAGAATCAAATAATTTTTTGCATACAGCCCTGATTTGTAGAGTACTCGCGACCTATTGTTTTTGGTGAAGATCGGTTGAGGGGAAGGGGTAGTTTACCTGCAACGGTTTTTTTTATCAAGGGAAATTTTTTTTTTTTTGGCAAACGATAACAGCCGCAAATTCAAACAGAATCAAATAATGTTTCGCATACAGCCCTGAATTGTAGATTTCTCAAGACCTATTGTTTTTGGTGAAGATCGGTTGAGGGAAAGGGGTAGTTTACCTGCAACGTTTTTTTAACAAGGGTATTTTATATGGCAAACGATAACAGCCGCAAATTCAAACAGAATCAAATAATGTTTTGCATGCAGTCCTGATTTGTAGAGTACTCAAGACCTATTGTTTTTGGTGAAGATCGGTTAAGGGGAAGGGGTAGTTTACCTGCAACGTTTTTTTATCAAGCGTATTTTCTATGGCAAACGATAACAGCCGCAAATTCAAACAGAATCAAATAATTTTTTGCATACGTCCCTGAATTGTAGAGGTCTCAATGACTTTCGATTTTGGTGAAGATCGGTTAAGGGGAAGGGGTAGTTTACCTGCAACCTTATACGTTTTAACAAGAGTAAAGTACTTGAAAATTTATTTAAACTTTTTGAAACAATGGTAATTGTTAAAAATAAAATAATTTTGTTGCCAGGCAATAAAATTATAATTTTTTCATTTTAATGTAATATAATATTTTTCATTTAATACAGCAATAAAAAGGCAGGTAAGACACAGCCTGGCTGTTTGGCTGAAAATGATTTTAAATATAAATCTTAGAATATGGAAGTCATGTATGGTTCTCCATACCGATATTTTTATCAAGGGTAATTTTTTACTTCCATGTTCCTTAAGGAAATGGAAGTATGGTGATGGCAAAAAAAAATCATGTTCGAGATTATTGCAGATTATGATTGTACTACACTCAAAACATGAAAAAAAGTCATTTTTCGAAAAGTGTCTGTGTGTGTGTCTGTAGATTTTTTTCTATGGCAAACGATAACAGCCGCAAATTCAACCAAAATCAAATACTTTTTTGCATACAGCCCTGATTTGTAGAGTACTCAAGACCTATTGTTTTTGGTGAAGATCGGTTACGGGAAAGGGGTAGTTTACCTGCAACTTTTTTTTTTTATCAAGGGTAATTTGTTTCTATGGCAAACAATAACAGCCGCAAATTCAAACACAATCAAACAATATTTTGCACACAGCCCTGAATTGCAGAGTTCTCAAGACCTATTGATTTTGGTGAAGATCGGTTAAGGGAAAGGGGTAGTTTACCTGCAACGTTTTATGTTTTAACAAGGGTATTCTCTATGGCAAACGATAACAGCCGCATATTCAAACAGAATCAAATAATTATTTGCATACGTCCCTAAATTTTAAAGATTTCAAGGCCTGTTGATTTTGGTGCAGATCGGTTAAGGGAAAGGGGTAGTTTACCTGAAACATTTTTTGTTGTAACAAGAGTAAAGTACTTAATTATGATAAATAAAGTGTGCTGATAAGATCTTAATAATCCACTGTAGAAACGTAGATGAAATATCTATAAATGAAGAGGCTAGTTGAACAGGGTGGGGGTAATTTTCTATAAATGAAAATTATAGTTGAAGGGGAGGGGATAATTTTTATATGTGTACTACGTTATCGGCAACAAAGTAGTAGTTTGTTGTTAAAATTCCTTCCCGGGCTGTTTGGCTGTAGTCCAATGTTTTCTGAAAAACCAGACTTTTCAGCAGTCCATCGACTGCCATCATCAGTAAAAATCGAGTGCGAAAACGTGAGGTGGTATACGTTAGTGACCACAGTACTGTGGTTACGGCTGAAGCAATAAGTAGAAAGAAGTAGTTTCTATGGAAATATTTCATTTCGAATATGATTTTAAATATAAATCTTAGAACATGGAAGTCATGTATGGTTCTCCATACCGATTTTTATATTTAACGATATGTTATTTGTATGCGGGTTAGATTTTCTTTATAACCTTCATTTTTGTGTCCTGAAAATGCTTTTATGGTTTTAATATCAAGTAGTTTGTCTAGTGAAGATCACAAAATACTATTTGTCTTTCATACAAAGAGCATAGTGATTAGTGACAAACGAAAGGGAATGAAATATAGTGAGTTATGTAGGGAAACTATTAATGCAACCGTGTTTACGTATTCGATAAGCGGTATGTGGCTTAAATTATGCCCAGAAGATAATTTGTGGCTGCTCTGTGCTTCAACTCCTCTTTACAACCTCTCCAATTAACAAGGTCAGCTGTAAGAGGACCACTTAAAGTAGTACTCCTATATACCATTCAAACCTACTGGAGTACTATAGTGCGACCAATCAATTTAGGAATTCTTTTGTGAATTAAAGAAGTAAAAAAATGCCGCTAGTGAAATGAAAACAATAAACCAGACGTACATTATTACATGCAGGTTTAGAAACTGTAACACAGTCTATTGTTAATATTATTTTGAATGTTCATCACTACTTTTTTCACAGCACTTAAAATTATTATTTAATGGTACTTTCACAAGTGAAAGTACCATTAAATAATAATTACAGTTTATTGCTATGACGGTTATAATTTTTTTTTTTAACCGAGTTAATTTCTTTTAAACAACTGCTGACTTGTGTTTGTTTTATTTGATTTTTAAAGATCTTTTTTAGGTTAGTGATTCTTGAGTACTTATTTATGCGCCTACGGGAGGAAAATTTTAGTATAACAAGTCAGACAATACTGTATCTGTATTGCAACAGTACAAATCTACTGTAAATGTAATGTTACTGTGCATTGCACAAAGTAATTAAGATAATTAATTAGAATAAATAAATAATTCATTTTGTTAATAATAATCGTTCAGCTTGCAATGTGAATGATCAAACTTTCAGGTTGGAACAGGTGAAACACGCCAGCTGCTCTGTCTCTGTGTACACACGTATGTTACATATGTGTATGCGACCTGTCCATTCCTGAAAAGCGTCAACCCTTCAGGAACGCTATCAATTATTTGCATTTATTTAATTTGTAATACTTGTGTGCATAATAGCAAAAAACCAAATACACCAAAATGTGTATAAAAATTAGACAAGTGTGTATATAAAATATAGTGAAAATGGATAAGAAGTGTAATTATAGGAGAATAAAAATAAATACACTTATGTTAATTAAGATAAAGAAAAACGGTTTGTGCATGATGAACACATATAAATTACTGACAGAATGAATATCTGGTAATGTGCAAAAGACTTCGTAATTCGCGAAGACGAGCGAATTAAGTGTGACGAGAATTGTGGATTAGAAGTGACGATCTCTACAATCTCAAACATGCAGAATATTGTCGAGACATGATTTCAGCGCCCTGGGTATAAATACAGGAGACGCGCTAACATCATTCTCTTCCACGTTCAGCCATAGTCGCAGCCGGAGGCTCTGCTTGACGAGTACAACTCTTTTTCTTGATCGACTACTACGGCAGCCAGAGACTCTGCATAGAGACAACACAGTTACATCTCAGCCACAGCAGCAGTCAGGAACTTCACGACTACTCATCAGTTCGTGTGAGCACTTGCAAGACCATGATGGGAGACGAGGGATCAGCCAAGTACTTGCAGTAATCCAGAGTACGAGAATCCGACGGACGAAGGACCAGGACTCCAGGAAGACAAAGGAGCATCGAGTATCAAGGACCGAAGACGACAAGCTGTCGATGTACCACAACAATAAGGTGACAAACAACCATGCACTTGAAAACCGAAACTTAATCAAAAGACAATAATTAGCAAAGACAAAAAGAGACAATTCAATTCATATATGAATTAATAAATTGTATAACTGTAAATATTTTTTTGTATAATAATTAACGTAATATTTAACAATGTTTAATGATAATTTTTATCTGTAACGTAGAAGATATAATTTGAAATCTATAATTTTTTGTATTTAAAATGATAAAGTCATTAGTGAATTTTATTAGAAAGCAATGCATATGCAGTAATTTAAAATGAGATTAGATGATTAGAAAATTAGATAATCTAATCAGTATAATACAAATGAGCTAGCTGAGAGCAATATAAAAATTACAACGATGTATTAGAATATAATGTTGTATAACATGTCAATGTGTAATATAAGAGTATGAAACTATACGTTTTTATTTTACATTAATATAATTTTTGTAGTTTATAAAAACTTACGTACCTTTGGGTTAACTTCCAGGATTCTACAGACGAAACAGTTGCAGAAGGATTATTTGGGTTGTGTGGCGAAATCATAAAACGAACACATGTTATGATGACTAAAACAAATTACTTTTCGTTTATTACAAAAAAATTACGTTATATTTTACACTTCGTTTCTGACCAACTACTATATCTATTAAGTTTTTCCGTTTTTAGTTGGACAGAACTAACACACCAGGTTATCAGTATACAATTGACAAAATAAACAATTCTTACCACTACCATTCTTACAGAACTATTACAAGTAATTTATATGATTATTAAACCAGTACTCTGTATTCACACTCTCTCTTTTACCATGACAGATTCAAACCCCTTGCTGAGATCTCATTCCCCAAAGTATTTTAATTTTGAAATATTAATTATAAATGGTATTTATGTTTTACGTAAAATTATTTATTTATTGTCATCAATGAATTGTTCAGTACAGTTACCCATCCATCCAGTGTTCCTATGGTTGTTTCATCACTGTCTCCATTTAACACACTCCGAACGTTCTGATTTTATAGTCAACTTACACCAATATCGTTATCGTTCCTTAACTCATACTTCACTGTGGTTTTGAATTAAAATTATACTCATTATTCAGCCGGCCGGCGATGTATTTGCTCGAGCACTAATATTTGTTTTCTTTTTTGTGACCACGCAGTCGAAAAATACGAGTTGACTGACGCTTGACCTGCGTTAGGGCACAATGCTCGGGGCTTGAGGCCGGTCACGTGATCACCCATTCAAGCCCTGATTGGTGGTTGTAAAAAGTTCTAGAAGCTAGGCCAGCGAATTCTGCAATATTTTGCCGCCTGGTGAAATCTGCACATTGGCTTCATTTTTTCCGTGATTCACGGATGCCCCAAACTGTATGTTGTTATGTAATATGTCCGGACTAGCTGACTCCAAAGACAAAACACAGACGTGGTGTTTTGTAATAACATTATATGTATAGTTGGTTAAAATGAGGTACCCCAAAGGTGAACACTGACTGCTTGAATTAAGACTGATTTGAATTATTATTTTTTAACACACAATTCTGTACCGTTACAAGTATTAATTATGTGTAATTATTAGACGTGCAAATAATAATGATTTTGATTCGTAACAAATAAGAAATTTTATTAATAAATATTGAAATGATTTTTAACCAGATTACATAGCATTATTATTACAATTACACCTATCATCAAATACACACACAAATTTAATGTGTTGTAGTGTTATGTAAAGATTTGTCACACATTAAACTTGTTAAAAGTGTTGTAAATGGCTTCCAAAAACATGGGGCTAACACATTAAAATTGTTACTGTTGTAGTATATATGTATGGTTTTGTAGTTAAATATGTGTTTAATTAAAGAAATTCAATTTGTAGATTTTCTATCCACACATAAATCTAATTATAGTTATCTTATTTAAAATAGATAACAATAAAATTAAATGTGTTTTCTACAGATTTGAATTTCTATGATCGAAACCACTGTGAATTACACTATCGTCGTAAATATAACATACATTACACTTCAAGTACATTACAAAGCTTTAGAGTAGCAAACTATTTAATTAAAATCAGACTCTCACATTACATTGCATTACAGACTAAACAATTACATTAAAATCAGAAATGCTTTTTCAGTCTTTACGACAACTTAGCACGAATAATTGTATTCTTTCGGCAATAGTGGGAGCGTGAAGTTAGCACTGGACACATATTATCTTCCTGTATGTTGACCGACTCGCGTACATACCGAAATGTACCCTCCTACACTCTTAACCTAATTCAGTAATACAAAAGAAATCCACTATTATTTCATATACCACTCTTCAAATGTTAATACAGATTTTTTACTCAACATATTAGAGGATTACTTGTGGAGAAAAAGAAAAACTTATTGAAAATTAAAGAGCAGTATTCTTCCTGTGGCTATCTAGCATTTATATCTAACCCTCATTCTGTGCATTTGGATGTGAGTTAGTAGACCAAATTGTAATATTTAAGTTGTGTTAGTAGTTATAATCACGAATAGAATTAACACTGTGACTCACCACTATAAACATTTTTGGTATCTATAGTGGTGTGCAACAGTGTTAATTCTGTTTCAAAGTGTAATATTTTATGTTTTTGTTTAAGATTCATCACTGCATTCAAACTTAAATTTTGTTCTAGGCGAAATGTAAACCTTTGAGTTAAACTAGTACGTACTATAGCTACAAAGTAACTTTAAAAATTAAAAGACTTTGAATAATACAGAGCGGAAGCAAGTCTGGTATACCGCAAGTCTTTATAATAACAGCCATAATAAGCAAACTGTTACAGAAAAGGAACGGCATGTAGTAGATAACCTTGAAAAAAAAATATATATATGAAAAAATTATAATTTAATAAAACTAGCCGCTCTATTGATATAATAATTACCTTATTTTACTAAACTTTGAAAAATGAGGCTACGTTTAGAATTGCAATAATATTCCATAATATTGCAGTGGGCATAATCTCCATTGCACTTCGCGCACGTTGGCTCCTTCTGGTATTAGCGTCTACCGATACTGGCTCTTGTGCAGGCCCGGCCGGCAGAATTAAATGCATCATGAATGTGTATCGTCTCATATTTAATTAAAATTAAACAATTATTAATATATAAATGAAATAGTATAAAATGAAAGAAACGTGCATTATACACCCTACGCGCACTGTTAAATGACGGCCATAATAGACATTCGGCGCAGTGTTGCTAGGTCAACAAGTCCCTTTTCCCCCACATTGTTACTCAATATTTCCCCACTTAGCCATAAAAATCCCCACTGCCACAAATACGTCTGCTTTATGCAGAGTGTCTCATTTTATAACGTCTGAGTATGTTCTAAATGTTTAAATACTATTACAAGAAGAAAAATATTAAATTTATTTAATAAAAATAATATTTAAATAATAAAAACTTAGGATCTGGCTTACGATGGGGTCTAGGTTCTTTTCGGGGTAACCTCTTTTCGTACGGCAAAGTCAAATTTCAGTATCCTCGTTTTCACTACTTTCCGTGTCCTGATTTGTACTACATATGTTTTCTTCACAAGTAACTAAAGGCAGGTTATGGGGGGTTATGTACGACTATGTAACAACTAAAATTTCGGGTCTTAGGGAATAGTCAGCGGCAAAATGTAACTTTCGTCGCCGCGCGTGTACTATACTTCGGTGTCCGATGAGTACATCCAACTGTTTTCTTCATAAGTAACTAATGCCAGCTTATGGAGGTTATGTACGACAATGTAACTTAAATAAAATTTACTTTGTTAGTGTACATTAAAAGGGTGTATTTATTGGAAGTACAGAATTAGTTTACATTTACGCACATAATTACGGTACTGAGACGATTTTGGGAGGTTGTGGCTACGTTTAACAATATAACTTAACCTTTTACATTTTTAAAATTAATTAGACTTAACAGACATTTCCTTAGTTAGTGTACATTCAAAGGCTGTATTTATTGTATGGATAAAAGGCTGTATATAACATTAACGGCTGTATTTATCCGAAGTAAGTAATGCCAGCTTATTGAGGTTATGTACGACAATGTAACTTAAATAAAATTTACTTTGTTAGTGTACATTAAAAGGGTGTATTTATTGGAAGTACAGAAATTAGTTTACATTTATCGCACATAATTACGGTACAGAGACGATTTTGGGAGGTTGTGGCTACGTTTAATTATTTAACTTAACCTTTTAGATTTTTAAAATTAATTAGACTTAACAGACATTTCCTTAGTTAGTGTACATTCAAAGGCTGTATATAACATTAAAGGCTGTATTTATTCAAAGTACCGGAATTAAGACGTACTTCCAATTTAGAACCTAGTACAATCTAATGTATAACCAAACAAGTACATTAAATCCTTTTTTCAACATAATGCAATAAAAAGCAATGTGCAGTTTCTGTTAACATGCAAATGATTAAGTATTAATAATGGGTTACAGTGGAATTTAATGTTACTACGGTCTGAATGAATGCAAATAAAATTGGGAGAATCTCGTAAACATATTGAAGAATGCTTGTATATTACACACAAAATTATTACAGTACGGACCTTTGTTAATGAATAGAAACAAATTTGACTCTATACTTTGGTATGTACCAATAAAATTCACCTTTTTGAAATACCAATATCTGTTGTTTTTTCATACCCTTAAAAAAAGGCCATTAACATTATGAGAAAACGTGATTACAAATAACCAGCCATTAGTTACTTGTGAAGAAAATAGATACAACATTTACAAACATCAAATCTTCAATTCTCTCCCTATTTGTTTTATAAAAACTGGAGTTTCTACTGGAAGTTTTAAGTCCACTAACTACTTAATTAAATATACATAATTGTTCCTGTATCTTGTTGGGTAACATATTATATTAATACATCTGCTTCCGACTCATATGTGCAAACAATGTTTTTAATGTACAGTCCTAAAATCTTTATCAACACTTTATATCTTTAAAATTTAGACAAAGTCTAACGAGCAACTTGGCCTAACCTGAATTTACATGACCTGGCTCAGAACAACTTTATTTTGGCAAATACAAAGATGAAGACTGGTTGCAATTTACTACCATAAATGGCTGGAATGCTATGCATTAAAGAATTTTAATTAACTTTATATGGGGAAAACTGGTTTACATACATTATTTCTGAAAATAATAATCCTGAAATGTAATCAGTACTTATATCAAGTTAAGTGCAATAATTAAATTGATTCTTCAACTTGCACGTTGCAAACTTAAGGTGCTAAGCCTTTACTTTATTTTTAATTTAACATCAATTTATGTTTGGCAACGTTAAAAAGAACATGTTATGGCCTCTGAGAATGTACACAGTGAGTGGAAGCTGGCTTAAATGAAGGTAAAAATTGTATCTAATAATTAGTGTCCCGTGAGGACTGATTCTGATTGTACTACCCTCAAAACATAAAGAAAAGTCATTTTTAGAAAGATGTCTGTGTGTAGAATTTTGTCTATGGCGAATGATAACTCCCGAAAATTCAAATAATTTTTTGCATATTGTAGAGGACTCAAGGTCTGTTGATTTTGGTGAAGATCGGTTAAGGAGAAGGGGTAGTTTACCTGCAACGTTTTGTTTTAACAAGAGTAAAGTACTTAATTTTGATATATAAAGTATCCTGAAAAGGTCATAATAATCCACTGTAGAAAGGTAGATTTAATATCTATAAATGAAAAGGGGTAGGGGGAGGGGATAATTTTCTATAAATGAAAATGATAGGTGAAGGGGAGGGGATAATTTTTTATGTGTACTACGTTATCAGCAACATTGAAGTAGTTTGTTGATAAAATTCCTTCCCATGCTGTTTGGCCGTGGTCCAATGTTTTCTGCAAAACCAGACGTTTCGGAAGTGCCATCGACTGCCATCATCAGTGAAAATCGAGTGCGCTAACATGAGATGGTATATTAGTGATCACAATTCTGTGGTTGAGGCTGAAGATAGAAGTAGTTTCTGTGGAAATATTTCATTTCTAAAATGATTTCAAATATAAATCTTAAAACATGGTAGTCATGTATGGTTCTCCATACCGATATTTTAATTATTTGCATCAAATAGTATTATTGTTTAATAAATATTCTATCCAGATCAAATTATGTATATACAGTTCTGGAAAAATTAGACAGGCATAATATATTGTTTGTTTATTGTAAACTGTATTATGTTTGGAAGTATCCCAAAGTAAATTTAACATTAGTCATGTCAATCAATGAGGCCAGTCCAGTTTTTTAAGGCCAGGAGAATCCTTGAAATGTTTGGAGCATCACTAGGTCATGATGGATCTAATCATCAAACTTCAGTTCTGTGAAAAACTACCAGATGTGAGTAGTCACTTGATAAAGGATGGTGTTGTAAAAGCAACAATTCTTTCAGAATTTTTTATAACCCTGTCAGTCTGCAAATAATATACTGTATTACAGTATACAAATGTAGTGTAATATCTTGGCACAATACTATATGATAAATTTGGATAAAAGGCTCATTTCCAATAGAAAGGATAGCTGGTGTGATCAGACAACAAATTTGTTGTATTAGTTTTTTGAGAATTTATTCCTATCAAACTGGGGTAAGCATATTTTCAAACCTTTATGGACGTGTGTCATGGAATCTACAGATTGCACCAAAAGAAACAGTTAAAATATATCTTTTCAATTAAACAAAAATTGGTCTTGTAATATGAGTCGGTAATACAGCAGGAACTAATCAGTTAATTGCTATTACAAAATGCCTTATTCCTTTTTCATGATGATCAGATTTTGCTATACACCTGCATAAATATAAATTATTAAAATGCTTAACTCCCAACACAAAGTTGAACACATGATGAAAGTTCATCATGTCACATATTCTAGTAACAAGGTAAGTTTTTGGAATACTGTTTTAGCTGAATTTATACACTAGGAGGACACTCAGCATTTAGTTTGTGTGTAACTCTGGTTAATCAAAGAGAATTATTTGTGTAAATTCAAATTTAGTAATACAAATCTACTACTGTAAATGCCTGGAATGCTATGCATTAAAGAATTTTAATTAACTTTATATGGGGAAAACTGGTTTACATACATTACTTCTGAAAATAATAATCCTGAAATGTAATCAGTACTTATATCAAGTTAAGTGCAATAATTAAATATATTCTTCAACTTGTACGTTAAATAGATCCCTTCTCCTTCACTTACCAGGCACATAAGGGAAGCTCTATTAAATACAGGATTTCTTGGAACTGTGTAGAGTGGGATCAGTGGAGTAACTTGCGGAGGGGGGTTATCAGGGGATCAATTCCCCTCCAGAACTATTCGAAATTTCAGCAGAATTCCATAATTTTCTAAGTAGACCCATTTCTAAGCCAGTTTTGTTTGTACAAGTAATACTTATAAATAATTATAGAAATAAAAGTAATTACAATATTGTAACGTTATGTTTTCCCCTTACATAAAATAGGCCCCAACTTAAACCATTTCATGACCATGATACATGAAGAACAAAATATTAAGTCATTAACTAAATTGTCTGAGATAATAAAAAGAGATAAGAATAATGTAATGAAGCTGATAAGAACATTATCAATAAGAAGATTTTACTCCAGTAAACTGCATTAAAAATTGTTAAAAAAGATAAAACCTATACTCCATACTGCAGTAATAAACTGGATACTCAATAAAGAAAATTATTAATTCAATAATTAGTTTCTAAGTACTAAAATAATGAAATCAAATTTTATTTATGATTATGAATAGAATAATGTAAATCAAAAAGAGTATTACAAAAATGTAATAATAAAACAACAATAGAGCTAAATGTAAGCCTACAAGTAAGGTTATGTAACATTATAATGTTTTAAACAACAGAAAGAACAAAAAAGCATTGTAAAATCCATGAATTGTAAACAGAAGGTGAAAACTACTGATGAAGTAGTAAATAAGCTTATAATAGCTAGATAATAATGGTTATAATTTGAATTATAACATGAAGAAGAAGAAATATGAGAAACTAAAACTTGTCAATAATTGTATGTAAAAAGAACAGTTTTAATGTAAACTTATGAAACAAACTTTACTGTATAAATAATACTAGAATCGTTATTATTAGAATAATATTCTAGTAAGGAAGATATGATTAACCAATAAGTATAAACAAAGTAAATAATGTAACAAGATACATGGACTAAACCTTCAGAATACTGATACTGAAGATATTAACAACTAGAACAAGTAAGAAAAACAATATTAAAGGACAAACTATGTTGTCAAAGCTTCAGTAAATTGTGAAGAATGTTTTAGAATAATGATGTAATAGGAAGAAACATGTATTTTCAAGGTATGAATGAAATTAAGCGTCAATATCATAGGCAAATGAGCCTAGAACATTTGTATGTTATTCATAGTAAATAATTGTTAAGTTATGTCATTATTATTGTAGTGGAAGTTGAATCAAGAACAATTAAATGTAAAGTAATTGTCTGATAGCAAAAGTAATTATTTTAAACGTACGAAAGAAACTAAGGTGTCCACTACAATGGGCCAGTAGGCCCTATACCTGAATAACTTATTTCTACTATTTGTAAACAATTATTGCTAATAATTGTCATTATTAGTGTAACGAAAGTGAAAACCAAGGATCAAGAACAATTTAGAATAGTTGTCTTGTATTAAAAACAAGAATTGTTAAAATATGAAAAAATAATGTTCAAACTATAATAGGCCAATATGCCTAGACAAATTATGTATGTTAATTGTAAGAAATTATTATTGATTTTTGTCATTAGTATTATTGTAAAAGTTGTAGGGAGTTATAAGGAACAATTGTGATCAGTTATATCACAATAAAGTTAAGTAATATTATTAGAAGAAAGAGAATTAGGATGTCAGGAACACAGGTTGGGTTATGCCTAGTTAGCCAAACATGACTTTTATAAAATGGGACATTATTAATTTCTATAAATAATGTTACACTCAATGGTTAGTAAGTAAATATCATTCTTTAATTTTCTTAATTCTTAACCTCATATTATGAGTACAAATGTATGCCTACTTATAAGTAACTTTACTAATGAAAAGTCTTTTTAAAAAAAAGACGTGTGTCCATGTTAACAGCAAAGATGACTATTACTGAAGCTCTGAGAACTGTCATATGATAATGGGATGACAGTGTATCAGTTAGAATAATCAACAACTTATTAAGGCACACTGTAAGGAGGTATGTTTTAATCATTTTGCACACATTATTCCAGAAGTCTGTTCTAAAAACAATTATAATCAAACTGCTGTTTCAACAGTACTAATAATGCAGCACGGCAAAATTTAAACCATTTTTATTGGTCTGAACGTTTGTTTCAAGCTGAATATACCAAATATGTTTGTAATAGGTTTATAATTTAAGATGTGAAGTATATGAAGCCTTTACTAGTACCTGTTCATTAGACAACAAATAATAACTATAATTTCCATTAATTTTGTTAATGTTCTTTACTATTCATTATTTAGTTATTTTTTTACTGTCAGGAAAAGTTCTGATGTAATTTCTGTAAGTGTTATTTTTGGTCTCTCTCTCCCCCTCTCATTGTATTTATTGAAAAAAAACATAAAAAAACTGACACTCCTCTGTATGTGTCCACATTGCATACAATTAAAAAAATTAAAAACATACTTGTGATCTTGCAAAAGAGGATCAGTCCTCTGTGTGTTTTAATGATAAGTTAATCAATGAACATGTCATGGACAACAAAATGCAAAAATTTACAAATGAATGATGAAAACACAAAGATTAAAAACTAATAAGAAATCATTATAGACATAAAGAAACAAATTAGTAAGATTTATTAATGAATCAAAGGAATTCAGAAATTCAACTGATAATCACACATTAGTACATAGTGTTACTAATTTCACAATTCCACAAAATTTGTAATTATTGGATAGTGAACATTGGATTTCAATATAGTAAGCGTACACATATTAATTTTAAGCAAGTTTTACAAATAGTGAATGGAAAAGAAAATAAATACACGATTTCAACTTTCTTAAACTGAAAACAAGAAATTCTTTTGAGTTAGTGTACGGTAACGTGTTTTGTTACTGTAAGACAGAGCAGTGCTGTTAGTGTACTAATTAAGATGCATTAAATGTATAAATAAAGCTAATGAGTTATTCTTAGATGACATCATTAATCTTATTGGTAATGGTGTAAAAGCCTTCCCACAGTGGTTGCAGGTGTGGGCTGATTTCTTTCTTCCTTATCATGTTATAGAACTAAGCCTGGCAGCAGGTGTGAGCCCTGAAGAAATTGCAACCAGTCTTCATCTTTGCATTTGCAAAAATAAAGTTGTTCTGAGCCAGGTCATGTAAATTCAGGTTAGGCCAAGTTGCTCATTAGACTTTGTCTAAATTTTAAAGATATAAAGTGTTGATAAAGATTTTAGGACCGTACATTAAAAACATTGTTTGCACATATGAGTAGGAAGCAGATGTATTAATATAATACTAGTGGTCGCCCAGTGGTCGAAATTCGACCGTAATTCATTAAATTTTTAAGTTTGAACGTTATTGAGGTTCTTTTGTCAAAGAGTATACCTCTATAATCATTGCATATAATTTTTTTGAATTTTGTTTTATTACGTCAGCTGTGAGCGTGTACAAATACGTCATTAGCGTGTGTTGTTTGCCTTAATTCCCTGCAATACCTATGAAATTTAAAATTTAATGTTAGTAACAGTTGAAAAAAAAACACAATTACAGCTTGTATTCGTATTTATTTTTTGATATAATTCATTGTCAGTTTTAATTTTTTCATGTTATTATTGAATCACATAAACGCTAATAAAAATGAGACTTGACATTCATAGAAGTATAAGATACATTGTTTTCAATTCCAGTGGATTACATTTCATTTTTGGTAAGGTACAAAATTCGAAAACAGTTTGAAGATTATCTGCTACAAAGCTTATATAATTTTTTAATTTTTTTTTCTATGCATTAATTTTCGAGTGATTTGAAACATATGAAAGATAGGAAAAATGAGGTTTAGCTTGGCTAAGCCATATTTAAAAAGCAATAACGCGTTTTTTGACATTTCCTTGGGTTTTTTTTATTGCCATACTGACCAGGTTTCGCCAAGGCTACACAGTTATTTTGCCTATCTTTTTCGAATTATATAAAATTTAAATAAAAAATTAATACAAAATAAAAAATGAAATAAAAAATACGTGCCTCGTATTTTTTCATATATTTTTCATTAAATCAAAAAAAAACTGGGCGGTTAAAAAAATAAATGTTGTCCATTGAACTTAAAATAGTTTGAAAGTGAATTTAATGATTCAGAACTTCTGTGTAAACGATGTTTTTTGTAAAAACTCTTTCATCATTTGCTAAATGCCCTTGGCCATTATATTCGGAAATATAAAATCTCAAACCATCGAATGATCGAACTCTACTTGCTGCGACGTACAATTGACCATGTGCAAAAACTGGCTGCCTCAATAAAATTCCAATTTTTTGAATGTTTGTCCTTGAGACTTATTTATTGTCATCGCAAATGCAGGTATAATTGGAAATTGAGTTCTTTAAAAGTTAAATGGTAAAACAGTACCGGAATATGTTAAATTTATACGTGGAATCAAAATTCTCTTATTGCGTGCGGTTCCAGTTAAAACTTCACAATCAATAGCATTACAATGCATACACTTGATGCGCATTCTTGTTCCATTGACTAATGCTTCCTTTGTATTTAAGTTTCTGATCAGTAAAACGATGCAATTAACTTTAAATACTAACTTATGTAGTGGCAAACCACTAATAGTCAAAGAATTCAAAAACTCTACTGGATAGTTATTGATTTCATTGTCATCATCACAAATTATTTTATCGTAGCTATGATATGTTTTCTGTTCACCTGGTATTCGATTAAGTATACCAGTATTAATAAAAGTACAATCATCATTTTTAGGTGCTAAAATAACTGACTTCAATATGTTATCTGAGAGTATGTTTTCGGAAATATTTCCATACACCTCATTAATAATATTATTTTCATCTCCTATTAATTGCTGAGGTATTTCAATAATATTTTCACCAAACTGAGGGAATTGTGGGGCTTCATCATTACCAATTTTTTTAAAGAATTCGACAAATTCTATTTCACTTGGTAAGGCTCTCATATTTTGAGTAAACGTTACTTTATGAAAATAAACAAATTTATGCCAACTCGTGACACAATTTTCAATTAAAGTTGCACGTGATCCATGTGGGACAACTGGTAAGATTTGCTGAAAATCATCGCACAGAAGTATCGTTTTCACTCCAAATGGTTTATGTTTATCATTTTCATCGCATAGATCCTGCAATAATCTATCTATGATTTTCAACACTTGCAGTGGGCACATAGAAATTTCATCAATAATTATCAATGATGATGAATGTATGTAACGTCCATAGCTACTATTTGCGGTAATATTCGCTACAGAATTTTCCAAAATGGGTATAGGCAATTTAAACACACTGTGTAAAGTTCTACCTCCATGTAATAGAGTTGAAGCTATGCCAC
This sequence comes from Magicicada septendecula, assembly GCA_034769895.1. NCBI lineage: Eukaryota > Metazoa > Arthropoda > Insecta > Hemiptera > Cicadidae > Magicicada > Magicicada septendecula. Next base: position 474,256,675 of record CM068371.1, on the reverse strand, counting down.
TGAACGCTGTTGCAATGCAACTAAGATTAAGCGAATTTAATTTGTGAATGATTGCTGTTTGTGTGAATGTTTTTCTACAACCTGCATGAGCGGTTAAACAAAAAACATTAGATCCAGTATCATGGTGCAAAACTTCACGAATCACACGATCAATTAGATTACGCTGTTCAATATTTGCAGTTTCATAATGCTCACAAAACAGAAACTCTTGTTCTATTGGATCAATAGCATTTGCTTCGTCTGTTCTCTGCGAATACGTGGGAACTGGTAAACCAAGTTCTTGACATGACAAATTATGAACATTCAAAATATCTTCAATTTCTAATAGAGCTGTGTTAAAGGATACTTCTTCGTTGTAATCTCTCAAAAAATCTTCACTAAGATATACTTTAAATTCATTCCATAACGCCAATGCATTGGCTGGCACATTTAATATTTAATGCACAAATGTAACCAAATAAATTTCGCATTTGTTTTGGTGAATGTAATTCTTTTGCTTCATTTAAACATTCGCGCCTTTCATTATCATTTGAAGCAATGCCGCGAGCATGGCACGCTTCAACAAAAGAAGTGTGTATAATTCCATTGTATGTTCTAACATCCTCAAATGATTTTGGACCACAGACATGTAATAAAAGCAATCGTAAATGGAAAAGTTCGATGTCTTTTGGTGATACTACATACTGTATATGCGTGTAATGGTTTTATTACCTCCACGCCTTCTCTTCTTCCATTTTTTTTGGGAATCTTCCCACACATAATGCAAAGGAATTTCAATATACTTATATTCATGCGCTGATGGATCTGATCGATTCAATTCAAAAAATGCTAATAATTTTGTTTGTCTTGCATTTTCAATTGCTTGACGTTCTTGCCCTTCTCGAAAGTAAACATTCTGTCTACGCGGTAAATGAATGTCAAGTCTAACGATGACATGTGATTGAAAATGCATTGGTAATTCATAGATGCGCCATACAGCTTCAGTTGATCTGACATAACGGCCATTTAAAAAATTAACTTTATCAATTTGCATTTCTTGACCTGGTTCATTTCTCTCTGAACCTAATTCAACAGATGCACTGTCATAGCCTTTACACACGTATTTATAAATGTATTTAACACTTTTAACTGTAGTGCATACTTCAACATTTGTATGGCAATTAAATTTGGCAAGTAAATACAGATTGTATGGTACAACATAACGATTGTCGAGGCAACTACCGCGAACTTCAGCATTAATACCATTATCACGCCTTCTGTATAATGGATATCCATTTAATGATTCACATGTAAATTCATTAAATCGTTTTGGATAATCTTTTGTGCATTTTCCATCTCTCATACATACAGAATTTGGATTAAGTACACCGCATGGACCATGCATCATGTGTTTTACAACATATTCATGTAATGTAGGATGTGTTTGAATGTTAGGAATCTCCGCAGATACAACTTTATCAATATCGGTAGCGTTAACAATTTTATCTTGCTCATTTAAAGAGAGTAAAATGTGAGCATGAGGCAATCCTCTCTTTTGAAACTCAATTGTATAAATGAGTGCTTCAACTTTACCGAAGATTTTTTTTAGTGCAAGGCCCTCAATTAATGCTTTCAGTTTGGACTTGAATACACGCACAACAATATCAGGTCGAAAATTAGCTGACTCACCTACACTAATATTGCTAACTATTTCAGGCCAACTTGGATTGCAAGTCACTGTAATAAACAAAGAAGGCTTTCCGAAATGTTGTAGAATTGACATTGCATCTAAATAATTCTGATACATATTTCTTGGAGATCCATTGAATGAAGATGGTAAAATTACTCTACAGCCAACATTATTGGCATTGGGGTTCAATTCTAAATAATCTGTTAAATTGTTGTAAACTTCAGACCTAAGACTTGTTTGATTTTGTCGAATGAAATGTAACCTTGTGCCCTCTATTCTCACATACATATCAACTATCCAATGCAGAAATAATTTTTGTGAATGGTGCAACATGCTAAAATCTTCTCTAATTGCAAGTCAATAGGCTGCATACTGAAGCATGGTTAATTTATTTCTGGGCGCTCTTGAATTAGATGTAGTTGGTACATTATGAGAAATATTGATATGCTACCCAGTATCACCATTTGGAAAAAGTAATGGATACGCTAAAGGGTCCAATGATGAATCCAAAACAGATATTTTTAATGGTACCATTAACTTTTGAAAACGAAACCATATTTCGTTCAAAGGGTGGCTCACCATCAACTGTACTAAATATTACTGCTACATCAGTTTGAACTGCATCATTATAACGGTGTAGATCTAAATCACGATTTACTTTAATGAGCATACAAATTTCTTTATTATGATTTTCAACTCTCTGACAATGATCTTTCATTGCAATGAATGACCGAACGAAAGGATTAATGCGTTCCAATTCAAGAGAGATTTCGCGCATTATATTGTTATTGCATGTTTGATTATAGTGTTCACGTAATCTATAATTGACAGCAGTGTCAACATCATAAAAATATAATTGCGCACAATGTGGTGAGCGACCATATCCAGCAGTCATTGGACCTGATCTGTGATAAAAACATCATGTATTTTAAAATGATACACTCCATGCGTAACTGTATCCGAAATTTTAGCTTCTGAGCTAACCATAGCAAATGATGAATTGTATTTACGAACGTTTTCAAAATAATTTTTTGACTTTCTTTTTATTGAAGGTTCATTTGAAGTAAGTCCATCATACAATGATTTAAAGTATTCATTTTAACTTAAGGCCGGTAATATTGCTTTACCCTTATGACAACATGAAGTGAATGCAGTCCTTTCACCTAAAGTGACCTCAGATTCGAAATGTTTTGCATTGCAAATGCATTAATCCACAATAAAAGTATTAAAATTTCTTGGAATGACATTCAGTGCGCATTTAGATGTATCCCTCAAAATAATTTCATCATTTTGTATACTATTTAAATTTGCATTTGGTCTATTATCATTTTGACTTTCACGCGAATATATATTCCTTCCTCTTTGTCTCTCACTCCGACCTGTCAATGTTATACTATTTACACTATTTAAATTTGCATTTGGTCTATTATCATTTTGACTTTCACGCGAATACATATTCCTTCTTCTTTGTCTCTCACTCCGACCCGTCAATGTTCTATGTCGAGGCATAATGGAAGTAGGTGCGAATATCCGAGTATAAAAAAAAAACATGTAATGAAATTACTGAAACTAAGATTAGACAGGGTTTAATTTAAAAATAATAAAATGTACTCACTTTTTTGAAACCACCAATAATAATTAGGCGAGAGTAAGTCAATTCAAATTGCTGCTACAAAATTATCCTTTTGCAACAGGTGTATATTAAGCAAGCTGTATTTCACTTTCAACTGCACATTAATATATAAAACAGATATAATATATAAAATAAACACTTTTTTGCCTTGACATACACTCCACAGACTATTGAAAAAGGAACATTTGAAATCACACAAAATTCACAGCTCATTCAGTCAATCTGTCAGTAATTATTTGTTGGCAACATTTTAAAATTCTTTGGCGACAATCGGTACTCTGTGCGACTGTTTGACCACAGACTATTATGTGTTTGACATTGGCAGTATGAACATAAACAAACGACAGACTATTATGTGTTTGACACTGGCAGTATGAACGTACACTAAAATGAAAAAATTATAATTTTATTGCCTGGCAACAAAATTATTTTATTTTTAACAATTACCATTGTTTGAAAAAGTTTAAATGAATTTTCAAGTGCAAATGAATGTTTTATTTTATTTAATTTAATGTATTTGTAACACATATTGTAGATACCTTGTTGATTCATCCTCTTCGTTCACTTTTTTTTTTAAACTTTATTATATATAAAAAACTTTCACAAATGAACTTACTTAAGTTATCATCACAGTCATTGTTACATCTGTAACAATGACATTCAGCATTTACTCACACTGAGGAAGAGGCACATCACCTTGAAACGTTTGTGAAAGTGATAACTTAAGTAAGTTCATTTGTGAAAGTTTTTTATATATAATACATATTATATATAAATTTTAGCTTTCTGCACTCCTTCTCCATATAAACTTTAACTATGCCAAATCTCACACTCCTCCGTGCGCGCAATATGCTTAAAAAGGGGTACAAAGTTTTCTCTTCACGTATTAATATATAGATGTTTTCCAACAAGATACAGGAACAATTATGTATATTTAATTAAGTAGTTAGTGGACTTAAAACCTGAAGTAGAAACTCCAGTTTTTATAAAACAAATAGGGAGAGAATTGATGTTTGTAAATGTTGTATCTATTTTCTTCACAAGTAACTAATGGCTGGTTATTTGTAATCACGTTTTCTCATAATGTAGGTATGTTGTTAATGACCTTTTTTAAGGGTATGAAAAAAACAACAGATATTGGTATTTGAAAAAAGGTGAATTTTATTGGTACCGGTACATACTAAAGTATAGAGTCAAATTTGTTTCTATTCATTAACAAAGGTCCGTACTGTAATAATTTTGTGTGTAATATACAAGCATTCTTTAATATGTTTACGAGTTTCTCCCAATTTTATTTGCATTAATTCAGACCGTAGTAACATTAAATTCCACTGCAACCCATTATTAATACTTGATCATTTGCATGTTAACAGAAACTGCACATTGCTTTTTATTGCATTATGTTGAAAAAAGGATTTTAATGTACTTGTTTGGTTATACATTAGATTGTACTAGGTTCTAAATTGGAAGTACGTTTTAATAACGGTACTTTGAATAAATACAGCCTTTAATGTTATATACAGCCTTTGAATGTACACTAAAGGAAATGTCTGTGCTCTAACTTTTATTGAGAATGAAATGAAAATATTTAGCAGCTTATTAGACAACAAAAAAGAGTAAGTTAAACGTAAATTGTAATGGCTACAAAATTGGTAATGTAAGACAACCCACTATGGATGGAGCTATGTACGACATTACTTTGTCAGGGAGCAGGGCTAGATAGGTCCGGTAAAACGGTATATAAGTGAACGGTTTCATATTTCTCTGTTGGTAAATGACCTGAAGATGGCTGGACTGCTGAAAGCGCTCGTCAGTACCAAATACAACATAGTGGTTTGTATAAAATTACTAGTAGAAACATTCTAACTTAATTAGCTTATCAGATAAAATGACTACTCTCATGGGTAGCACACCAATGTAAGTTGCTACAATTGTTACAATAGTAGTGATCAGTTTTTCTGGTGACATTGAAAGTTACTTTCCAATTCAAATCACAACACTCTTTTAGGAACCATCATGTTTTACTAGCCAATGTCAAAAGTTTAATCTGTGATATCTATACGACAATATGATATCAATGTTTTGCTGCTCAGGGCATTTTATTTTACTTGATATAGTTTTGCAGCGACTTTATAAAACACTGCATGAATAATGAATACATAATTATTACACTTGCAGTTACTAATAAGTATTGCAATTTAAAAAAAAAAAGTGTAAAATATTTCTTAACAACCAGTTTTTAATTTGTAACCATTGTCCAGGTTGAATATTATTTGTGTCCTAACAGTAGCCTTTTAACTGTAGGAAATTTATGAGGCCCGTTACTAAGACAGTCATTTTGTCAAACAAGCGCTAGTGTGAGCTTCTACCCAAATATGGTTTGTGATAACTGAATTCTCCATTTTACAATTTTTTGTACCCTCATACGTTCAATTCTTACAAAAGAACGCCTTCTGCATTTATCCTGTGCAAGTTCCATTGCAACTACGGCATATGTGGTATATTCCAGAGGATATCAACTTACCTTCAAGTAAAGGTCACAGTTACTACCTAGTGGATCAACCCCAACATCTACCAGGAGGCTATGTATATAAAGAGATTGTGATGCCTCTTTTTAATTAAGTCAGTCACTAATATTACTGTAGCCCTTATCTTTCAACCATATACTTGCATCTATCATCTGCATGTGTATCATTTCTTTTGACTTGTAAGATTAACATTCTTGTATTTCGTGTACATATCAATCACATAGAATATTTTATACATTTTTTATGGTTTGTTAAATCACTAGTTAACTTGAAAATTATAAATTTTACATTGGCGTTACGAAATTTAGTCTGGCAGTATTTTGGTGCACCATATGGTATGATTAAATGGTTACTGTTAGGCTGTTTATTTCTACTATGAGATCAGAATACTGCAACAAACCGCAGAATTACAGCACTGTTGACAAATTAACACTTGGCATCAATTTGTTGAAATTACATGGATATTTATATTTATGACTGAAAAAATACATCAAGTGTTGTTGTTAAAAGTGGGACACAGTGGTAATAAATAAACAACACAATGCAGTTTTTATTAATGTATATACACATTTTTTAATACATATTAATATATTACTCTAAAAATGAACATACGTGTTATACACGTATAATACTGTAGCAAAACAGCAGCATTACAAATTATTTTTATAACATGGTGGGCATATTTAAAAATTAAACCGAGTCTCAGATCCATCAGCCAACATCAGTGTCACTGTACGATTGTTATCCACACTAACTTGGCAAGTCTCATTGGGTTCAGGCATGACATCTCAGCTAATGGTGATGTGCTGTATGATTTTGTGCACTTTGTCTGGCTGTTGCCGAATCCAAACATACCTGTTGAAGACTGCAAAAAATAGAAAAAATTGATAAAACAGATAAATTTAAGTTAAAGTTTGTAAAACAATTATAGGGTCATGAAACTTTCACGTTCAGCAATAGTAAATTCATGTCCATGATTTGTTTAATGCTTATAACTGGTAAGTAGAATATTAAAGAAAACTATGTTAATATACAGGCATGTTAACACCTGTATCACCGGTTACACACAAGTACCGGTAATATAACTGCATACTAACCTGCCAGAATGACAAACGGTTTTCTCCACAGCTATATGACACCAGAAATTTTCCATCAGGAGAAAATGCCAGGGCTGTTATTATAGCACCATGCGCAGGTATCATCTGTAAAAATCCATGTATATTATAAGAAAAAAATATCTTAACAGAATTAGGTTACAGTATTCACTGTAAATTGGTTATTTTGAAAATTTCAACACAGTGTTAATATACTGATAGGAATATATGTTGTTTACAGATTTAACTAATGACTCCTGGAAAGCAAAACTTAAAAACTTAGCGCATACCAAGATATGACTATTTTCTGTCTCATTTTATTTTTAAAATATTCTTGTATGGTGTGTATTTCATACTGTATATTGTTAAAAAGTTTATTTATTTGCTATTTTCAATCTACAAGTTTTACAAATGTATCTACTTACATAATACAAAAATAATGAAAAGTTTATTTATTTAACGATGTGTTCATAAATATACCTCAGTGTTTGAAAGTCATGCAAATATTTGTTTGCAGTTTTTTAAAATATCGTGTGAACAAAACTAGTTATACCTCGACTAACAAATCGGCCATTTCACTATGCATTTTGTCAATGAGTAGGTATTTCTGGTTTAGCATGATGTAGTACAGCATTGTTGAGGTTAACATTCAATGTTTGTGCATTCTGTTGTAGTGTTATACCGAGCAACCTGTAACATAGTTTATAACATTTTTAAGCTGACAAGCAACGACAGACTATAATATGTTCAAAGAAAGGAGAATCCTGACTTTAAAATTTCATAATTTGTATAACTGAGATAAAAATTACCCAAATACACCAATGAAATACTTGTTCATTCCTCCACTTGACTATGCAGTTTCATATTTTTTTGCATTTTTAATTGATAATTGAGAAAAATGTCACGATTTTTGCTCTTTGTGATGGTACAATCATGGTACATTTTGTGATTACTTTAAATATGGTAAATAGAACATAACTATTGTATTTTTCTATTTTGGTCATACTCAACCCAACCTTAAATACCCGATACGAATATACAGTGAGTGGAGTGTATAGTAATATTTGTCAGGATTTGAACCAATTCATAGCAAAAACTGTGAAACATCACAAAAAACAGTGTGCAGTTGTTGCGATAAGAGAGCCGAACCTTAATTACGTCAGAGGCTGAGAATGTGTTTACATCAACAACGATGCTGTCAACAGTTTTAACAAAGGAAATGTGACGTAGGTTCACCCCACTTCCGCAAAATCTAACAAAGACTCTTGGTCATTTCATCTGCAGCAGTGATCAACGCCGGCCGGCAACCCGTTCACTCACTAGTGAATTTTAACTTTTTAGACCACCGTAGGTGGTTAATAAACAGTATAAATATAGTAAATACAGTGCGTCAACAAAAATGTGACCGTAACGTGTACACGTAAAACTCGCGGTACCGTACGCGAAGTTTTACCGCGTCAAAACAACAACCAGGAACATTCTACGAAATGGGTGAGAACGTTCCTTCTGTACCTTAAAATCCTTATTTTGTATCCAAGTATAAAATTGTATTTTAGAAATCATATAAATTCAAATATTTAAAACTTAAATGACCTAAAAGGAGCTCCAAAATTAATAAAATTTGTACCATGAGAGTGAAAGAGAGAGAGACTGCGAGTGTGTTGTAGAATTTCTAAGTGTTGGGTTGTGCAAAACTAGTTAAAGATGTATATCTATATTTATCATATATCTATTATAATTATCTAATACAACACATTTTTAGTATATGTAAGGATTTTGGAGGGTAATTTGATTTTTGAAACGCCTCTGGCGTAATATGTGGATCGTATATATTTCACTATGTAGTAACTACCAGTTTCTATATTAATAAAGTATTTTATATATGTTATTTGGTGTATGTTTTTATTTCAGGTAATTTGTTTCACAAGATTGGTTCGTGTTACACGAATTCTGGCCCGAAAAGTAAATTTAGATCATGTTACCTTGTACAAACATGGCACCCGAGATTATTTACTAGTACATACGAAAATACATTTTTTACGAAAAATAATTAAACGATAAAATGTAATAGATTACAATTGGCGCGTGCCGAACATGGACTCGACATAAAATAAAATTTTATGTAGAGTACACCTACTGGTATGTGAAACAGTTACTTGAAGTAATAGCGTAATAGTTCGCAAAACGTGCGCAAGGTAAGGTTAAAATTTTAGGTTATAAATAAATATGTTTTAGTAACCTAAAATAATACAATATGAGTACTAATGACAATATTACGTTAGAAATCGGTACAACTAATGTAAATTTGACTGGCGAGATGGATGTACAAACACCTCAAACTAGTCAGATTGACGAGGCAAATACGCCTGTATCTGTAGAGATAACGAAAGTCAATACATCCATTTCAACTATGTCAGATAGTAATCAGGATGAAACTAATGCAATGATGCAATTACTATTAAAATTAGACAAAAAACTAGATGAACAGAAAATCGATTCTGATATTAAATTCAATGAATTAAGGAATGAAATAAAATTAGGTCATAATCACCTTATTAAAACATGTGACAAGCTCATCACAAAACTAGATGAGAATTTAAATTTGGTAGAAAGTCAGAAAGTAAATAGGAGTACCCAGCAAAATGCTGTACTGGATAACAACATATTTAAAAATAATAATTCAAATAATGAATGTACAGATAACTCAAATATTACAAGTAGTAAGATTGTGGTGTTAGAAAAGGATAAAAATGATAATGAAAGTATAATTAGTGAAAATGAAATGTTTGAATTTATTAAGTCAGAAAGAAAGTTGAAAGTATTTTAGTACAAGGAGTGCAGGGGGTAGAATTTTCTTTTGATGTAGTGTTAGGGGGTGAAGACAAGTCTTCATGTGATTTTTATAAGGATAAGAGTTCCTTAAATTTATATTTGGGAGACGAAAGGTCTACAAATAAAGTTTCTTTGTATTTTTGTGTACCTAATAAGTGGTGCACTTATGTTAGGGATAATTTTATGTTAGGGACCCCTGCATATTTGGAGAGAGAAAGTGTAATTTGGTGTTATGGAGAGAAATGTATTAAGAGAGAAAGTGTAGAGAGATATTGTGAGAGTAAGAGAGTAATAGAAATATTTAAAGTAAATAGAAATTACAGACAACTGTTAGAAAGGTTAGGGTTAGATGTGGTATATGAAAATGATAAATACATACTTGATAATAATAATAATGAATTGGAAATAACAGTAATTGAGAATAAAGGTATTAAGTATTTACCTGTGGTGGAATATTATGATGATACTGAGATAAACGGAACCCTACTTGATCGTGACTGGAAATATTTGTTTAATAACCGTTTCATAAAGGAGTACGAATATAATGTATCTAGTAATAAAATCTATTTATTAAATAAGAATTTATATAGACCTAAGATTCGTTTGTTGTTCAACGATGGTGGATAGACTGTTGTATTGTGAAATGAACATTAAATAATAATATGAAAAGTGGTATTGAATTGGACTGCTATGAACTGAGTTTGGTAAATAATAAATTAATGAGTTGGAGTGTATATTTTTCATTGTTTTATATGTATTTATCTATCCATGTATTTTTGATATGTATTATAGGTATATTTACACCAGTATGTATTATTATATATTTTACATATATGACATGTTTAATAATAATTTTAAATTTTAATTGGTATTGAAAGTAATTCCTAATAAATGATTAAATAGGAATATATATATTTGAATAATGAGATGTACTATTATGAGTAGGTGAGAGATGAATTTTATAGAAGACAATGGTCAATGATTACAGCAAGGTAGAATGGGTAAACAGGAATAGAACCTGGGTATAGATAAAAAGAAGGTGAGTTATTTAATTAATGTAAAGGGAGTTAGATAGTTAAGAATTTTAAGAAAATAATACAGAGAATTATTAGATATTTAGGGACACAGTAGTTAGTGATTATTTGTACAGGTGTTTAAGTAAAGGTATAAACATATATTTGTTGTTGATGAATTCTGTAGTGGGGGTGAGGTGATAAAGAGTAGCCAACCAATAGTGTTGTGGCAGGTAATAGCATAATTTTAGGGAGTGTTTGCCGAATATTTTGGAAGGGTAAAATATTATGAATGTATATAGCCAGTTAGGGAACACCCAACCCATTGCAAAGACGAGCGGTGCCATAGGATTTAAATGAAAATAGTAATGGAGTTTATAATTGAGATATTGGTGTCATTGATAGGTAATTTGATTGTCAGTTAGAAGAAGGTGAGTAAAAATATAATGAGCATAGTGAATATAGGAGTTATCCAGACTAAACAATGATAGAAGGTGAAAGGTTAGGTCGTTAGATAGGTAGGAAAGTTCAGAATAGAAAGGTATAATAATATTATAAGAATGTAATAATAAATTTAAAATGAATTTTATAATTATAATAAAATTGATGTCTACTTAATGACTTAACTGCAATTGTAAATTTTAACTTAAAATGCAACTTGGAATATGCAAAACAAGATTAAAATGAATCAAGATTATGTAAGGTATTAATGTATCAATGTATTATGTATTTATGTTATAAAAATTTTTTAACATGATGTTATAACATGGAAATAATGTGTAGGAAAAAAAAAAAATTTAAACTGGCGCTGTCAATAATAACAATAATCCAGATTATTACCTGTTAATAATAATAATAATTTTTTAGTTTTATCATTCAATAAGAGTTATAAATAAATGAATATACCGATGTATCGATTCTCTTATAATTTGTTTTTCTCTCCAGGTTTGGGAGATATATAATGTGTAACTTTCCTATTTTCAATTAGATTTTAAATTTTATTATATCAATGTTTATGTTACAATTACAGTAATTGTAAAAGAAAGAAGATAAATATTATCGATAGTAATCGAAACCATTTATTAATTCAGGGTTTGTAATAAAAAGAAGGGAAATTCTTTATAATTCTTGAGAAATATATATTTCTAATTCTTTTATAGCTATATTAAGCCAACCCAGTGCTTATTGGCACAAACCAGCACGTAGCTAAGGGGAACCAGATCAGTTGAGGATGGAGTGATTTACTAAGCCACTATTTTAATATTTTTCATTTATTGTTTCAGTGTTTGGTGATATGACAGCGGTCCTGAGCTGGCCAGCGCGTCAGAGCAAGGGCGTTAAGAGCCTAAGTGGCCTTATGGTGTTGGGATCTCGCAGGAGAAGTCCAGTAAGGTCATGTAGGTACGGTCATCATCACCAGACCGAGGGTGAGTTGTTATTTTCTTTTATATACAATTGTAAGGGGGTTGTGGCGACTTGTCCTGGCTGATCCCTTTAGGAAGTATGAAAGGGTCAATGAAAGTTTTTGTGCTTCGACACACAATCTTTCATTTTGTAATGGGTCAAATTAGAAGGTTTTTTATTTTTTATTAATCTTGGTTTTGATTTTGTTAAAAGTGTACAATTCACTTCATATATGGGAGCTACCACAGTTTAATTTTATATTAACATAGATCACCCGTTCAATCACTTTTAAATTGCCAGACTTCACCTGTAAGGAGCCTCCAGTACAGCAATGCAACATACATACAGTCAGTCAAAACAATTGCCAGACGCATTGCACAATCACATAGCAGCAGGCTTGTGTGAGACAGTCTACAGTGTGTCATAAGAGTGTGCAGTCTGGTATCAGAGAGTAAGCAGCAGCAGACAATAGAATTGTGAATATAAAACAGGGGCCTCGGGTTTACAAGATAGGCCGTTAAAACAAATTTGGCCTATCTTAGAAAGTGTGAAACAGTCAATAAAAAATAACAGTGTACAAACAAAAGTTTGCAGCAGTTCGTCACTGATCGCGTCTGGCCAGACACCGCCTAAAAGGGGCTCTTCAGATTTTTCCACGTTTCAGTCTTAAAACTCTATTTTGTGAACTATTATGCGGCAGTGAAACCAATAGTTATCAATTAGCAACAACCGTGAAATCCGGAACTCATCACAAAATCAAAAATGAGAAAAACGAATAGTGCGAACTAAAACCGCGTGCCGGCTGGGGAGTGGTATTTTTATATTATTAGATTCAATGTGTTAAAGGTTTGTTAATAATGTGAGAGTGTGTGATGCAGGCTGGGCTCTCTTGTAAGTAATAGAAAATAAGAATAGACGTAATGATTACGCAATCTGTAAAATCATAATATTTTAAAGTGTGCAAAATCTATATTTGGAGGAAAAGTAAAAAATTCAAATCTGTCAAATAATTTTAAAATAAAAATTAAAAGTTGAATTCTCTTCTAACATGAGTTGTGTCAGTACTTTGCATAACCTATAGACCATGTTTGTATCTAGGTACATGTGAACGAATCCTGTGACCCTGTAAGTTTTCGTAACGGTAAGTAACAATTAATTGGAAATATAATAATAATAATAAATGTGATTGATCGGTAAGTCACAGTTGGCGCCACGGAACAGGCACGAATTGAATTAATTATAATTAATTAATTGAATTCCGCATCGACAGAGATACAAACGTGTTCTGGGTTAGCTTAGCAACCTGACAGTATATTACAAAATTTAAGTATTTATTTAATTAATTATTCTATTTAAGCAATTTATATAATTTAATTTGTATCAATAATACAAAATGTCAAATAACGAAAATGACGTAAATAGAATGAGTGTCGAAGTTTTCGACGACTCAAACATTAGTAATTTTGAAGCACACTCGACTACAAGTGTGAGTCAGAGTGAAGCAGAAATAAGTATAACAGATCAAAGTAAAGTAAATGAAGATTCAGGGATTCAAGTAACCCCGAAATCAAATAGAGAAAATAAAAATAATAACGAAGTCAGCTTCACTGACAATAAAATGGAAAGTCAGTCGACACCGGTCCAAGATAAAAAGTCTGACGATAATTACGAAATGTTTAAAATGATACAAACAATGCTAGATATGAACAGAATATCTATGTTAAATAAATTCAGTGAACAGAAGAGTGATTCTGACGCTAAATTCAATATTCAGAATAACAAATTTAACGAATTAAACAATCGTTTAGAAAGTAACGATATAAAACTGAATGAAATCAAAAGCGAATTCAATTGTAAATTGGATGTACTCAAATTTGATATTGAGGAGGTAAAAATGAAATGCGAAAATAGTTGTAACGAATTGAAACGAGACATTGAGAAAATAGTAGAGTCAGTAGGAGAACAGAGCAAAAGTAAAAATAATAATGACAGTAAGAAATTAACAAGTGATGACAATAATGTTGAAAATGAGAATATAATTAACAGTGTGGTAGTAGAGAGTAAGATAAATAGTAACAATAATATTGAAAATGGTAATGTAATTGAAAAGGTGGTATCAGAAAGTGATACGTTGAAAATAGATAGTGAAACAGTGAGTGAGAGAGAGAAAGTTATATGTAGTAACGAAGTTGTAATCAGTGTTGTTGAATTAGAAAAAGAATGGAAAGAAAGAGTAGATGAATGTGTAGAGCAGAGGGTAGATTTTCCCCTTATTTGTGATGAACCAGAGTGTTCAAAAGTGTTATTTTTGGGCAAGAGACCCTTATTAGTGAAAGATTTGAGTTGTTTAATTTTGTTGAATAATTTTGTACCCTCTGCGTGGAATGATAAAAGTGTGATATGGTGTTATGATGATGAAAGATGTTTTGAGAGAGAGTTGTGCATTGATAAAGAAATAGAATTATATAAACTAATGAGAGATTACAATGAGTTGAAAGAGATGCTAAATGATTTGAAGTACTTACCTGTTAAATTAGAGAGTGAAGATTATTTTGATAATACATGTCTAAATAATAATAATTTACTTTATGAAGAAAAAATAACTGAGTTGATAACGAATATTACTGATGGAGACTTAACCAATGTACTTAATGTTGACTTGTTTAATGATTATGTGGATAAAATGGATGAGTTTAGTTTGTATGGTTACAACACACAAAACAGTCATTTGTGTGGTAATAAAATTGAACGACGTTATGTGAAACCCCGTCTAATTTTTGACGATGGAGGTTGAGCCTTAAATTCACAATTGAACAATTTCAAATATGTTAATATATGGTAATGACCTAGCTGAGTTTGATATTGAAGTGTGATATAACTGAATAATTATTGAGGAAGAATTGTAAATATATGTGTAGTGAAATTAATTGTATGCATTATAAAATGTTAGATAAACAAGGCATGTATGTAGCCGAAATTGTGATGACAAAAAGAATATTAATATTTGGCATCCTAAAACAAAACAGTACATTGAATCCTGTAATTAAATATAACTAAACCACTATAATAAACCTATAGTTAAATAATTATAAATAACTATGAATAACATAAAACAGTAAGTGGTAGCGGATAGAGGATCCCCACTTGTCCCAGTGGGGTTCCTCTATTTCAGGGACGCGCCCCTGCCCACGCGAGCTTTGGTTTTCTCCATTTACCCTTATTTTCGGAGGAAGCTTTGTCCCTACCTTTAGTCCTAGTTCTTGACCTTGTAATAATCCTTATCCCTTTTATCTTCCCGATTTCCCCAACCCTCCCCTTAGAGTAAAAACATAAACGATAATGCGGTACATGTAACATATAACCTATTTACAGGTAATTAAGAAATTAATAAATAATTTAAAAGGGTCAATTTTGTTAATGAATCAAAAATATATCTGATCTGAATTGGAATAAAAATGTAAGAGACAAATATATTATCTAGAAGATTTATAAAACTTGAAAAGTGTAGCAAGCAGGTATGGCAATATATGATGCAACTAGAATGTTTAGATTATGAATGCTGAAACTGAGCATGTTTATAACTGTTGTTTATGAAAACAAGTCTGGCACACAACTGTGTTCATGTAAACAGTAAACAGGTGCGTTGTAGTGGTATGTTGTGACTAATGCCTACAGACATACTTGGTGACCATAACAAAACTCTATTGTGACATAAAAGAATTAAAGAAAATTTTTTGATAAAATAATAATGAGGTAATCATTGTAACTCAGAGTTTGAGACAGTAAAAAACCATTAAACCATTAAATTAATTTGGTATTCAACAAAATATTGTTGAAATATTAATGTATACAGAAAAAAAAAAAAATAAGGTGTTCAGGCCTTAATAAAGTGTATTATTTTATTGGTGTATGCTAGATATAGTTGTTGATAAAATGTATTTTCATTATGTGTGTATTTGTTTAAGCCAATAAGTAAATCGACTGGCAGGTTAACATAAGCACCAGAATCAGAGAAATTGGAAACAGTGAGGTGAGAAGGGAGAATAAATAAAAATTAATATGTATATTCCATGTAATTTGTTCAATTTTAAGATGTATTTTCATTGTGTTTTTATTATGTTAGGATATCAGCTGATCAGCAATAACGTCACTGGTATATTGGTTTGTAAATGTTACAAGTAATTAATGTTTAACGTATTACAGATATTTTGAAGTAAAGATAAAAAGAATATGAGAAATAAAATGACAGTAATTTATGCAAATTAATAAAAGATAATTGATGGGTGATAAATGTTTTATGGGACACGTAGACCTGTCCAAATTGAATTAAACGTTAAATGTGAAATGATAGAGATGAGTATGATGTAATGTTGTTTCTGAGTTGATGTGATGTAACAGAGTTTTGTGAAGTATTAATGTTGACACAGTGGTAATGGAGACTTTATGTAGATTTTGAGTGATATGTATTTATGTTTATAATTAATGAGGTTATTTTGTGTATTTGTAGTAATGTAATGAGATTGAGAATTTTGGGGATGGCAATTTTGTATTAGAGGGTAGTGTAATGTAGGAGTCCGCAACAAGGGTTGGGACGGGATAGGAATAGATTTTAGTGGGGAAGGGGCCGCCTTAGGTAAAATCCAGGGGCCAAATAAGGGAATTGAGTTTTTGAGTAGGGGAAACACGTATCCTATATACAAAGGGTTAGAGAGTATTTTATATATTGAGAGAAGGTGGCGAATTGTGTTAAATGGTAAGTTGGGGTTTAGAGTGTCCTGATTAGTAGATATTGTTGATAGAGATGGGTGTCATGGGAGTTGAGGTTGATTAATACTAGAGTCAGAGGGAGAAAGTTTATATAGGTATAGAGATCTAATACAGTAAATGAGAATAAATGAATTACAACACCCACAGTAATGTAGAATTAAACTGTTAACTAAAGAGAGGAATTTATAATAAAGAATATACAATTGTTTACTTTTTTCAAACCAGTGACAGAATTTTGATAGAAGTGAAAATAATGTAAAGTCAAGAAGTGTTTATTTTAAATAATTTAAATGTCAAGTTGATGATTAATTATATTAATATTTTGTTTGTTTTAAATGTTTTGTTATTATGTTTTGTATTTCAAGGTAGGATATTACAGATGTTCAATGTGTTTTCAGAACTTATATATAACATATGTAGGTCAAGGGTTTTGGACTTGACCTAGTTTCGATCAGCTGATGAGGTCATACACCTACTAAGCCTGTATAGTAGGGAATCAATTTTAATTTGTTTATTTAATTGATTTAAACCAATATTTAAATAATTTTAAATATGAAGAAAACATTTAAATAAATTTGAATTTTTTTTAATGTTAAGATTTTTTTTGAAAATTTTAATTTTTTTGAAGAAAAAAAAAAGATTTTCGCCTGCCAGCGAGTGAATATTTTTGAGTAATGATTGTTTTCTTATGTGTGTATTAACCATGTTTCTTGTATTGTATTGCATTATATTGGTAGACTATAAGTGATTCTCCTGTTAGAGTAAGGATGTGTTTATATTATTAGAAATGTCTAGGTTAAGTTATTTGAAACAAAAATTAGAAAAACAAGGAAGAGAATTTTTTGATAAAAGATTGTTTTTTTTTGAATTCTGAATTTTTTAAATTTATAATAAATTTTAAAAGGAAGTTTTTATTTTTATGTGTTAGGGTAATATGTAATGTTAGTGTGTGTGAGCCCAGTATCTGCTAAAGGCAGCCCAGCTTGCAAAAAGGGGAACCATATCGGCGGAGGAGCTGGGATAATTTTAGCCAGGGATTGAGGATTTTGGGGTAGCATGTTAGAAGGCGAGGCGCTCTGTGGTGCGAGTCTGATCGATTTCTCGGTGTTGGGATCTCTTATAGAGAAGTCCAGTGATCTCGTTCGGATGAGTCCATGGTCGCTGAGCCAGGGGGGTCGTGTACCCGAGAGACTCAGAATCAGGGGGTTGTTGGCACCAGTTCCTCACCGGTCCTCTTCGGGGTTTATCGATGAGATTTCTTCTGTCGTGAACAGCAGAATTCTCGAGGGGGTATTGTAATGGGTCAAATTAGAAGGTTTTTTATTTTTTATTAATCTTGGTTTTGATTTTGTTAAAAGTGTACAATTCACTTCATATATGGGAGCTACCACAGTTTAATTTTATATTAACATAGATCACCCGTTCAATCACTTTTAAATTGCCAGACTTCACCTGTAAGGAGCCTCCAGTACAGCAATGCAACATACATACAGTCAGTCAAAACAATTGCCAGACGCATTGCACAATCACATAGCAGCAGGCTTGTGTGAGACAGTCTACAGTGTGTCATAAGAGTGTGCAATCTGGTATCAGAGAGTAAGCAGCAGCAGACAATAGAATTGTGAATATAAAACAGGGGCCTCGGGTTTACAAGATAGGCCGTTAAAACAAATTTGGCCTATCTTAGAAAGTGTGAAACAGTCAATAAAAAATAACAGTGTACAAACAAAAGTTTGCAGCAGTTCGTCACTGATCGCGTCTGGCCAGACACCGCCTAAAAGGGGCTCTTCAGATTTTTCCACGTTTCAGTCTTAAAACTCTATTTTGTGAACTATTATGCGGCAGTGAAACCAATAGTTATCAATTAGCAACAACCGTGAAATCCGGAACTCATCACAAAATCAAAAATGAGAAAAACGAATAGTGCGAACTAAAACCGCGTGCCAGCTGGGGAGTGGTATTTTTATATTATTAGATTCAATGTGTTAAAGGTTTGTTAATAATGTGAGAGTGTGTGATGCAGGCTGGGCTCTCTTGTAAGTAATAGAAAATAAGAATAGACGTAATGATTACGCAATCTGTAAAATCATAATATTTTAAAGTGTGCAAAATCTATATTTGGAGGAAAAATAAAAAATTCAAATCTGTCAAATAATTTTAAAATAAAAATTAAAAGTTGAATTCTCTTCTAACATGAGTTGTGTCAGTACTTTGCATAACCTATAGACCATGTTTGTATCTAGGTACATGTGAACGAATCCTGTGACCCTGTAAGTTTTCGTAACGGTAAGTAACAATTAATTGGAAATATAATAATAATAATAAATGTGATTGATCGGTAAGTCACAATTTGTGATGGTACAATCATGGTACATTTTGTGATTACTTTAAATATGGTAAATAGAACATAACTATTGTATTTTTCTATTTTGGCCATACTCAACCCAACCTTAAATACCCGATACGAATATACAGTGAGTAATATTTGTCAGGATTTGAACCAATTCATAGCAAAAACTGTGAAACATCACAAAAAACAGTGTGCAGTTGTTGCGATAAGAGAGCCGAACCTTAATTACGTCAGAGGCTGAGAATGTGTTTACATCAACAACGATGCTGTCAACAGTTTTAACAAAGGAAATGTGACGTAGGTTCACCCCACTTCTGCAAAATCTAACAAAGACTCTTGGTCATTTCATCTGCAGCAGTGATCAACGCCGGCCGGCAACCCGTTCACTCACTAGTGAATTTTAACTTTTTAGACCACCGTAGGTGGTTAATAAACAGTATAAATATAGTAAATACAGTGCGTCAACAAAAATGTGACCGTAACGTGTACACGTAAAACTCGCGGTACCGTACGCGAAGTTTTACCGCGTCAAAACAACAACCAGGAACATTCTACGAAATGGGTGAGAACATTCCTTCTGTACCTTAAAATCCTTATTTTGTATCCAAGTATAAAATTGTATTTTAGAAATCATATAAATTCAAATATTTAAAACTTAAATGACCTAAAAGGAGCTCCAAAATTAATAAAATTTGTACCATGAGAGTGAAAGAGAGAGAGATTGCGAGTGTGTTGTAGAATTTCTAAGTGTTGGGTTGTGCAAAACTATAGTTAAAGATGTATATCTATATTTATCATATATCTATTATAATTATCTAATACAACATATTTTTAGTATATGTAAGGATTTTGGAGGGTAATTTGATTTTTGAAACGCCTCTGGCGTAATATGTGGATCGTATATATTTCACTATGTAGTAACTACCAGTTTGAATATTAATAAAGTATTTTATATATGTTATTTGGTGTATGTTTTTATTTCAGGTAATTTGTTTCACAAGATTGGTTCGTGTTACACGAATTCTGGCCCGAAAAGTAAACTTAGATCAACATCTAATATCTAATGTGACGTAGGTTCACCCCACTTCCGCAAAATCTAACAAAGACTCTTGGTCATTTCATCTGCAGCAGTGATCAACGCCGGCCGGCAACCCGTTCACTCACTAGTGAATTTTAACTTTTTAGACCACCGTAGGTGGTTAATAAACAGTATAAATATAGTAAATACAGTGCGTCAACAAAAATGTGACCGTAACGTGTACACGTAAAACTCGCGGTACCGTATGCGAAGTTTTACCGCGTCACAACAACAACCAGGAACATCTACGACATGGGTGAGAACGTTCCTTCTGTACCTTAAAATCCTTATTTTGTATCCAAGTATAAAATTTTATTTTAGAAATCATATAAATTCAAATATTTAAAACTTAAATGACATAAAAGGAGCTCCAAAATTTAATAAAATTTGTACCATGAGAGTGAAAGAGAGAGAGATTGCGAGTGTGTTGTAGAATTTCTAAGTGTTGGGTTGTGCAAAACTATAGTTAAAGATGTATATCTATATTTATCATATATCTATTATAATTATCTAATACAACACATTTTTTAGTATATGTAAGGAGTTTGGAGGGTAATTTGATTTTTGAAACGCCTCTGGCGCAATATGTGGATCTTATATATTTCACTATGTAGTAACTACCAGTTTCAATATTAATAAAGTATTTTATATATGTTATTTGGTGTATGTTTTTATTTCAGGTAATCTGTTTCACAAGATTGGTTCGTGTTACACGAATTCTGGCCCGAAAAGTAAATTTAGATCATGTTACCTTGTACAAACATGGCACCCGAGATTATTTACGAGTACATACGAAAATACATTTTTTACGAAAAATAATTAAACGATAAAATGTAATAGATTACATCTTCTACCACAAGCATTGAGTCTGTTTAACTGTTGTGAAAAAAGCAGGCCAAGAAATTATTTAGAATTCTGTTGTATATATTATGTCAACAATTTTTATTCTCCTATATTTATGAGTTAATTTTTGGTAAACAATAGCTAATTTCAGCTAAACACTTTAAGAAGTACTTTTCACACAACAATTGACAAATTTTTTATTAATATAGTAAGCTATATTTTTTAGTAATATAGTAGTAGTATAGTATAGTAATTAGTACATACCCAATTTATACAAGTTAACATTTAAGCTGGTATTTACCAGAATTTTAAAGTGAAGTTTGATCTCATTTGTAGTCAGTTTGTGAAGGAACAGATTTTGGGTCGCCACTCACACTTGATAGACAGCATGTGAGAGCCGTATCATTATCCCAATTAAAAGACAGTAACACAAAACCAAACTACTCACCAGAAGATGGAAACCACCAAGTCCGAATAGGCGAGCCCCTGAGTACAGGTTAGGTTGGGGCTAGGTGATAAATAAAAACCACTTAAAATAGCATTATTAATTTATAATTCGCCAACACTTTATTGTTATATATTATTTTTAACAAATATAAAAGTTATATTTGTTTGCTTTCATTCTACATATTCAGCATTTCACGTTTTTCAAGTTATAAGTATAAAAAATTTCAGGTACAATACACTGCAGCTAAACTAAAGTGAAAACACTGTCTTTAAATTAGCACGATCCATGAATTGTTACCACAATGGCAAACTAAACTGAACACTTAAAAGTAAAATTTATATCTTTTAAAATAACTTAAATTAGACTGCAGGCAAAAATTATAAACAATCATAATCAACTTGAATTTAAAGAATCACTTCAGCATGACAAATTACAAAGTATGCTCATCAATCAACTTATCATTTCTATAATTTTAAATCAACTTAATGCCAGAATAAAAAAATAGTCCATCTAAATTTACAACACATATCTTTCAACGAATAAATAGTATTTGTACAAAAAATTCCCCAAGAAATCACCCCAGATGTCTTAAGACACAATCTTTTTTTTTTATAAAACGTTAAAGTCATAAAACTTTTAAAGTGGCTTAACATTTTTTTTAAAGTATATACAGCAACAAGTTTACAAAGAGTGTAAATAAACGAAGTTATTTTACAAATAATGTTCTAATAATAATTGGTTAAGACAATTTTTATTATTGATTTTACTTTTTTATATATTCAATGAATTTAATTTTTTTTTTATTTACTTTGTTTTTATTGTTAATGTTCAATTAATAAAAATACTAGTTAATAACTGTGTATGCTCTGATGAAGAATTATTTGTTTCTCCGCGTTAAATAGATTGTCGTGGCCAAATCGATTACATGTAGCGGCCGATTCAGTATCCGTATTTCTTCTTCTGCTCGTTCCTTTCCCTCAGAAGTTCACGTTTAGCATTTAATAATTTATGTATTTTAAATTATGACTCAACTAATCAATAAAACAATGTTTGAAACAGTAATTAGGTTTATTATTTCCAAAGTAATTATTTGAATTGCGTCGACTAACTCGAGTCTGATTCGAGACTAGGTTCCAGGTCGATTCTTACATATACAAAATTATTCAGATTAAATTATTATATTATAAGGGTTCTTTTAACTGTAGAAATAGTCAGGAAAGGCAAGAGAATTCAATACTTACAAATATAAAACTTATTCATTAACAAACAAAATATAATAAAGTATAGTGTATATAAAGATTGAGATTCGAACCAGCTGATTGCTCTGACGTCACCACGTCGTCTTCCGCTAGGCTCGGGTGACTGGAAATTACAAGATGGCCGCCTTCATGAGTTGTTCTGCGACGTAAATTCAGCTATGAGATTTTCCTTCAAATAAACGTCTCAGTTGTTTAATTCCTCTTCTGTGATGCCGCTATTTGAATATCCACAAGCTGTAGTGTGTAGTTTTATTCCTCCACTTGGTTTTTGTTCGGTAATAGGTGTGCTGCGTCAAATGGTTCCTTCAATCAGATGCTGGTTGTATTAGGTTAAATTTGTTCTTCGGTTGTGTCCATACGTAGTGACAGCTTGATTTAGTAGTGTTTAATTTAGTTTTATGATTTCAATGATCGTTATTGTAGTATTCATTAATTTAATTTATATTCTTTCATCTTTTATAAATTCACCATATATCTTGTTTTGTGTTAGTTAAAAATTCCGTTCATATTTCTCTGAAATGTATTCTGACACGTCCGTCCTGCTTGGCTTTTAACAATCAACTAAACTATATTTGTTTCTTCATATAGAAAATTATGTAAGATTTTGGTCTCATTTCTCATTGTTCCCTATCAGCTGTTTCCTAATTAATAATTCAATCTTATAGAAAAAAATGACATTTTCTATATTTAATTGGCTATAAATTATTTGTTTAGTACTTTTATGTAATTCTCATTATAGAACAATATTCCTGCTTTTATTTTATACAAGTTAATACTAAATTTGACCTATTTTGGTTTGAATTAAGCTTCTGAATTACATTCTTTGAAATTTACCTCTAGGCCTTATTTTGATTCACATAATTACCTATTAAATGGTTGACAATATGTTTTATGTTACTATTTTCCTCACACTCGATTACTAACTAAATATTTGTAATTTACTTTTTCTACCTGGCTATTATTCTAAACATTTAACAATTTATTTGTATTTCACTAGTGCTTGCTTTACTGATTATGGCATTATCTGGTACAATCACCATTTAAGTCAATTTTACATTCTGATTCTTATCACTACTATAGGTTGTTGTTATAATTATAATAATGTATTTGTATTCTGAATGGGATAATTTATATCAATTTGGTCTAGGTTCTATTAAGTTATATTCTCTGATTTGATTTACAGGGTCAAAGATGAACTTGTCTTGGTCATCAATTTTAAATTTTCCTATCAATGTTATTATCAATTTACATTATTAATTTTATATTTTCAGATTCACTATTTATGGGTAGTTTGAAATATTATTTTGCCTTTCCTTACTTAACAAAATTACAACATTAATTAACATGATTCAAATACAATAAACACTTACATACTAACATCTAATATCTCCTACTATCCACATGGTCTGTATTGTATACCCATTAAATAATAAAACATAATAATTATATAAATAAACACATTAACACCTTATCCTAATGATTGTCTTTTGTTGTCCTTTTAAAACTGGTTTAGGGTGTTCCCCTCCATCACACACATATTTTATTTATAATTAAGGTTACATTATTTATGATTATTTGTATTGGTTTCTCTTATTTTGTTATTTTTGGTTCTAAGTTTGTATAGCTAATATAGGTTAAGTTCCTTTCAATTATGTGGTTTGCTGCTATAGAGTGTTCCGTCTTTAACATAGGTTTTTTGGGTATCTTGAGATTATTCCTATTTAATTCATTTCTTCTGGGCTGTTACTCCTTACTACTCCGTATCTTACTGGGTCTACTAATTATTTTACTGAGATGATACTCATACTATTTATTTTTTAACACATTTTGCTATAAATTGACTATATGTAATTTCTTTGAATCGAGATTTTTTCTAGTTCTGTTAAGTCCTTTTATGATTGTAATTACTTCTTTCTGTTACTTTTATTTAAGTTGATATTACTCCTTCCAGATGACTTCTTCCCTTCTTTTTCTATTTGATCTTAAATTGCAAAATAAGGCAAAAACTTCATTGTGCTACAAGAGTAAACAACGTTCACAACATTTTACATATTAAGAATGATCATATGAATATTCCTCATCTCACAGTACGTTTCTGTTTTATCCTTCAGATAGCCATTGAAATCTTGAAAATATAAGTACACACAAGCTACATATATTTATACATGATTAATACTGTAAATGTTTCCTTTTCATTTCTTACACAAAGTCTGAAATTTAAATTTATAATACCTGCCCAGGTGAATTTCATAATAATTCATAAACAACATTTTACGTATATGATGCCATCCCATGTTGGGGACCCTCTCGAATTTTTTATTCACAAATTAACTTGCACTTTCACCCATGAGGTGAACGACGCCATGGCAACCTTATCTTCTTATATCATTGCAATCCAACGATAAACGTTGTAACAGTACAGAAAGGCCCAATACCTTAATTATGGGATTTGAGTTTATTTTATAATGTTTTATTGTATAACAGTTAACTAAAGAATGGTTAGGTCCATTGTCCCTCTGTAAAAAGGAACAACGCATATTCAGTGAGAGTAGCACAATGCCAAGGTCACCGTTGGACGAGCAAAAGCCGGTAGAGATAATGGCGGTGTATATGATGACGGACTATAAATAAGAATTGTGATTGGGTTATAAAGCTGTTTCGTCATAAACAAAAGACAATGACGCATGAACCACAACGTATGTAACGAGGCGTTGTCCCATCGAACAAAAGACGGCGACGTCAAATGCACTAACACAAGCGCAAATTTGCATATTCCTCTTTCTCAGTTCAGCACAGCACACCAAAGAGTCAACAGCGATGTATCGCTGGCGACTCAGTTTTCCACAGAAGTTTTAAAAAGTTATTATTTACAAGTACAAATGTGATAGTGGAGTTGTAGAGGACTCAAGTAATATTAACAGTAAAACATCAAATGTAGAGTCAGTGAACACTAACCGAGAAACGATGATTATGAGGCGAACACCGGCCATACTCCTGGAGAACAGCCAACACCAGCGAGGGAGCAACTCTGCCCACGTTTAGAGAAGTTAAACCATTATCACCTTTTTCTTAATAATGAGCTCATTAATTGAAACCAGCTAAATTTGATCAATGTATTTGCAATAGTGAGAGTGAATGTGAGCGCGAATGAGTGAACGCATGGCCATGATTATATATACAGAGGGCATTGGTTTGTGTAATTCATTAATATATAAGTAATTATGTAATTAGAGCTGCAGCCAGAAGTAAAAAATTATAAGGAGAGTAACAAGCTTCACTGTGATACTACATAACTATGACTGAATAGGGTTTGAGTAAATGTAGCCACCATTTTGTTTTTACAATTGTATGTGACGCCATTTTGGACATTACTCCATATATATGTTTATTTTATTCCGGCAATTAAAATCTAGTGATTACACTCAATTAACGATCAGTGTTATTATTTCTATCACCCTTTTGAATCTGAATCTCGCCGAGAATGAACCCTGGCCCCTGAAAGAGAGATTTACAGTAGAAAGAAATCACGTGCTCCCACATACATGGAATTGGTAAGTACATGTGTTTACCATATAACAGTAAATTTTGTATGAATATAAATATAAATATTTGTGTGTAAGAGTCCGTGAGTTAACGTCTTTATTTTTCTTCTGAACTCTGTTCCACCACCGCACTGTTCGTTCACTGACTGATTTACTTGACTCTGAACATTTTAGCGGCATTAATTAATTTTTACCCGCACTCAAAAATTTAGCGGGTCAATTTCATCATGGCGTCCTTCGAGGCTGATGCTGATGCAAGGAACTACAAGTGCTGACGCTTTTACCGACCAGTACCCAGCCACAGTACCCACTATTTATTAAATTGTAATTATTAACATACATTACAAAAATATGTAAAAGGGTGCATTTCTTTAAGACATGATTTAATGTTTACTGTAAAACCAAATGTTCTTGTATACAGTACTTCAATGTAGCACATAAGTATATAACTGTACAACTAAAGTCATAAAATTATGAGTAATATGCTTGTTTAGTATTTTGTCCTAATATGTGTGAACCAATACTGCTTGAAGTGCATAAATGAGTCATATTTCACAGCATATGTCAGTGAACTTTTCCTCCTGCAGCATATCAATTTTCATGTTTCAGATATCTATCGATTAAAACTCTACAAACAGTTATATATTCCTGACACTATTTGGAATTATTTGTAATAAATATTTTACTTAAAAGGAAATAAAATTTAGACTTGTAACAGTTTTGGGTAACACAATAGCAGAATGAAAAATATATCAATAATATTTAATGTATTACAGGCACAGAAATAAAATTTTTAGACGTAATAGAGAATGTACATACAAACCACAGTTTAACAAAGTTTTTTCTGACATTTGGTTCACCTCTACAAAGGTGGTGATGCTGGATTTTAGTATAGTGTAAATAACAAAAATCCCCCCCCCCCCAAACATAAAACTACGTGATCAACAGAGATGTAATAGTTTAAACAATTATGTGAAACAAACTAATACGATTTTTAACTATATATTAAGATATTCACTACATAATTATATTAGGAGAGTTCAAAACTTCATAACCGGACCAGAAATTTGTTAATGTTACTGCCTATTGTTATACATATTATATTGGTCTGATCATAACATGGCTTCACATATTTTAATTGACATTATTATTGCAAGTGAACAAATTTAACTGAATTACTGCACCTTTATAGTCTTGTTCCCATCTTGTTGATTTCAAACTGTTCAATTGTGATTAATTAAAACTGGTGATTAGTAACTTAATTAGTGTCTTTATTTTGTTTTCCACTGTACCATATGTAGATCAGTGAGACAGTCATAACAGTATTTTATATGATTTCACAAGGCATTTGATTCACCTCACTCATGCAGACTACTTCAATTTGCCAGATTCTGTAGAAAAAATGGAAATGTATTTCTTGGATTTCGTTGTCCATGACGTGTCCGTTACTTAACTAAATATCACTATTGTACTAACGACTCGGAACACTAAGTTTTTTATAAGTAAAATTCTACCCACGTACAGTAAACCTCACGAACGTCACACTCACTAAAAACGAACAAACACTCCTTGATAAAGGCCTAAAACATAACATACATTACAAACATAACAACAAAACACTAACAAAACTCATAGTTGACACAGAAACAAATATACAAAACACAGCACCAGAACATCAAGACACACTAAGACATAATATAAACAACATAATAGGAGTACATAAGACACTAGACAACAACAACCACAACTCAGAAATACACACAGCCATCAAACTGAGGGAAAAGGCACACAAACACAACATCACATTTGTAAAAGCAGACAAAGGCAACACGACTGTAATTATCCCCACAGACAACCTACACAAAAAAGTACAAAACTTCATAGAACAGAACAACATCACAGAACTAAAACACGACCCCACTGACAGATACCAAAACACAGTAAAACTAGTCAACAAAGCCAAACACATAATAACACATAAACAAAAGCCCTACATGAAACAAATCCGACCATCAGCCCCTACCCTCCAAGCGCTTCCCAAAATCCATAAAGAAGACATTCCGATCCGCCCCATTATCAACTACCGTAATGCCCCTGCACACAAACTCGCAAAATATCTAGACAAAATTATTAGACAACACACACAAATAGACAACAACATTGCAGTAAAAAACAACACTGACCTAGTAACAAAAATAAGGCATTAAGGTAAATCTTTATGATTTTACTTATAAAAAGCTTAAGTGTTCTGAGTCGTTAATACAATAGTGATATTTAGGAAATGTATTTATTACTCAATGTGCCAGTATATATAAACTTAAGTGCATAAATAACTGCACATTTTTACTAATGCTTTCCACTACCACTAATAACACACAAGTTACTATCCTGAATAATGACACAGCAGTTTTATTTTCAAGGTTTTTGAGAGAATATAATGAAATCTCAATGGTTGTTTCTGACAGGGATGGAAGTTCAAAATGATGACTATGAAAAAATAACAGTAGTAGAAAAATTCACAAAGAATTTGAAGTAAAGCATAACTGAATCCTATTTATTATAGGCCTGTATTCTTGCAGTTTGTAATGCCTTAGACCACAATTTAGCCAGTGCCACTGTGACCTTCAGAAACAGAAGGGTGGTTTGGGTAGAATTGGCTTATCATTGCCACATTCATAAAATACTCTGATATACTGCTCTCAAACTGACCACTGTTTTCCTTTGTCCCTTCTGACCTTTATTATTATATTCTGAAGAGAGATGAGGAAACCTTAGAAAATAATCTCCCTCTCTCTGTCTTACTTTCTGTGCCCTCTGCCCGAAAAATATTTCAAACATGTAAAACTACTTTTTGATGATCTGTTGAGGAAAGCTATATATGGCTTTTAGTGTATAACACACACATTAGAATTTTATTTGTGTCATTTTTAAAACCCCAATACGTTACTATGAATTCATTGAATTCCTTATTTTCAACATTAATAACATCGTCAGTATGGTGTAATTGTTGATAATTGTGACACACACACAAGTATTTATAAGTCAATTACAAATAAAGCCGCATTTAAATTTATGTGGGGTATGGATATTGTTACGACATTCTCACTGATCACCAGTTTTAATTATCACAATTAATTGAGTGTTTGTAATCAACAAGATTATACTAGTACAATAATTCAAGTAAAAATATGTTCACATGCAATAACAGTATCAACTAATAGAGTCCTGCACAATAATCACTTTACACTAATAGCCACTTGAAATGCACTGAGCAATCGCCCGATATGAACGATTCAGCAGCAGGTTTGGGCTATTTGTAGTCTGCAGGGGAAGTCTTACAGTACCTACTGCATAAAAACAACTCAAAGATATACTAGCAAGTTTGAAATGTAATAATGAGGGTAACTAAAAGTAATATTTAAAAGCTCAGTACTCAGATTTTAATCTCAGTACTCTGATTTGGTGAATTATCAGCAGCTGGTCAGCTGTGCTGCTGATAATTTACATGACTCACCAAGCCTGTCTCAACAGGCTCTTTTCCTGTGGTGACATGCTCCTCTCTACAGTTGGATTAGTGCAGTTGTTCCTATCTTTCATTAAGTGAGGACATACCTACAGTGACTAATTGTTTCCTAGTTAAAGATTGTTTAAATTAATGTTTTTAAGTTAAGTGTTATTGAGGCAGTAATAATATAAACTTTTTAAAATTTACTTTGGGTTTTGAAGATAAATTTAAATTCGTGTGAATATAAACTTATTTTGTTTACTTTGTGTTTTGAAGAAAAGGTAAATTTGAGCGTACAAGTAGGGCATGGATGTTTTTTTTAACAATAATTCAGTTGAATCTGTAAGTACTGGCAGTTTGTTTACAGTTTAAAACCCTCTAAGTACTCCCTTTTTTTGTTAATTACTAAAAATAATATATCACTATTATTTTTTTATAAAGGTTTTGGTTCAATAACTAAAATATTTTGGAAGTATTATATGAAGAATAATACTTCAAATATTTTTCATAACATGCTGTGAAGTATGCAAAACAGCATGGCAGACATTCAAGCCTGTAGCATTGGACTATTTAAAAAATCCGACCGTTTCCAAACAATCTACATACCTTCAAAAAAATTACAATGTGTTTCTGAATTAAGTGACGAAGAAAAAGATTTCATTCGCCTTAGATCTGGAATTAATTTGTGTGAATTTAAAAATATCTGTTCTCATCACAGCTACTACTTTTTAAACGTATTTGAAAAATATCAAACAATCTGTGTAGACCCGTTAAAAAAACACAAAAAGCCTATTAAAAAATCGTTGAGAAGTGTAAGTTTAAGTTTTTCAAAACAATTGGTAGCAAAACATATTTACATAAAACCTGGGCAAAAGCTTTGTTCAACATGCCGTAACTTTTGTGAAGAAAAAATAAAAATAAAAGTCAGTGAGAATGAAACAGATGATCAACTCATGACTGAATTAGATTCATTAGAATCAAGAAATGTACCCCTCTCACAAACACTGCTCTAGATGATTTAGGTTTAACACCAATAAAGCTTCACACCTTGTAGTCATATAGTAAGGGGCCGTATTATAAAAGAAAAGTTGATAATGTAACTAAGGCTGTGAAAAGAAAAATTTCAAAAGCACTAGATTATGATGTTCCAAGTTCTGATGGACGAGGAAGAAGATACAAGTATGGTTAAAAAGGCACAGGATTTTGATGTGATGATTTATCTTTTGAAAGAAAAGATTTTATCTGTTGGGAGGTCTCAATCTTGGAGCAAAGAAAAAGTGATGAAGGAATTCAATGTGAGTGAATACATTATGCGACAAGCAAGAAAGCTGAAACGTGAAAAGGGTATTTTGGCAATTCCTGATCCCAAAAAAGGTAAAACACTTTCTGAAAATACAATTAAACTTGTAACAGACTTTTATCAAAATGATGAAAGTTCAAGAGTGTTACCTGAGCTAAAGACAAAGTACGTGTTAAAAAAAATGTTGTTGTTGTTTTCCAATGGCTCCCCCTTGGTACATTTAACCCATTTGGTACCAAGCTTCCCAATAAAGACCACTGTAATTTCTGAGTTCTTGCATTTCCCGGTTCAGCTTCACACACTCCAATAGATGTTTTTTGTTCATTTTTGAGTATTCTCTCCTGCACAATACACAATCTTCTGTGGTAGAAATTTTTAATTTGTAAAGATGCGCTGAGAGACAGTCATGGCCAGTTTCCAGTCTAAAGTTGGCGACTGCTTCCTTCCTGGGTTTTCTACAGTTGTTATTCCATAACTGTTCAATCCCTGACCATGTTTTTCTTTCTGATGTTTCTTGCTTCTTCCAGGAAGCGAGAGTTCGTTTTCCTTGTCATCAGTCTTCTTAGGGTGCTGAAGTCATGGGTACTTTCCCGGTGGAAGAGCATTGTCCCTCACTTTGCCACGGTGTCCGCTGTCTCATAAAAAAAATGTTTACATGCAAAAAAGACTTATCCTTTGTAACTTGAGAGAACTCTGTTCTTGTTTTAAATGGGAATATCCAGATGTGAAAGTAGGGGTTTCAAAATTTTGTTGTTTGAGACCTAAATGGTGTATCCTTGCTGGTTCTGCAGGCACACACACTGTATGTGTTTGCTGCATCCACCAAAATGTAAAACTGTTACTGGATGCTGCCAAAATTGAAGAATCATATAAAGACCTAATTAAGATGCTTGTGTGCAACATAGAAAATTCCAACTGCATTCTGCGCCATTGTGATAACTGTCCTGCAAACACTGCATTAATCGATTATTTGACTGAAAAATTAAGTGAAGATTATGATTTAGAAGAAGAAATTGTAATAAGCCAATGGGTGAATACCGACAGAGCAGAGATGGTAAAACAATCTATTAGCGTAGAGGACTATATTTCTTTATTGAGCAGATCACTAGAAAAGCTAATACCCCATTCATTTGTCGCTAAATCGCAGTCATCAGCTTTTAAGAGATTGAAAGAAAACCCACCACCCAATACAGCAATTGTAGTAATGGATTTTAGTGAAAATTATTCATGTCATACAAAATGAAATCCAAAGTTATCATTGGAATAGAGGGTGTTGTACTCTTCATCCAGTAGGAATTTTTTTAAGAAACAAAGTTTTGATTTCTAACCATTGTTTTATAAGTGACGATCTTGAGCATGACACAAGTTTTGTTAACTATGTCCAAAGGGAAATTACAAAATGGCTGGCAATAAATCATCCAGAAATAGACACAGTTCATTATTTCACTGATGGCTGTGCTGGTCAATATAAAAATAGTAACAGTTTTAAGAACCTGTCTGAACATTTGAAAGACTTCAATATGAAAGCTGAATACTCGTTTTTTGCTACAAGTCATGGGAAATCAATATGTGATGGTCTAGGAGGAACGGTAAAAAGAATTTTAAGGAAAGCAAGCCTCCAGCTACCAGATGAAGATCAAATTATGACAGCAAGTGCTGTCTACAACTATTGTGAAAAGAACATTGAAAACATTTACTTTCACTTTATTGACAAAAAAGATGCTGATTGACTACGATTGGAACTAGAAAAACAATTTTCAACAACCCGGACTATTCCTGGTACTAGAAGTTTTCATAATTTCAAACCACTTCAGACAAACAACCTTGAAATTAGAAGGACTACTGATAGTCTTAACCCTGCACTAATCTTTTCTTATCAGACTTCTTCTGATTGGGTTTGTGTTCAACCATCTTCAAATAATTATGTGGCTGCAAATTATGATGGTAACTGGTATTTTGGACTAGTAAAAACTATCTTCAGTGAAGAAGAAGATGCGGAAATTCTTTTTCTCCACCCTTCAGGACCAGCTGCATCTTTTTATTGGCCTCAAAGAGAAGATTCATGCATAGTGCCTTTGGAACACATCATCAGTATAGTAGACGCACCTCAATCAAGTGGCACCGGAAGAATGTATTATTTCAAAAAAGATTGTGTGAAAAAAAACTGAAAGCTGTTGGATGAAGTGGAAAAAGTATTTCAATCAGCATTAACATGTATTAAAAAGACAAACAACTCACAATATTGAATGTGCATTTTGAACAATAAATTGTGTTAAACGTAAGTACTCAATCATCTTTTGAATTTTAAAAGATATTCTTCTGTTGTGCACAGTAATTAAACATGTTAAAAAGCCAACTATATTTTTTAATTATCTAATAACCTATATATTTAAGAGTATTTTAAAACAAATTTGAGCATTCTATCATGTCTGAGACTCTAGATATTGTGGTTTTTGTAAAACAAAACACCCGTTTCTTAAATTTCTAAAAAATTATATTTAAATATTTTTAGTTTTTTGAGGGATTGAAATAGGTTAATAAGAGCATTTTTCGCTGCTTTTAGGTATAACACACAAACTTCCTGCAAAATTCCATGATGATATCTTGAATAGTTTTCAAAAAAATATTTTTAAAGTTGTGAGTGCACGTTAAAGGCGCGATTTCTGAGGCTTCGGATAGCGCCAAATTAAAAAACTAAAAAATTAATAAAAAAAAAACTATAAACGATAGAGCAAAAAAATTTTTCAGGTGTTATCAGGATAGTAATAGAATCACTTGTGTCAAGTTTCATCAAAATCTGAGGAGGTGGGCGTCATGACCTGGGTGACTTGACATGGAATGACCCCCGGAGAAGACCAAGCACTTGACAAAATCTTAGTTGTTCTTTCTGTCAACATGTACTTTACTAAACAAGACATTACCTCTTGCTTAGCTAATGGAGGTTACCAGGGAATTTTGCATATAAGTGTTGTATCTCTGGTATTGATGAGATGTTGTACCAGAGAGGTTCTTCCCAGTGACTGGCCCCAAACTGCAAAAGAATCTTTAAATTCATGTAAAAACTGTCACGAGTTCTTTTACCTCACCACTTGAGGGATCATTAGAAGTTCTGTACAGGAATTCTTGAAGTTCCTCTGATAATTTGAAAGTGTCTGAACCACTGGATCTTTGTTCTGGTCTTTGCCGGCTACGCAGGCTACAGGAGACATTTTACGTAGGAGCATAGTGCTTGTAAAGTGACAGTTTGGTCCAAAATAATAGGTACATAATACCACATAATAGGTACATATCCAGTTCCATCAGCTTTTTTAAACTTCTGGCAATTAGTATGCTCGACGTGCTGAGTACCTGGGGGCTATTTATAGTCTACCAGTTTCCATAATATGCATCCTTAACAAGCACTTGAAAATTCTAGGGGATACTTCTGTGTGGCCTTGGCAGAACACACACCAGCAGGGCTAGTCGAGAAGCTTGTAGAATGACACCATCGAACGCACGAGAATGTTCTGCATTAGGTAACAATACATTAGAGCATGGGCCTAACTTGGGGGGGGGGCAGGGTAAAGCTTCATAAATTCAAGTGTGTAGTGAGACCATCTATATAATAAAATAAATGAAATATATTATATACAAAATTTGAAAGTTTAGTAATAATTCTTAGTTAGTAAACGAGGGACAATTTCATTTTTTAATGATCAACAAACCTTTCTTCATAAGTTGTACTTCCAGTTATGTTTACCTAAAACAAATATACTGTAGGCCTATAAACATAAACAATTTCAGTTCTTCCAATTTCTTATACCCAATTTTTGTAAACGCATCCTCTCCCTTAGGCACACTGTCACAAAATGCTCAGCAGTAGTAGCAGTAAGCCGAATCAGTCACAACACAAAGAAATTTTCAAATTGCCAGTCAGGCAATTTTCAGAGAAATTAAGCAGTGTTACTCCTTTGTGTTTCTTATCTCCTATTTCTCAAAACGTAGGAAGTTAGGTGTTCCAAAACAAGTCTTTTTTTGTGTAAAAGGCAAGCATTGTATTCCAGTTAATTAAGTCTTCTAGAGTTTGTTTTTTTCAAACAGAAATATTATTTTGACGTATATCAAATATGTCAAACATTCCCCTTACAAGTTTCTTCAAAAGAAATAAGAATAATACATTTATGGCAACTAGTCGTCTAATAACAGTACATACGTTGATAAATAGTGCTTACTGTGTCGCAAGCATAGAAACTGTCTCCTGTTTGACTATTTGTTAGTTTTTATTTATAACAA
The DNA here is from genome assembly GCA_034769895.1 of Magicicada septendecula. Taxonomy (NCBI): domain Eukaryota; kingdom Metazoa; phylum Arthropoda; class Insecta; order Hemiptera; family Cicadidae; genus Magicicada; species Magicicada septendecula. Next base: position 474,221,138 of record CM068371.1, on the reverse strand, counting down.
CTGGAAACAAAATTTTATAATGCTTGGAACATTGGGGGGGGGGGGGGAATGCCCTCTTGCCACTCCCAAGTTATACCTATGCATTAGAGTTTGCTCGAGTCTTAAGGTTATAGAGTTACAAAAGTGTCATGTTTACAGGAGTAAAGATATTTGAATAAATGTAACTGTAAACAGAAATAAACTGTTAAGATCTATTCCATGCAAAAATAAAATGACGGATTAATTAACTATTAAAAAAATTGTATTATAACAGTAACTAGATTTTTGTTGTTTAGTTGACAATAATGTCAGTGGCTATAAATAAATAATTCAATGAAATCCACTGTAACATTTGAAAAATTGTAAATTTGACTCACAAGTTGAGGAGACAAGATGAAGTTGTACCACTACAGTTAATATTGAGTGTGATGCATACATAATTTGTGCATATGTGAATGAACTCGGAACATCTTAGCAAAAAATTCAGACTGTCATCAAACATCATATTATAATTAATGTACTCATTTATTTTCTTTAATTACTTATTTTTAATTTTCCTGTTGGTATTATGTAATTCAGAGCAACTGTGACATGAAAATTAACAGCGAATAAACTCGTTAAATGATTGTTGTTTGCTGATAAGCCTAATCAATAAATTATGCTTTTCATTATTGATGATTTGAATTTAAAAATTTAATATAACACAATTGAATTGTATTTTACATTAGACAGAGTGAATGTTAGTTTGCATTCAGATATGTTTATATAAATGTTCCCAGTTATTGGTACATGCATTTTCAGTTGGTTTGATCAGTGACATGTTAGAGAAATTTCTGTATGTAAGTTTTACCTGGCTGACAATAAAACCGTTCATAACTCCACTGGCCACTGTCTTGGCAGAATATTTCTGTATATGGTGGAGGCCGAATTTGCATATATGTTGGTTTACATTTGGCTTTTCCTCGTGTCCAGGATGCACTGGCTTGCTACAGTCAATCTCCCATCCTCCATTAGAACATTTTACAGCTACACTTAATGACACCAGAGGTGAACACATTTCTGAAAAACTTAATGAATGTCAAAATTATGTTAACATTTGGGAAGGAAAGTAAATTATTCCTGTTAGACTTAATGTGTTATGTGAATATAAAAACACGTGAATATATGTTGGTATACATAAGTATACCAATTTTTATCCGAATTCACCCAGATTAAATTTATAGAATATTCATTGTCATAAGAAATCTGTAAGTATAATAAAACTATTATGATCAAATTTGCAGAAACATTGAAGGTTCCTGTAAAGCCCTGCAGAACCCACACTTATATACCTCTATAAAACATTAGGAATATAATTTTTAATTCAATATTATGGCATATACAATAGTATGACTTTGTTAATGTTTATATGTTTTCGTGTTTCCTCTCCACATTGAAACTGTAACTCCCTTTGGGACATCAAAATACAGTAAATTACAGACCTTTATCTTATATTGGAGCATTACAGTATATTGTTACGATGGTCTCACTGATCGTCGTAAAGTACAGTGGAAAACAAAATACAGACACCAATGAAGTCACTAATAACCAGTTGTAATTAATCACAAATGTCAACTATAAAGATTTCCGCATTAATTATAATACACAACCACTTGATATCACTTGACAAATCGCCCAACATAAACTAAACTGACCATCACTGGATGCTTATATTTATGCCCCGCTGAGATGCCAGACTAATCTGTTACTTTTTGGATGACATGTTAAACAAGTGCGTCTTATAGGCACTCTCCACTCGAAACACTGTCGTGTCTGTCCTTGAACACAGTCCATGGACCGGTGTGGTCTGGAACAGCCTCGATTGTTGACGCATGATGGGTGTCATGTAATTTTGTCTTTCTTCTCAAATTAGCAATGTGTACTCACACAAACATTACAGCTGAGCTCTGCTGGGATAGCCGAGGAACATGTAGAACAACACACTTCATTGTTCAAGAATGTTCCGTTGTATAACACTATCCCCTCCTTAAGCCTGTTCATCCCAAACTGGCAAACTATCTCTGAAGTAATACTTGGCCAAGCGATCTAGGTGGACGACCTTGAATTTGGACCCATACTTATAAACCTCTATAAAATATTAGGAATTATAATTTTTAATCCAATATGGCATACGCAATAGTCTGACTTTGTTAATGTTTTTGTTTTCCTGTTTCTTCTCCACATTGAGTCTACAACTTCACTTGGGACATCAAAATACAGTAGACTGCAGACCTTTGACTTGTATTGAAGCTGTATAGTATATTATATATCAATCTTCCTGCTTACACTGCCTCTACACATCTGAAGTTTGTTCCTCGCACCTCCGTTAGTTGTTCTTTGCATTCAAATGCTGTCTACTTTCTCTGTAATATGCTGTCTATTGACACATTACTTGCATGTCTGGGAGTCCAGTTAAAACATAATTTTTATATTTCTAACAAGAGGTTATTTCAGTTCTTATACACTGGTACTCATAATCTTTTGGTGTTGTCATATTCTAAGTCAATAATTAAATAAATAAAATACTATTATCACTCATTGACACCTTGTTAATTTACTGATATTACAAATTAATTTTCACAAATGAAAATATAACCCACAAAGTACAATTTTGATCTTCAACTATGGTACTGAATATCAACACAGGTGTAATTTAGACAATCAATAAGATAACTCACAAATATAATTTTTGTACATAACTTTTGTATCCTGTATTGAGCAGGATTCAGCATAAAAAATATCCGTGGCATATTTGTGGAGATCTGAAAATGGCAGCACTTTTAATTGGATTGCAACTTGGGTACACTAATTTCTGTAGCTCCTTGTGTGAATGGGACAGCAGGGATAGGAAGAATCTTTATATAAAAAAGCAGTGGCCAAAGAGAGAGGCACTGACTGTAGGAGAGGGAAATGTTGTAAATCAAGCATTTGTAAAACCTGAAAAAGTTTATCTTCCACCACTACACATTTAGCTTGGCTTAATGAAACATTTTGTTAAATCAATGGATTGTAATGGTGCAGGATTTCAGTTTCTAAAAAACACGTTCTTTAATATAAGTGATTCTAGGGTTAAGGAAGGTATATTTGTTGGACCACAAATAAGAAAACTAATATCTGATCTTGCATTTGAAGAAAGTTTGAATGACTTTGAGGTTGCTGCATGTAAATCATTTGAAAACGTAGTTTACAACTTCCTGGGAAACGATATGGCAGATAACTACAGAGAACTTGGACATAATGTGTCATTCAAAAACTCATTTTTTTTTTTGTATTGGCCATCTAAGGACCACATGCCAATGTCAATTCTTTACTCTTTGTTCTTTCCTTTTTTTCCAATATTCTTTCATCTTCTCACTGTGTCTCTTCTTCCTGTCTTCAGTCCACTTTGAACTTGCGTTTTTCTCTCTCCTACCCTGGACTCCCTCCATTTTTAACACTTTTGCCCGAAAAACTTCTCCTTCAATTGCTTCTTCTGCATGTATATTATTTTTTTTTTCTAAATCCCTTTGGACTTCTTTTAATCCAACTTGATGTTAGACTTCTTCCCCCACAGATTTTTGAAGATTTGCTTTGTCAACCTATTGTCATCCATTCTATATAAATGTCCAAAAAATTATTGTCTTCTTTTTCTCATTATTTCTGTTATATTTTCTATACTTTGATATATTTCAGCATTACTTCTTAATTTCCAACCTTGTGAAGTTTTTTGTGGGCCTAATATTTTCCTAATAATTTGTCTTTCCAATATTTTTAGTTTGTCTAAATTATAATTCAATGCTAGACATTCACTTGCATTTAGGCATTCTGGCTTCACTACTGTACTGTAATGCCTTATTTTCTAATTTTTAGATATGCACTTTTTATTGTAAATATCTTTAGTTATACCATATGCCCTTTCCATCTTATGAATCCTTTCTTCTATAGCAGATTTTTCCAAGCCATTCTCTTAAATTATATCTCCTAGATACTTAAATTTTCGAACCCTCTCTATTCGACCAATATCTGTTACTATGAATTTTGGCGCATTTTTAATGTGTGTGAGAAATTTGTTTTTTTTTCTGCAGAAATTCTTAAGCCTGTTGTACTGGCTATGTCCTCTAAAAAATTAACTTGTGTTACTGCAGATGTCAGATGTTCAGAAAGTATAGCAAAGTCATATGCGATAATAAAGTCAAAACTCATTTTTTAGATTCAGATTTTGATTTTTCCCCTGACAATCTTGGTGCCGTGAGTGACAAACATGATGAACCTTTCTGTCTAACCTATACAAACTTTATAATTTTTAACTAGTTTTACATGGTTTATGTATATACTGTAACAATTTACAGCACACACACACACACACACACACACACACACACACACACACACACACACACACACACACACACACACACACACTAACAAAATCCTCAAACAATAAAGATGACATCTTACATTACAATATAAAAAACGACTGATGGTACCAGGAAACTCATGGACATTTTCTGTCATATTCTGCAGAAACTGATAGTGTTAATGTTTTATATGAAGTTTTTAAACACGTTGCCTTAGTGAGTGTGTGTCTCTAAAGTTTATATGTTAATTATTGTTTACAAAATATCCTGATTTTTTCAAGAATCATTAAAAATTTTCCCCAATTTTTAAAATATGCATGCACAAAACTAGATTTCAAAAACAATTACAATATTTTAAATTCAATTATATCAACCTCCCTTCTGTTCCATGCTCTGTCATTACTAAATACAATACATACTGCATCTTGCATTTTCACAGTATCAATTTCGATAGTAACACTTGGTGCAAGGATGCTCATGAACATAACCTCAGTGGGTACTGGAAGTTGTAAACTTCATTCTTACAATGTTGTTTCACAGGTTGTGTTTTGGTATGTATAAAGAAAGAAGAGAGAACTGTGCTTGTATTTAAAACAATAACAATACCTAAAAGAAAGTGTTACAGCCACCCTACTTAGGCCTTCGTCAATAGGGTGGAGAGCTGAATGTTCCCCTAAGCGAGGCTAGAGCAAACCTCCAGCCATGATAGCCAATGTAATACTTTCTATTAATTTATAATGGAATGAAAAGAAACAAACAAGTTATTGGGTTCCATTTGATAAAGAGTTTTCAGTACTGAACACAGTGAGATCAGATATATTACTGAATACTTCAATAAAAAACAAACTTACTGAAGAAAGTAGTAGCACCTATCAACACATTAAGTCCTTTCTTGTAAATGAAACTTCATGAACGATGTAAAACTAATTGCTACTGAGCAGGGAATGTTGGCATTTCACAAAGTAAAATGCAAACATACATTGAACTGCATATCATCTATCATAAGAAGATTTCATGAAAAACTTTACTTGTTCAAAAACAAAATGTGAATCAATTGTTATTAATGTATTTGTTCCATTGGAAGTCAAACAATTTGTAAACAATGACAAGAATCAAAATACGTGTCTGTTATGATTGGTAAATCCAACCATAGAAATGTAAAATTGGTACCTACTTATGTAAAAGGAGCCCAAGTCAACATGATCAAGTTTGTGAATATAATATACTATTTTGAATGTTCATCACTTCTTTGTTTACACACATAATAATTATTAATATTGGTGTTACTTTCACCGTAAACTTACTTGTTTTATTCACTCAAATCTTACTTGTTTTATTGAGTGAATAAAACAAGTAAGTTTACAGTGAAAGTAACACCAATATTAATAATTATTGTGAATATAAGCTGTTTGTTTTACAAGTTTTAAGCAAACACGATCTGAAAGAAAAAAAACCTGTAATTAACATTTCGAAGGAATTGCAAGGAAAGAGTCCAATAACTGAACTGAACTAGAAACTTGAACAATATCTCAGTCTTGATTAGTTACAAGTTGGGTTTAAGTCAGAGATTAACTGAAATCTCATACTTATCTATAAAAAAATGACATCTACGAAGTAGGAAATAAAATCAATGAGGTAACTTTAGGAGTTCTTGGAGTGACGCAATAGGAGCGTATCAGAAATAGTTGATGACTAATTATACAGAATACAGGAAACAGTTTGTAAGAATAAATACAGAAGCCAAAAGATTGGTTTCAAAAGCCAAGAATGAAGTGTGGAAAACTAAGAGTGAAGAGACAGCCACCTGCATTCGACTAACTAAATCAAGGACAGCCTAGAAATCTAATAAAAGTCTCTGAATTAACAGACATAAAAGTACTTAATAGGTTACATATTATTCAAGTAAGAGAATGTAAAAAATATAACTCTGAACTACTTGTAGAAATCAAAACTGAGTCAATAGAAGAAAGGATACCTAAAGAAGAATATAACAATAAAAAAGAATATGATGATGAAAAAGATCAGGAAGTAATTGACAATCTGATTAAGGATATATTTGTGCTGGAGGATGGAGGAGTCATGAATGAGCATGGACCACAAATATTGATGAAGTTATTGACCTGTTAACGTAACTAGTTTCTTGGGGTTGGGGCAAGCTACTACCAAAATGGGCAAAGGTGCGTATTAGTAATACGTATATAAGAAAGGTGACTACAAAAATTTCAGTAATTATAAAGACGTTAGTGTAACCAACTCCCTTTCTTGAAAGAATGGTGATATTCTCATAAATTGATCGAGCACAAGATGAGGGATATTGAAGAGGAGAATGGATTTCAAGTGGGTAGGCCTTGCATGGATATTGTTTTTATACTTAAACAAGTTACTGAAAAAAGGGTATCTATATCTCATAATCGTCAACTCACATTGTTTTCACTGATCTAATGAAAGCTTATGACAGTGTGCTGCTTGTGATACTATGGAGAATTATGTGAAACCAATGAATAACTGGCCGCAATGAATAGACTATATACAACTACCCAATTATATATAGATATGACAGATTGCATTAAAGTAGAGAAAAGAGTGTCCAGTGAGATTAGTGTTAGTAATGGTGTGGCGGGATTTGAATTTTCCTGGCATGATTCAAATGTAAAAGTGCTGCCTAACCAAAGCTGGCTGTGTGGCCGTGGGGAGACAAAGCTGACTTGATCAGTATGCCGCGACAGTGAACGGAGACGGTATATAGTAAGCCAGCCTTTTGTACAGCTGATTCCTTGCTGGCGAAGTTAGGTTAAGCAATTCTAAACAAGTTGAATTTCTGTACCTTGGTGGGTTAGGAAAACATGCTATTCCTTCTCATTTCATCTTTAGCCTTCCGACTGGGCGTTTCGAGGTCTGACGGCGTGACAAAATATTGTTTCAACTTACTATGAGCTTGTGAATCTACAAAGTGTCTCAGGTGAGAATCATCACATTATTCGCTGTTAATTTAATAAGGGGTTATGCGTCATGCAAATTATGTCTGAACGAATTGAAAACGAGCTTACTGAATCTGAAATTTTAGAAGAAGACACAAAGAAAACTCCTGTTTTTAGAAAAAGTAACAGAAATACGTATAAGGTTACCTAAACGTTATGAAGATTATGAGATTTATGAGGCCTATTGTCTGCTAACAGCTGAAAATGATCCAAAAACCTATTGAGAATCCATTGAAAAAGGTAATAAGTGGAACAATGCTATAAAAAATGAATTAGATGCACTCAAGAAATTTCATACCTGGGTCTTTAGAACAGAACAAGATGGCACAAAGAAGGACAGGCTAGTCGCCAAAGGATACCAAGAAAACACAGAATATAATGTGTATGCTCCAGTAACAAAGATATCCACAGTAAGAATGATTAAAATCTTTCACATGCCTTAAACAATAATTGGCAGCTTCGACGTTTAGATGTCCCTTCTGCCTTCTTGCATGGAACATATTAAGTGAAGAAGTATACATAAAAATTCCTGATGGAGTAAATGCATCCAAGCAAAACGTACTTAAATTAAACAAAGCACTTTATGGATTAAAAGTATCTCCTTGGTGTTGGAATAAATGTTTTTTGTAAGTGTTTCATTTACTGGTATGTTATTATACATATTTGATATATCAAATGATATTAATTTTGTTTCTTCTGTAGTGTGTATTTTCTTTAGGTTTTCTATAACTGTATATCCATTCTTTACATTATACCTATTTTCCAGTATTATTTTCTCTCTGAGTATTTTATCTATTGTTTTTACTTCCATATTCCTTAAGGAATGGAAGTATGGTGATGGCAAAAAAAATCGTGTTCGAGATTATTGCAGATTCTGATTCTACTACACTCAAAACATGAAAAAAAGTCGTTTTCCGAAAAGTGTCTGTGTGTGTGTCTGTCTGTAGATTTTTTTTCTATGGCAAACGATAACTGCCGCAAATTCAAACAGAATCAAATAATTTTTTGCATACAGCCCTGATTTGTAGAGTACTCAAGACCTATTGTTTTTGGTGAAGATCGGTTGAGGGAAAGGGGTAGTTTACCTGCAACGGTTTTTTTTTATCAAGGGAAATTTTTTTTTTTTTGGCAAACGATAACAGCCGCAAATTCAAACAGAATCAAATAATATTTTGCATACGTCCCTGAATTGTAGAGGTCTCAAGGACTTTCAATTTTGGTGAAGATCGGTTAAGGGGAAGGGGTAGTTTACCTGCAACCTTTTACGTTTTAACAAGAGTAAAGTACTTAAAAATTTATTTAAACTTTTTGAAACAATGGTAATTGTTAAAAATAAAATAATTTTGTTGCCTGGCAATAAAATTATAATTTTTTCATTTATGTATTTTTTTCTCAGTTATGTACTGTTTACGTTTCCATTTTATTATTATGACTACCGCAATGAAAAGGCAGGGAACACACACACACACACACACACACACACACACACACACACACACACACACACACACACAAAATTCGCGTTATTTCTGGCCTCATTCATGTTTATTTTCTTACATTTGCACGGTTTTTAAATGGAAAGTGCCGAACCCATACCAACATAACAAATGCAAGCCGAAAAGTGTCCAGCACCACAGTACTGTGGTTAAGGCTGAAGCAGTAAGTAGAAAGAAGTAGTTTCTATGGTAATATTTCATTTCGAAAATGATTTTAAATATAAATCTTAGAATATGGAAGTCATGTATGGTTCTCCATACCGATATTTTGCTATTATGTATGCTGGGTGCAGTCTTGAAATTTATTAATGGTCTTATTGGTATATCTACTTTATGAATTTTAGGTAAACCATTAAGTTGTGGAGCTCTTGTAACACTGGAAATCATAAGGAAAAAATTAAAAAACAATAATGAAAACAACAGTTTCATAAATAACTTATCATTATAATAAGAAACATATGTAAGCAAAACTGTTTTATTTTCAATAACAAATATTACACAGACCAAGAGATTGGCAATGGGTTCGCCCCATATCATCAATTATGTCAGAAATTTATATACAGGATTTGGAAAACAAAATTATTTTAGGTATCATAAATATGCATAACGTGTTATTATGGAACAGATATGTAGATGATATATTGGGTATATATAATCCTAGCATAAAAAATTAACATTTAATAATACTAAATAAATTAAATACATACAATGATAATGTGAAGTTTACATTTGAAGAAGTAAATAGGAAAATCAATTTTTTGGACATTGATATTCAAATTGGAAAAGATAACGAAATAACTACTAATGTATATAGAAAAGAAACAAATAATAATACAACAATACACAAGGATTCATCACATCCTTGGACAAACAAGGTTAATACATATAACAATATGATTAATAGAGCATACAAATACATAAATAACGAAGAGAAATTATATCAGGAACTTGTACTATTTCATACACCCACTCTTAATTAATTTTAATTTTGTTCACTGTTTTCGTCCGTATTTTGGACGCCATCTTACACTGTTGCCAAATTTACTTACCTAAGGTACACCAGAGTTCGGTTAAGCGTGTTTGGGGGAACAGACAATGGTTGTTGAAATAACCAAATCGTTTAGAAGTTTACTAAGCATTAAATTTTATTGATCCTTTATTATTTTTTTATATTTCTTTTACTCAGCCCCTTTCAATTCAAATAATTCATAATTTTTTACATAGAATTAATTTTCTTCTATTACCCCAGTTAACACATTCAAGAGAAAATCATTTCGGTCAAAAACTTGTTAATAAACAAGAATTATTTATACATTTAATTTTCTTATATGCGAGTTATCTACACTCCAAATAAAATAATAAGATCTTAAAACTCTAAGCAAATTTATTATTGAACACAAACCAGCGCTTCACTCACACACATATACTCTTTCACATCTTATATAATTTTTTTAAAACCTCCTTAGTGAGCTCACTGTCTTTAAGTTAAACATATATTTTAGGGTGCCATTTCTTTTTTTTTATTTTCTTTTTAATTTTGAATGATTATAAAATTTAAATTTCTTCTTATATTTTCTTTTCAAGGTTTCAAGATTAACTTATCTGCAATTGCGTTCCAAAAAACAGTCCATCCTCCGAACGTTTCCTTTCATCATTCCGCACATTTCGTTCTTTTATTGTAGCTCTCACCCGATCACTCAGAACTGTTAATTGAAACACAACTGTTCCTTCATTTTATTTAGCTAACACTCAGGTTGTGGATCCACGTATTTTTTACATTATTGATTATTATGGGTGCCCGTATATTTGTTTCAAAACTTTTTACGTGCTGTTCAGCGCGAAGGAAGATTGTCGACTGGGGCGAATTTAAAGTCTCAATTTCTGAAGTAGTGATGGAATCACGTGATGTTAAACTATTGTTCTTTTGAGTTTCTAATTCAGTTTTGAGGAGAGTATTATTTTAGATCTACATTCCAGCGAAAATATGAAGCTGGGTTGGTCTCTGACGTCATATGGTCTGATCCGTTATCTCATAGGTTACAGGTCATGTATCTAAAAATAACTGTTCTTCATGAGTCTAGAGTTGACCTTGACACAAATTCACTCACTTGCCTGCTACGTTGTTATAATGTATGAATAAAATTTATGTTGTTTCCCCAAAATATTAGGTGGGCTGAAATGTACCGTTACAAACTGAACATCATAAAAGAAATAGCAATAGAAAATGGATATTTGACAGTAAATTTATAAACAAATTAAATAAAAAATATAAAGGAAAAACAATATTAAACAACAGAACAACATTAGGCAGTATAAACACATGCAGAAAAGAAGAAAATGTGACATACCTAACTTACAAATACACATATCGCGCTCTCCAAAGCATTATAAAAAATACAAAATTGGATAAACAAATATAAATATGCATACAAACCAAATAAAAGTATATACAATATAATAATAAATAAAAAAGAATGTGATATATCCAAATTAAGTGGAATAAACAGAATAAGGTGTAATGACTGTGACTACATATACATTGGAAGAAGAACATATAGAAATTTCAAGCAGAGATTTATGGAAGATTTCAGAGCTTTTAATAATAAAAAAAAAACGGGAATCTCCAACATAGCAGATCACCCTATTAATATGAATCATAGCATAACAAATATAACCAACAATATGGAAATAGTGGAAGTAAACAATAATAAAAACGACATTATACAGTTGGAAAAGTTATATATACACCTTCATATAAAAAAAATGTCAACTTGATGAATCAACAAACAATATTTGAGAATGACCAATTATTTCAATACATGACTAGCTTATTTCACCCAATAATGATGGCAGTGGAAAATTCAATACGGATTAGAGAAAGATGTAATGGAGGACGCAGATAACAACAACAGATACATACATTTAAAGGATGACATTGCAGCAAGAACATAACACAGAAGAGGAAAGTGTAGTAATAGTGTGTGAACTGATGATGAAATTTAAATAATTTCGAAAAGGCCTTCTTTATTACCTTAACAAGGTGAAATTTTACTAATTTTGGTGGTTATGTATAAAATAATATTATAACAAGTCAGTGGCATAATGTTTAGCAAAATAAACAACAAGTTGTCGCATTGTCTACAGCAGAAGCAGAATACATGGCTACAGCACTGTGTGCAACTGAAGTTATATACCTGAAGGGACTAGCTTCTGATTTTAATAGTAGTGAAGTGCAAGCTACATTATCTGTTGATAATATGAGTGCAATTCCCATGATTAAAAATTATGAAAACAACAAAAGGTCTAAGCACATTGATATTAAAGTACACTTCTTCAGAGACATTGTTGCTAAAGATAAAATTAAAATAAACTATGTACCTTCAAATGAGAAAATTGCAGATATATTTACCAAGTCTCTGTGTAAATAAAAATTTGTTAATTTCTTAATTAACTTAATTTAACATAAGTGTAAATTAAATTCTAATTCAACATAACCTCAAAGCTTTGGAAAGATTATTAATACTTAATGTACGCTAACTTTGTTTAGCAATTTCAAGTATGGATATTTTTTTATAGGGAACTTTAAATTGAAGGTGGGTGTTGGAATAGAACGTTGTTGTCTTAAGTTTTGTGTTTGTTGGTACTCTATGTAATCATTGTTAGCTTTGTAATCTCTATGTACGTTTTTTGTATATGTAAAATATATAAATGAAGATGGCTGCTGTGAAAGGTGTTTATTATGTGTTAGTAACTTTTTATACCCCTGATTTGTATTTTTCAGCATCTATATGCACCGATGTTGTGTTTCAATAGAAACAACCACAACACTCCAACGCTGTTTAAAATCTATTTGAAAGACACCTTGATGTGATGGAAGAAGGAAGTCATATGTGTATACCAAGTGGAGATGAAAGATTCTTTGTGTTACGTATTGCTGAAGAGAAGGCTATACTGGCCTACAAAGTAACTGAATTACAACGTGTAATAAGATTGGGATATATAAAACCATAGTAAAGAGCACAGGCTTATACAGAACAGAATTGTGGGTAGTAAAGTAAAGAAATAAAGTAGGGCTACAGAACCAGAGCTATAGAGATGTATTATCAGAGAAAAGATGTTGCCATTAGTGCAAGACCTCACACAGATGTACTGTTTGAATCAGCATTGATTGTAGCTAAAATGCAAGAGAGACATAAACAAATTGTGCTATTATCAATAATACACAAAATAAAATAATATTTAAACATCTCACCTACCTTAATTTTGAGTCCAGGAGTCTCACACGAACCGTGAATATCAACGTGATTTAATAAAACTTCCCATTCTTCCCCATTACTATATCACTAAATGATTATGATATAGATACAATAAAATTGATTAACATTGATAGGACTAATTTCAAAGACAATCCATGCACAGAATTTCAAGACTTTTCATTAAAACCAAAAGATTTTAAATGATATTCTGAATATCAGAGAAATACAGCAGAACAGACACATCTAAAATAGAGCAGCCTAGCAAATGTTTCTAAGCAATTTATGATATTCATTTTGTTTAATTTGATTATAAATAAGTATTAATTACTTTATTAAACAGTGTTAATTGTTAATTTCAATTTCAAGTAGAAACTTTTTTTTTGTAGTTCGTGCGGGTATCTATGAGAGAAAGGGTAGAGCTGAGGAAGTGTTAAAGAGGTAGGAAGTATCCTGACTTTACCAATTTCAAATCTGGTCACCCTAATGTAGCTACATCATAAATGAGTTAAATGTCTGCCACCAATGTTACTCACTTAGTATTACCTTTTTTCCTCCCCAATGCATTTTATCAGAAATTTTAAAACAAACTGTTAACTTACTTTTACAAACTGGAATTTTTGGAGACCACTTTCCACTAACACAGAAAGCAAGAAAATTGTCCTCCTGAGTTTCCTTAACATAATATCCTTCATTGCACGTGAATGATAACCAATTTTGAGGAACATGTGTCCCAGCCATCTGACTACAAGCTGCTATTTTGTCATCAAATTGGCATATAGGTGCAGAATAGTTTCCAAATTCTGGTGGCTGAGGGAGAAGACAGCTTCCAGCTTGCGGTAGAGATGGAGGACTAAACAAAATTTTAAAAGTAGTCATTCAGTTGTTAAGTATGTATTTAAACTAATATTCACACTACTGTCTAATGACTAATGTTTATGTCTGTATGACACACACACACACACACACACACACACACACACACACACACACAACTCTCTCTCTCTCCCTTGCTCCTCTCAATTTTATCTTTAGATTATTTATGATAGTTTGCTTAAAAAATTCTATATTTTGTATTTGCTATTTGCAAATTACGCTTGAATGGTATTTTGTCTTCATGTTATTTTGTGCTGCTGTTTGCTGAACATTGTATATATCGTTTATCTTGAAACTTTTGTTTAATCTTTCATATGTTTTTACGCTTTTTTGTGAGTTGGGTTTTTAGGAGTTTCATGTTTTAATTGTATTCTATATTGTGAATGTTTGCTGGAATCAACAATCAACTTGCCCATTACATCTTTTGTTGCCGTTAATGCACGGTCCATACACACACACTGGAATGTGGATGGTGAACATCTAATGAAAATTGTATTGATCATATTAAATAAAATTTGAAATGAATAAATAATATTTTTTTAAGAATGTATTTAACATAAAAATCAGTTAAATAAAAAGAAAAAGCAGCAATCAGATTGACCAGCATGTTAACCATCAGAAGCTGGCATGAACTAAAGAGTTAGCTATATCTCCATAAGCATTCTGTGTTCAACTTTCAATGGAGCAACTAGATTATTTCGTGGTCTTCAGATTGTGGAAGTGCTGTACTGGTTGAGGCAGTACCGGCAGTGTATATCATAGTTCAGGCAAGTAAACAGTGTTTTGTGCATTCAGTGCTAATAATGTTTTTGTTTCCAGCTACTATCTGAACATAAGTGAATTACAAAAAAGTTACCTAAGCGTGAAGCATCCATTCTTTTTTACCTGCCACTGGTGTAAGCTTTCCTTTTTATATATTTTCTTTCTTTCCCATTAATGTCTTATGGGATTCTGTCCTAAGTCTGCTTTTTTAAAACTGTTCTTTATTACAACACATTTATCTCACTTCTTCCATGGCTCCCCAATTTTTTATTTACATTTTCACAATTCATTTTATCATAATTCCCCCCCCCCCAATTCATTTCCACAAGATTCGGGACCAACCTTTATTACTTCCTTCTGTTCAAATTTCATAGGATTTTTTTTTGACATTTTGTTACTTTCATTCTAACCATACTTGTTCCAACCATTAGTTAAGATGATTAGGAAGCACTGTCCATGTATTTAAATGAGAGAAAATGTGCTACTAGCCGCCCTGAAGAGTCCTCGCCACAACATGTTAAACTCTATTAGTGTTCCCTTATATCTCCACTACTATGAAATATTGGTGAAGACAAAATTGTTGTTAGCTTCAAAAATAACCAATTAATAAATATGATGAAAAGTTACTATAAATTATTTACGAAAATTTATTCTTTCAGCATGAAATTAAAAATGTTTAAGTTTCTTTCTACAACAGGTAGATCTAAGAGATTAAGCAAAGCAATTTTAGAATGAATTTGGTACTTTCAAACAAATTCAAATCATCTTGATCAGAAGACAGGTTTCCAAGATAATGAACACACTGCTAAAAAATTGCTGCTCATTGTTTGAAACTGTTTAAATACTTATTAAATTTGTTTTGAAAAACAGTTTCATGTCAAGTAAATACGATATTGTATTTATTATTATTTTTTTTAATAGGAATTCAGCTAAATAAACTGTTATCGATACTAGTTTGGAAAGACAAAAACAAAATAGCATTAAGTTTCCTGTACAGTTATATAAAAATACTGCTTCTAATACTGTAATTACAAATAGAATATCACACCTGGAATAGTACTCTGCAATTAAATGATTAAAAGTATTTAAATTTGAGTTACTTTACCTTGTTAGTACGTAGAAATTAACCAAGATGTCGTCTAGTGTACTCGGCAGAGAAAAATAGCTCAATGCAAATAAACAAGTACATAGTTATAATTCATATATAACACTACTTTATTGTATTTTCATCTAACATTCTTTTTTATCATTCCATTTTTTTTCCTCAAAACTATTTTTGGTCTTTCTTTTTCATTACGTAACCAAACTACAAAGCAAACATTGAAATTAACTTATTCTATTAACTAATTTAAATATTTCTTTAAAGGCAACCCAGCAATTGCTCATTCATACTCTCACGCATTCTACCCTATTAAACTTGAGATAGGTATCTCTTTATTCATTATATAAAATTTATCTTTTCTTTTTACTTTATTTTGTTTTTATAATTTAGATTGTCGGTTTACTTTACTGATACTGACTCCGCCACGTTGTGAAGCTAGTCCATTCATTGTTCCTTTGGTCGTTCCAATTACGTTCGCACTGTCACGGTTTCGTTCAATGCCGATAATATGTTCTCAACTAATTAAATTTTGGTCACTGATTGTTGTCTAACGTTTCACTGTTGGTACTTAAACAAGTTTTACATTTTTACGTATTTTAATTACACATGTTCTTTTATTCGAATTTTCGCCTCATGAGCCTATACATTGAACCGGCCGGAGCCGCAGCTATAGGACAACAGCTTTTGTTCTCTGCGCACTAGGCGAGAAGGAATTTATACGGACGTGACATTTTCGTGTGACCGTTGGCCGTGTGCGCGCGTACGTGTGAATGCGCACCCTTGCTGATAACTCTTACATTCCTGCGTAAAATGCTGTGCCTTATACGGAGCGATAGTCCATGTCCCATTACTATGCTTTGGTTAAATACAATGAAAAAGTTTTATATTGCAAACCCTCACGGGTTTGTACCGTTACAATACCCCCCCAATGAGAGGTTTTCTGCCGAAACAGAAAAACTCTCATTGCTAAACCCTAAGAGGACCAGCGAGGATATGGTGCCAACAACCCCCCTTAATAATTCCTTAATAAATCATGGGTAAACTACCCCTCTAGTTTGGCGACTATGGCTGCACCTGAATGACGTTACTGGACTTCTCTGTTCGAGATCCCAACACCGTAAAATCAGACAGGCACTCACCACCGTATCACCTAACCTTGTAACATTTCAACAAAAAGCAATAACTAGCCTTATAACAAACCAGATCCTCAACCGATATATCTCCCCTTATATATATACTGGATTGCCTTTAGCAAAGTACTGGGTGCATACACATGTTCATTACTAGCTTAAATACAAGATCTCTAAATATTCTTCATTAATGTAACATTCACATAAACATTTCATACTTACCTTTAAATAAAATTTACTCCCATTTCTCAACCTTTAATTGTTTGCTTGATATTATTACTTCAAATCAAATTAAATCATTTAAATTTCGTTCAAGTAGTGAAATAAATCTAAGTTCCTTACCAAAGATTCCCATTTAAGTTAATTTACATCATCTCTTTCAATTAGTCATTTTAATCACAATTTTCAAAATTCAAAATCTTTAAATGAATTTAATTTTCCTTAGAAATCCTCATAATTATATGCTAACAATCATAATAAACAAAATAAAATAAACAACTTATCTCTATCATCAATTCCATTACCACTACATTTGGTTACAAAATATATCATATAAACACTATTACTCAGCTGATACCTCATCAACATACACAAGCTGTATGTTTGGAAAGACAAACCAACAAGACAGCTTAGAGATTAAATCCAAGAAGTAAAAATATTTATTTACGTAAACTATTTTTTAGTAGATTTGTGTATTTACTTTTTAACACTTTCAACACCATGCCTGTATGTGATACGGGCAGCACTAAATGATACAGTGGACCATGCCACCTGTATGTCATACAGGTGTTTGATTTTTGTGTATTTAAATACATTTACCCGTATATTGTCCAGTCAAAGTCTGCAGTGTTTGGGTAATCTCTTCTTTACATAGCCTGCTGTTATAATTTAGTTCAAAATTTTATCAATATATGCTTCCTACAAGCCAGTGAAGTAACCAATGTTCAGGTTCAACTATTGAATTTGCTAAGTGCATGGTGTTTCTAGCTAAGCAAAATGTTAAATATGCTAGAGTTTGTGCTGCGTAAACCAATACATGATGAAAATTCATATTAATCACATTCCAAAATTGATGATCTGGATAAGAATGTACCTACAAACTGGATGACTCTTCTGTTTACATGTATCATCACATTACATGTTACAATTTTTATTTTTATTCTTTTGTCCTGTAGTAGTTATATTGCTTTTTCTTATGTGAAAATGCATCACAAAAAAAATCAATGCTGAAAAGGGGAAGAAACTGTGACAGTGACATTGATACTGATTGCACTGATAATGATATCCAGCCAGCTCTACCTGAATTTAAACAAAAAAGTGATATAATAGTGCCAGTTAAAGAAAATTGATCAGAATTTGACTAATTTTTATTAAATCAGCTGTTAAATGTAAACATAATTGCTATTAGTTTGGATAATGAAGATTAAATTTTTTGGTGATAAAAATTATGTTTAAGACTACTAATTTGTTAAAATTTATATACATGTAATCAAAATTTTAAGAATACAGTAGAGTCTCGTTTATCCGACCTTCGCTTATCCGACATTCCGTATTATCCGACGTCCCACCGCAAAAAAAAAACAACAAAACGCATTAATCGGCAACAAGAACTGCAAGTTGCGAGCGTGAGCGTAGTCTATTTTTTGTTGCTCCCGACTCTACCACAGCTAATTAGTTACTCCGACTGTACAGTCTACACTATGACTCATGTGTCTGTCATTCACCCCACCCTCACTCACTCACTGTCACAACTCACTACTCAGTGCACTGCAGTTTATCATTGTATGTGGATCGGTTTATCGTCTGTTACATGCGTATATGTCTGTGTGTATTAATTTGACAAATGTTTTGTTTAAAAGTTGAAATTTACGCAAGTATGGCGACGAAAAGAAAGAAAGTTGTTGTATCGATGGAACACAAACTTGAGGCAATAAGAGACTGGACAAGGGAGAGACAATGCAGAAGGTAGCTGACGACTTTGGCGTTGGACGGGTAACAGTAGGAGACTGGGAAAAAAACGAATAGAAATAGACAAATGGTGTGCATCTAGAGTTACGGAGGTTGCATTAAAAGAAAGAAAAACTATGAAAAAGTTAGTGAAGCTTTGTATGTTTGGTTTACACAGTTCAGGGACAAAGGTGAGCCTATTTCAGGGCCTATTTTACAGCAAAAGGCGTTGCATTTTCGTAATGAATTCAATGAAGGGGACCCAGATTTCACAGCAAGTGTCGGTTGGCTTGTCCGATGGAAGAAACGCTACGGTATCCGTCAGGTGTTTGTGGTGAAAAACTATCATCGAATTTTGAAGAAATGGAAGCATTCAAGAAAAGATTTCAGGAATTTATTGAAACTGAAAGCTTAACGGGTGATCAGATATTTCACTGTGATGAGTCAGGCCTTAATTACAAAATGTTACCTAGTAAGAGTCTTGCAGCCAGAACTGAAGCGGCAGCCCCTGGCTACAAGCATAGTAAGGAAAGGCTGACAATTTTAGCATGCAGCAATGCTAGATAGAGCAAACCTCAAAATGGACCTTGCAATGATTGGAAAGTCCAAAAATCCTAGAGCCTTTAAAACAGTTTCAAAAAATGCTCTTCCTGTAAAATACTAGTCAGAAAAGCGCATGGATGAGCAGCGAAATTTTCAAAGACTGGTTTTTTAAGGAATTCATTCCTTCAACAGAGAAGTTTTTGAAAGAAAATAATTTACCCAGAAACGCAGTTTTGTTGGTAGATAATGCTCCAACGCACCCTGATACAGAGAAGCTGGTGACATTTAGGCAATGTTTCTGCCTCCCCCCCCATTGCAACCGCCATATGCCAACCTATGGATCAGGGCGTTTTGGAAACAATATAAAGGAACTATCACAGGAAGCTCCTATCCACAGTGATAAATAAAAAGAAATTGAAGAAGGACAAGACATGATTGAAAAATTGAAACGCATCAATGTAAAGGATGTTGCTTATTGGGTTGCAAGGGCCTGGGCTGACGTAAGGGCTCCCAACAATTGCCAAATCATGGAAGAAGCTGCTAGGCGATGATGAAAGTATGGAAACGGAAAGCACAGATGAAACCGAAGAAACCATTCTACCTTTAGTGCAACGTATACCTGGATGTGAGAATGCATCTTTGCAAGAAATCGAAAGTTGGATGAAGGATGATGATCAGTATGTAACTGATGGAGAAATTGTCGCTCTTGTCAATTGCGATGACAACGAAATTGAAGATCAAGATCAAGCACCAACTGTTGAGCCTCTCACAATTTCACATAATGCTCTAGAAACTGCAATTAAATACATTGAGCAACAACAAGAAGCTACAGGAATCGACATAATGATGCTGCAAAGATGGCGAGACTTGGCAGCGAAGAAACGCCACTCGTCAGGAAAGCAGACTAAGGCCAAAAATTTCTTAAAATCATCACAGGACTGAACTTTTTGAGTGTATTTAACTTCAGACAATTCTGTAACTGTAAATTCATTTTTTCAGTTAATTTTTTCGTTTTGTTGTAAAACATGATTATTAGGTTCGTAATGTGTAAAATTATAACATAATTTGACGTTTAATAGGCTTTTTCTTAACACCTCCCTATTATCCGACATTTTCGCTTATCCGACGTTCTGCCGGCCCGTTTATGTCAGATAAGCGAGACTCTACTGTACTGTATATGTAAAATGTACTGTTAAGTATTATTTTGGTAAAAGTTAAAGATTTGTTACAGGTTTTTGAAATATTGCTAAAAATAGTGGTGCCAGGAATGGTACTAAAAATCAGTGGTGTTGAAAATGTTAATGTATTTAGATATTAACTACAATTAAATGAAATTAAGTGTTGTATACGTTTCTGAATGTGCTTCATCAAATCTGTGCTTAGTATAATTAAGCCAGCTTAATATCTCTTCATTACTGATGTTTGTAAAAAATACAATTGGATTGCCCTGTACTTTAGTGCTGACAATACCATATATACAAGTAGTGAAAGTCATCTTGAATGACTGTTAAATCTCTTCCAATGCTTACTGCACTAGGACCAGTACCTATTATGGAAAACATCCATTAAAATAACAAGTGTGACTTTTAAACAACTATTACATAACATTGAGTATGAGACTTAGAAATTTAAATGTGAAATAAGTTGATGCCTTGCCATTACGTAGGCCTAAATGAGCCTAACATTTGTCAGTTGTTACAATATGCTGAAATACTCGTGGTAGTTCACCGAGACAGTGCCTGTAATCTACATATATGTCAAGTCAGCATGCAATAGGTGATCAGTGCGTGTCCCATTTTCTGTTCTACCCCAGCCTACCAACTAAAACATTTCATCATGTTCATTTATATTAAATTTTGTGTGACATAAAGGTAAAGAAGAGAATTTGTAATTTTGAGAACTAGCTGTGTCTAACGTACATAGATCTTGCACATGAAATATATCATAATAAAAAAATAACCTGGTTTGGTAGAAAAAGTAGGGAACATGTAATTAACTGTATTTAGTCTAAGAAAAGTCTTTGCCCAATCTGGAATATCTGACAAGTTTGACTAATTCCAGTCAACATGACAAAGGCTAATTTAATGTAATTTAAGTAAACAAATTACAAGATAAACTTATTAATACACTGCAAATAAAACAGAAAGGCAGACTAAATTAGTGAAGTTGTAAAGTTTATCTGAACTACATTTTGCTCATGACATGTTCATATTAGTCACAGTTTTCTTGATATTAATTATAGCATAATAACAATTCCAGACCTTTCGGATGTAATCAGCTGTTACTCATATTATTATTGTCTGATTTGCAATTAAAAAGTAAGATCCTTCATTGATGGTACGATTACAAAATGATTCAATAGACAACTGACAGCTTTTCAAAATTGTAAAATATTTTACACTATCCTAAAAATTTATTTGCCTCCATCAACTATTTCCTTTAAATGAAACAGGCAATAAAAACAAAATACTCTATACTGTATCTTGTAAAGATCTTAGATTATGAACCTGCAGACACCCTGATTTATCATAGTTTTATCAAGCCACTATTTTTTTCAGCAATTCGTAAATGGAAAGGCACACATTCACAGCTTTAATATTCAATTTGATCAATACTGAAGTAAATTCTCATGAATGTAGTTTCCTAAATTGATCAAGTTTTTAAGATTTTTAATTATTTGAGATTCTAGATTTCAAAAATAATCACTTAGTACTTTTAAATAGGTTGTATTTCTTAAAAATTAGGTTTCAACACATTCTTGAAACAAAAATGGTGAAGTCACTATAAACACAATCCTTTTAAATAAATTATTGTTAACAAAATAAATTTATTTTATTTTATTCAACTTTGGTCATATATAAACTTACGTGTGTGTGTGTGTAGCAATAAAACATGCAGCAAGAGTCATTTTAAAAATGCGAAGACGCTTTTACATGCTTTATGACATTATAGACATGTTTTAAATTGATTTTGTTCAAGTTTTTGTAAAGTAGCTGTAAGTTTTGAAATAACAGATGGGTAATTATGTGTTATGTGGTAAAATGCTCACAAATTTATTCTCTGCCATGTCAAGTGCAAATTTAGTGCGCAAGTGCCCGTGTCAGAGCATATTTTAAGTAATAAACTAGGCGGCACTAGTGCCACCTAGTGGCAGACGTTAGTGCCGGTGCCGAAAAGTGAGACAAAAGAGGAGAAATCAGCAATCATGAAGGCACGTTTGCATTTTTCGGTGTTTTCAAAGCTCGTTCAAACATACATGTGTTTGACACCACATAGCTCTGGGCCTGAAGGAGTGGTGTCCGAACACACTACGCTTAAAACAAACAATCATATTACAGCAGGAAGACACTGAATTCCAGGATGTATATCGCCCTAAATGGAGTGGGTACTGCATTTTTTCACCCATGGCCAGTAGTGGCAATGTTCTTACAAGCTAAAGAACGAAGGCGTAGACTTCCTGATGAAGAACTATACAAACATCATGATTACATCAAGAAGTTTTTTTCAAAAGACTCCATTTCTTAAGTTTGTACCTTTTATGTGAATTAAGAAAATATTTTGTTACTAGTATACTTTTTCCTTTTTCTTTCTTAACTAACTTATTTAGTTGTAAAGCAATTTAATATGAAATGTTTATGCATTTTTCATTTTAACAAAATCACTTAAAATTAAATAAACTTACAGTGTTTAAGGATTTGCTAATCTCAATCTGTGTGTGTGTGTGTGTATCTAATTACAGTACTTTATATATTTTTAAGTAGACCAGTGATAAAGGCTTTCAATTTGTAAAAGGCCTCCACGTACTAGTAATGTGCACATCACACTGTAATGTACTTATTGAATATTACATAATTAATTTTAATGAATCCATTTGAGTGTTTGTGGTGTTTTATTTTTAATTTTCCTAATGTCTAAAGCATTTGTGTCTATTTTTACAGTTAATTTCATGAGTAAAGAATGAACATGATCATGGTCAAGTTAAATTCAAATTACATAATTTTCAATATTATATAAAAATAAGACACACACACACATATATATATATATTACATTTAATATTTATAAATAAATTTACTTCAAGATATACCTTTTTTCCTTATTAGGAACATGTTTCAAGAGCTCCCGTGCTCTCATCATCAGCCTTCGCGATCTTGCGTCTGGTGAAGTATTTGTGTGTTGGCTGGGTGCTATTAAGGTTGTTCGTTGGTCTCTGGTATTTTAAAATTGTATTACTATCTTGGCATTCAGTTTTGTATATACCATTGGTTGTTGTATTATCTTTGTTGTGTGGGTTATTTAAT
Organism: Magicicada septendecula; assembly: GCA_034769895.1. Classification (NCBI taxonomy): domain Eukaryota; kingdom Metazoa; phylum Arthropoda; class Insecta; order Hemiptera; family Cicadidae; genus Magicicada; species Magicicada septendecula. The sequence continues at coordinate 474,197,395 of CM068371.1, read as the reverse complement.
TTTTTTAGATTATTTTTGTTAGTTTTGTACGCTATTTTAATGTCCGTGTTTTTAAACAGTTTTGTTAGCTTTGTCATTTTATTATTTATGTATGTGAATGTGGCCCATTTTTATTGTTATTATTTATGTTTTGTTCATTTTGATTAATTCTTAATTGTTCAGTATTTATTTTATATTTTGTTTACAGTATTTTTATTATATCCATTTTTATAAGCAATTTGGTATATTACGAGGTGCTATCGGAAAGTTCCCGGACTATACTTGGCACGGCTGTTGGACTGTTGGACGTGACTGTACAACCTGGTGTCCCAGTGTCCGATTCCGTAATACGTAATGAGTCAGTCTGCTGAGTTTCGTTGCATTGTGAGGTTGTGTTCGGTCTAAGCGTTGTGTTTTGTAATCGTGTGTTAACGTTCATTTGCTAATTTTATGATGGCTGATAAATTCGAGCAACGCGCGTGCATTAAGTTTTGTTTTAAACTTGGTAAATCGCCTACTGAAACTTTTGCAATGCTTCGAGAAGCTTTTGAAGAACATTCCCTACACAGAACACAGGTTTTTGAGTGGTACGCTCGTTTCAAGGCCGGCAGAATGTCACTTGAAGATGATCACCGTTCAGGACGACCTTCCACGAGCAAAACGGATGAAAATGTTGAAAAAATTCGACAACTCATTCACGAAGATGTCGTCAAACAATCCACGAGTTGTGTACAAGTGCCGGAATAAGCTATGGAAGCTGTCAAGAAATTCTAACTGAAAATTTAGGCATGTGTCATGTTGCTGCGAAATTCGTCCCTCGGCTTTTGTCTGTGGACCAGAAACAGCGCCGTGTTGATGTGTGCAGTGAACTCAGAGAAACGTCTGAAAATGACCCTACCTTCATATCCAGGGTCATAACCGGTGATGAAAGCTGGTTTTATGGTTATGATCCAGAAACAAAACAGCAGTCGTCACAGTGGAAAAGTCCACAATCACCGAGACCAAAAAAAGCACGGCAGGTCAGAAGTGCAACAAAAACCATGCTCATTGTGTTTTTCGACATCAAAGGCATTGTCCATCGCGAGTTCGTGCCAGCTGGTGTTACAGTGAACTCAGATTTTTATTGTGACGTTTTGAGGCGGCTGAGACAAAATGTGCGACAAAAAAGGCCCAAATTGTGGGAAGACCAAAACTGGCTGTTGCATCACGACAATGCACCTGCTCACGCTTCACTGAAAACAACAGAGTTTTTGACCAAAAACAATACGGCCACCGTCCCACACCCTCCATATTCACCAGATTTAGCCCCCTGTGATTTTTCTCTGTTCCCGAAAATAAAAATTCACATGATAGGTCACCGTTTTGACACTGTAGAAGACGTTAAGAAAAAAACGCAGGAGGTGCTTGACAGCCTTCAGCAAAAGACTTTTTTTGACACTTTCCAGGCATGGAAACAACGCTGGATTCGTTGTATCAATTCGCAGGGAGACTACTTTGAAGGAGATGGGAGCCATTAATGGCCTAGGTAAGCAAAAAGAATTTATTAGACCTAGTCCGGGAACTTTCTGATAGCAGCCCGTATATATTTTTATATATATACTGTGAAACTTCGCTAATTCGGACAAAGCTCAGTCCAAATTGCTGAAAGTCCAAATTATAGAACATTATGAACTGATCGCGAGTTTTTGCGTGACTATTGGTTACCGATAGCAGACAATATAAAAGAAATCATTCTGGAACCCAATTTGAATCTACAAGAGGTCTACTGCATGCTCTTGTTAAAAATACTGTATTTAATACTCTATCAATTAGTAGTAGAAGAGGTATAAAATAAGAAATAACGTGCAGTACCTTGTTTATGTGATGTTTACTAAAAAAACTTCAGTAAACGTCGATTCAGTTTTACACTGTAGTACGTAACTTGCATACAAAACAAAACTTAAATACAGTACTTAAATACAAAACACTCTATTTTCACTGCACAGTACGTATTCTAGGAAGCCTACAGCTTCTTAAAAAAATCACTAACTTTTTTCTGCGTGTATTTTGTTTTTAGCTGTTTCCTCTCAAAATCCTGTTTCATTTCACTTAAAACAAAAAAATATTTGCTTAAGCCAGAGTTTGCAGGCATTTCTACGAACTTCAACAAGGATTGTACGTTTTTTATTGCATCACTTATTTTAACATTCTCACTTTCTTCGTGATCGTTTTCTTCCTCATCGTCATCATCATCGCCATTTTGATCGTCTGTCATCAGTCCCTTAGTTTGGCGACCATCTATAGTAGCAGCTGTTTCTTCTTCCGACTACACAACGTACCCTACCTCACCAGCATCTTCATCCAGCTACTTCTCTAATATTTTCTGTGTTTGTCTCATGTTCTCCTGCATTTTCTAAGATATTTCTGTAATCATCTCTTTCAATTCCATTAAAATCCTCTTCTTCGTTATCTTCAGGGTTAAGAAGTTTTTTCCAAGAATTAGCAATCGTCGTGGCTTTCACCTCCTTCCAATTTGAAGCCCAGTTAAATGAAGCATTTTTAATGTTGTAATTTTTCATACTGATTAAAGTCTGTTCATCTGAACTGGTACTGCAACCCTCTTCATCTTCAAAAAATACGAGAGTCTTGTAGCTGTTTCTTTCTGTACAGCCGTTTGCAACTATAGATTACTTCCTTGGTCCATTGGTTGTATTAGTGCCGATGTATTAGGAGGCATGAATACATTTTATTTTTCCATTATCATTTCGTAAAATGTCCTCTCTGCAGGATGCACTGGAGCATTGTCCAATAACAACACTGCTTTAACTTCTTCCCTAGCAACATTTTTTTTCTTCCATCTGAAATGTTGTGACTGATGGAATAAAATTCAACTAAACGCTATGCAACTCACCGTCTGTGGCTTAAGTAAATGTCTTCACAATACAATTGACATGTTCCGGGACACTTTTCCCATCCTCAGAATTTTTTAAAATGTCTCTTCATACCATCATACGATGGCACAGTCGTCAATATATTTAAAAAATATTAAAATCCACATAAAACATAAAACACAATTACATTACACAAAGTACGCGCGCAACAGTTTTACGTTGCGTAAAACAACAGTTTGAAGTATATAGAGCGTATAATAATCCTGTTACCAGGCCACATGTTTTAAATGATCAGCTGAACTTTAATCTAATGTCTTGTATGATACTGCGTTGCGATATTGCTACGACACGAGTCAAATATGACAGCCAGTGCGCTGTCGTTTGCCATGCGGTGTACACCATAAAACTGTTGCGTGCATACTTTGTGTAATGTAATTGTGTTTTATGTTTATGTGGATTTTAATATTTTTTAAATATATTGACGACTGTGCCATCGTATGATGGTATGAAGACATTTTTAAAAATTCTGAGGATGGGACAAGTGTCCTGAAACATGTCAATTGTATTGTGAAGACATTTACTTAAGCCACAGACGGTGAGTTGCATAGCGTTTAGTTGATTATAAAATACGTGGCTTGGACTATAAGCGGATTTATTCCATTACCAATAGGAATAAAATTGTTATGAAACCAAGAACTGAAAATTTCACAGCTGAACCACGCGTTTCTGTGAGGTTTATAAATCACAGGAAGATCAGTCTCGTTTATGTTCTTCATTGGTCTTGGGTTTTTAGATTTTCCTACAACGACAGATTTTTATTTATGCGTACCATCGGAATTGGCACACAGTAATGCAGACAGCCTCATTTTATTTATTTTATGTCCAGGTGTATGGGTTTCTTTTTTACTCGATTGTGTATTTTTTGGCACTGCCTTCCAAAACAATCCCGTCTCATCAGCATTGTAGATTTGCCACGGTTCAAGTTCATTATCATTAATAATCTTTTGTAATTTATCCTTATATGGTTGAACAGCTTCATGATCTGCACTTAAAAGTTCTCCACAAATCGATCAGTTTGCTATGCCATGTAGATTTCTAAATCTAAACAACCACCCTGTACTTGCCTTAAAATCTTGGTTTTGAAATCGAGTAGCAAAACGTTCAGCAGCAGTCTGCAATTCTATCCCACGGATTGGTACACCAGCAGCTCGTTGTTGTTTATACCACGTCCAAACAGTTTCTTCAATGTCTGACGTTTTGGCAGGAGTCATCCGTTTTCGCTTAATTTCACTGGCACTATCAAAGTCTGCTTCAATGAAAAATTTGTAATTCCTGATCTGCTTTTTTTTTAATATCGTAAAATGTCGATTTATTGATACCGAAATCGCGTAAAACACTCTGAACCGAATCACCTTTGTCAATACATTTTAAAACTTCTATCTTTTGTTCTATCGTGAGCGATTTATACGAACCACGTTTACTCATTTTTGAACACAGTAAAAGGCACGAACACTACGGGGTCAAAACGTAAAGTGACTGGCTATGGGACGAACGTTCACAATGATGACAAATGTGAAAGTCTGTACGAGTCATATCCGTTGTTATGAATTGTACATTACTGTTCAGAATTTCCAGGAAATATATACGACACTGCTTTTCGTTATCGCTGACCTACCAATTAATAATCCCAGTTCATGGAAATGCACTATGTACAGTATTTCCGGCCTTTCTCTTCTCAAGTAGGCTAAATCTACACTTGATTTTGAATTTTTACATATGTACGTATAAATTACAGTACTGAGAACACCAGTCCGAATTATAGAAATTCCGAATTAGCGAAGTTTCACTGTATTCACATGTTTTTATATTCACATAACACATTAAGTCTTAACAGGAATAATTTACTTACCTTCTCAAATGTTAACATGATTTTGCACATTCATTAATTTTTTCAGAAATGTGTTCACCTCTGCAATCATTAAGTGGAGCTGTAAAATGTTTTACTGGAGGAGGTGAGATTGACTGTAGCAAGCCAATGCGTCCTGGAACACGACCAAAAGCCAAATGTAAACCAACATATACACAAATTCGGCCTCCACCATACACAGAAATATTCTGCCAAGACAGTGGCCAGTGGAGTTATATGAACTGCTTTGTTGTCAACCAGGTAAAACTTACGTACTGAAATTTTCCTAACATGCCACTGATAAAAAAAAAAAAAAAAAAAAAAAAAAAAAAAAAAAAAAAAAAAAAAATGCATGTACTAATAACTGGGAACATTTATATAAACATATCTGAATGCAAACTAACATTCACTCTACTGTTTAATATAAAATACAATTTACTGTGTTATATTAAATTTTTAAATTCAAATCATCAGTAATGAAAAGCATAATTTATTGACTTAGCTTATCAGCAAACAAGAATCAGTTAACAAGTTTATTCACAGTTAATTTTCATGTCACAGTTGCTCTGAATTACAAAATACCAACAGGAAAGTTAAAAATAACTAATAAAAGGAAATACATGAGTACATTATTTATAATACGACGTTTGATGATTGTCTGAATTTTTTGCTAAGATGTTCTGAGTTCATTCACATATGCACAAATTATGTATGCATCACACTCAATATTAACTGTAGTGGTACAATTTCATCTTGTCTCCTCAACTTGTAAGTCAAATTTAATCAATTTTTCAAATTTTACAGTGGATTTCATTGAATAATTTAATCATAGCTACTGATATTATTGTCAACTAAACAACAAAAGCTCTAATTACTGTTATCATATAATTTTTTAAATAGTTAATTAATCCGTCATTTTATTTTTGTGCGCAATAGGTCTTACAGTTATTTCTGTTTACTGTTAAATTTATTCAAATATCTCTAATCCTTATTAAACATAACACTTTTTTAACTGTATAACCTTAATACTTATGCATACTCTAATGTATAACCTATGTACAACCCTTAATATACCACTATGTAATGCGGAACATATTCATGTGTTCAATGGTATCGTTCTACAAGCTTCTTGACTATCCACGCTGGTGTGTGTTCTACCAAGGCCGCGCAAAGTATCCTCTAGACTTTTCGAGTGCTTGTTAAGGACGCATTTTATGGATCCCTGCAGACTACAAATAGCCCACACCTGCCACTTAGTTTTCAGTTTACTTTCAGTGATTACTCGGTGTGTTTCAAGTGGCTGTTAGTAAAAAGTGATAATTGTGCTGGACTCTATTATTTGACATTATTATTGCATGTGGACAAATTTAATTGGAATAATTGCACAAGAATAATCTTGTTGAATAACGTGTTGACTACAAACAATTAATTGTGATAATTAAAGCTGATTTTTAGTAACTTCACTAGCGTCTTGCATTTTGCTTTCCACTGTACCATACGATGAACAGTGAGGCCACTGTAACAGTGGGTCAGAAGTGGGACAAAACCGTTAACAGTAGAAATAGTGGACACTTTGTACAATACTTGTGTAATTAATCTGTACACATGGATACCAGTCAGACGATGGAAGCTTTCCAAGCGCTGCTGTGGCAGGCACAGGAACAACAAAATTTAAAACGACAACAAGAGGCGGAAGAGACAAAAGAAGAACGCTGACAGGAAAGAGAAAAAGCAGAAAAACGACAAGATGAGAAAGAGGAAGAAAGACAGAAAATCCTCATGCTGGAAATACAAGAACAACAGAAAGCACTCATGCTGTAAACAGAAGAAAGAGCAAAAGCACTGTTGCTTGAATTGGAAGATTGACAAGACGAGAAACGTAAGCAGGAAGCAGATAAAACGGAAGCTCTTTTGAAGCTACGCAAAAACAACTGCAAGAACATACACAGACTCGGGTCTCCTACGTGGTGACTTGGGTGAATTATGCAGTGATCTGAATGGTCAAGAGGTAAAGATTGTCTACAGTCACAAAATCTGTAACAAATATAGAACAAACAATGTCAGAAAAAATGTCTGCAGTAGAAAACTCAATTGCAAACATAAAAGAGCAAATAAAAAGTGAAGTTGAGCAGTTCATGAAGATATAACCAATACAAATTTCTGAAAAGACTGTACCAATGATAAAAAGAGAAAACACAATAAAGAAAGTTACTTTACTTGCAGTTGGTGCAATTCATGTCAAGGCCTCAAAATTTAATGGAAGCACCAACTAACCTACATATCTTTGGCAATTTTAAACCATTGCTAACGCAAAATAATTGGACAGAGAATTCTTGGATTTCGTTGTCCATGACGTGTCCGTTACTTAACTAAATATCAATATAATATTGACGACTCGGAACAAAGTTTTTTATAAGTAAAAGCGTAGTTTTACCTTACAGCCTAAACCGGCTTTCACCTATAGAAGGCTTCATCAGAGGCTGTCGTTAGTAGCGCTGCTCGTCTTGTTGTTGGCGACGAGAAAGTGTCGTCGCCAACAACAAGACGAGCAGCGCTACTAACGACAGCCTCTGATGAAGCCTTCTATAGGTGAAAGCCGGTTTAGGCTGTAAGGTAAAACTTTACGTTTTTACTTATAAAAAACTTTGTGTTCCGAGTCGTCAATATTATAGTGATATTTGGACAGAGAAACCAAGGCAGTTTCACTCGTTCTCACTTTAAAATGACCTGCTGCAGAGCTACTACAGAAAATGCCACCTGACAGCCAGAACACTTATGCTGAATTGATAAAAGCTCTAGAATTACGGTATGGTGATTAACATTTGTATACTACACTCTGTTGAGATCAAGGCGGCAGCATTCCATGGAGAGTCTTCAAGAGTTTGAAGAAAGTATTAACATACTAATTAGACTGGCCTATCCTTAAGGCCAGAAGATTTTCGAGGTTTGTGATAGAAACATTTACTGACGGTGTCCCGAGATAACAAACTACAGCAAGTTTTATGAATGGCAAGACACCAGGATTGTGCAGATGCCCTGGTGGATTCTTTGCAATTTGAGGACACAAAGTCAGCGTCTGTTTGGGAAAATCATAAAGTGCGTGCACTGAAAAGATCGTGATGGCACAGACGATGAAGAAGAACAGCAAGGAACACAGACCCAATGAGAGCGCCACGAAGTATAGAAAGAAAGGACGGAAGAGTGAAATGTTATCAATGTGGGAATCCTGGACATCTATAACGAGATTGTCGGGTTAGAGTTCAGAAGCAGGGAAACAAGCGGTAGTCGGTACAGCAGGGTGTGTGCTGACTAGCTGGAGGAACAAAGTCCCTAGACAATACACAATGTCTACACTTTAGAAAAATAGCGGGAGCTTGGTGGTTACCGGATTCATTCAAGGAAAGCCAGCTTCGATTACAGTTGACACAGATGCAACTGTGTTTCCAATGTGGGCCCTGATGTGGTGAAAAATCTGAAGCCAATCTGGAGCTCTTGCGAACATCTACTGGACGGCCTGTAAGTGTTTGGAAAAGTAGAGATGCACCTAAATTTTGGTCGACTTGAGTTTGATCAAGTACTTGTTGCAGACATTGTGGACGAAACAATTCTTGGTGTGGACGTTACGAACGCATATGGATTTATAGTCGACTTCAAAAACAATGTGCATATGGATTTATAGTCGACTTCAAAAACAATGTCTTAACAATCGGAACAGAAAAAGTAATCCTCTCCATGAGTGACATGACAAATCAAGTGGCAGTAACTGTTCCCCAAACTCCAAAAAGATCATCATGGTTAGAACTGAGGTAGATACTAGTGGCAACCAGTGCTCTATATTCGAACCCCAGCTAGTCAGCACACCAAGCATACTAATTGCCAGACGTTTTGTAATACCTGATGAAAGCGGAAATGTACCTATTAGAATGGTGAATATTTTGGATCAAGCTGTCACTCTACAAAGCAATACGCTCCCAGGCAAATTGACTCATGTGGCCTGGGTACCTGGAATGAGGCAACAAAGATCCAGTGGTTTGGACACTTCCAAATTACCAGGACTTTAAAGAATTCTTGAAAAGATCTTCTAACGCCCTCTCAAGTGGTAAGGTAAAATAATTCAGTCAGTTTTTACATGAATTTAAAGAGTTTTTTTTTCAGTTTGGGGCCAGTCACTGGGAAGAACCTCTCTGGCACATCGCATCAATACCGGGTATACAACAACGACACGCCAAACTCCTCGGAGACATCCATTAGCTAAACAAGAGGACATCTCGTTTGGTGCAGGACATGTTGACAGAAACAACAATTGAGACTTCGTCAAGTGCTTAGTCTTCTCTGGTAGTGCTGGTAGCGAAGGACAGTGGATTATGTTTCGGAATAGACTACCAGAGGTTTTTGCATGACATGATAAAGAAAGATTGCTATCCATTACCTCATGTTGACAGTACATTCAATATACTGTCTGGAAAACAGTGGTTTTCCACATTGGACCTGAAGAGTGAATATTAGAAAGTGGATTGTCATCAAGAAGACAAGGAAAGACCGCTTCCTCGACCCCAAGTGGTCTATTCTAATTTAAAGTCATCCCATTTGGACTCTGTAATGCATCAGCAAATTTGAAAGATTGATGAATCTGGTCCTACAAGGTCTGACTTGGAAAACTTTCCTTGTTTATTTAGACAATGTCATAGTCATCATAAAGACTTTCAAAGACAATTTTGAAAACCTTAAGAAGGTTCTAAATAGAATTCACAGTACCCAACTGAAGCCGAGTCTGAAGAAGTGTTCTATATTCCAGAAGGAAGTACAGTATTTGAGCCCTCTGGTTTCGGCAGCGGATGTAAGCATGGATCCTAATAAAGTAGACACTAAGAGACTGGCCAGTTCCGAAGAGTAAACACGAAGTTTGGAGTTTCCTGGGGTTATGCTCATATTACAGACGTTTTGTGAAAGGTTTTGCTACTGTTGCTAAACCATTACATGAGCTAACAGAAAATAAAATACACTTCCAGTGGTTGAGAGAGTCTGATAAAGCATTCAAGACTTTGAAAACTGCATTATGTTCACAATCAATTCTTGCTTTCCCAGCTTCCAAACAGAAGTACTTCGTATACACAGATGGAAGCAATACTGGTCTAGGAGCAGTTTTGCTCCAAGTGCAAAATGGTGAAATATGAGTAATAGCGAATTACAGCAAGAGGCTTTCTAAATCAGAAAGAAATCATTGCGTTACAAGGAGAGAGTTGCTCACAATCATCCGAGCTTTGGAGCACTTCCATTAATACATCTATGGGAGGCAAGTCTTGCGTGCCTCGAGATTTAAAAATCTGGAAGTGCAGTTGGCAAGGTGGCTCGAACGTCTGCAAGAGTACAACTTCAAGGTACAACATCGGCGGTGGGGGGTGCCTGCATGGTAATGCAGATGGCTTATCTCAAAGACCGTGCCCGGAAGACTGCTGACATTGCCACAGAAGGGAAGAACAAAATTCAAGCAAACACTGTAGATTTCCTGACAAAAGGCTGGACAATACAAGATTTTTGTCAAGAACAGATGACTGATGAAGACATTCGACCGATCTTGACAGCAAAAGAGGGAGGTCGCCAACTGGATTGGCAAGATATCTGCCATGGTTCGGAAGTGCTAAAGGGCTACTGGGCACAATGGGAATCTCTTACAGTGGAGAAACGATTGCTGAAAAAGGTTTGTGAAAGTGCAGTTTGAAGAGACTTGGTCATGCGGCTGATAGTTCCCAAAGTAAAATGCAGTCTGTTTTGAAGGAGATGCATGATGGAACGTGTGGAGTTCATCTTGGTGTTAACAGAACTCTTGACAAAATATGTAAGCGATTGTATTGGCTTCATCTTCGTCACAACTTAGAGGAATTGTGTCAGACATGTGAAATATGTGGTGCAAGCAAGGGCCCATAAACCAGAAGCAGAGGGAAAATGACAGTATAACATTGGACTGCCTTTTGAGAGAATTGCCACGGACATTGCTGGACCTTTCCCAGTTACTGACGATGAAAGCACGCATATCATGGTTATAGGTTACTATTTTACTAAGTGGGTGAAAGCTTAGCCATTCCAAATCAGGAGTTTGCAACTTCTGTTTAAAGTTTATGCCACCTACTTGGAATTCGGAAGAACAGGACGTCTCTCCGTCATCAGTACACAACACAACCGGCATGACTCCAGCAAAATTGGTGTTTGGGAGGGAGATCCGTCTTCCTGGAGACTTGATGTTTGGATCACCTGAGACTCGGTCCCAAGAGCCACAGAACTATTCCTCGCAATTAGGAAGCCAACTGAGAGAAATTAATCGCTTGATAAGCCCTGAAGATAGCCAGGGATAAAATGAAAACTTGGTATGACATTTGCACCAATACTGTGGGTTTCCAAAAAGGAAATAAGGTTTGGTTATTCAACCCAAAGTACCGTATTGCCTAAACTACAGACCAACTGGGAAGGACCTTAGAGTGTGAAAAAGAGAATCAATGATGTTGTCGATCGGACTCAAAAGGAAGGACAGCGCAAGTTCAAGGTCGTCCACCTAGATCGCCTGGTCAAGCAGTACTTCAGAGATGGTTTACCAGTTCGGGACGAACAGACTTAAGGATGGGGCAGTGGTGCAATGGAACATTCTCGGGCAATAGAGTGTCGTTGTACATGGTTCTTGGCTACTCAGCAGAGCCCAGCTGTAATGTTTGTGTGCATACATATTGCAAATTTGAGATGAAAGACAATTACGTGACACTTATCACACGTCAATAATTGAGGCTGTTCCATACCTCCTAGTTCGCGCACTGTGTTCAAGCCTAGACACGACATGGTTTCTAGTGGATTCAAGAGAGCCTGTAAGAGACACTTGTTTAACATGTCATCCAAACATGACGGTTTATTCTGGCATCTCAGCAGGGTATAAATTAAAAGCATCCAGTGATGGTCAGTTTA